>OY856409.1:992505055-992662555 GCA_963693085.1 Alisma plantago-aquatica | reverse complement strand
GTACGCGTGCATGCATGTTTGAATACATAGAATATTACTAAATCCACCATCATGCATCCACACATATATAACAGAAGAGAAGCCAAGCTGAGCCAAGCCAAAGCTGAAGACAAGCTCAATGAAGTACACATGTATGACACCATGTCGGTAGTATCTAAAACAACAGATACATAAATGTGAATATAGGGTGAGTGGGTTTTGTTTCTAGAATGGGTAATAATTGGTTAGAATTAGGTCTCTAGCTGAGGAATTATCGATTTATACTAGTATGTATACTTTAAACTAAAAAACAAAAACAGGCTTCATGAAGCGGTCAGCATGTACAAAGAAAGGTGGGCCAGGTCCGGGAAGTTGGGCGTCGGAAGCCGCAGCAAGCTCCAGAAGGCGGATGCGATCTTCAGAACCTGTAGCCATAGTCGGCGCTGCCATAGGCAGCACCATCGCTGCTGCTGCTGCTGATAGTGGTGGTAGTGGTGGTGTTTGTTGGCGCCCAGATGTCGGCCCCGTTGGTGCTTGCGATGGTGGCGGTACACTCGACCGGAACAAGACACAGGCCTCGGCTGCGCAGGCTGTATCCCTGAGAAGGATGGATGGGCGGGGCGTGGAGGAACGGGGCGCTCATTTTCTGGTGAGAAACATGCAGTATTAACACGAGTAATTAAGTAAAAAGGGAAAAAAAAACTAAAATTACACGTTTGCCAATTTTAATTCCCATAATAGCATGTTCTTGAACTTAATTTCCAAAATGAGACATTTTGGAGGCAATGCGTCCCCAGTAGAGACACATTGCTCTCTCGCGGAGCAATGCGTCTCCTTTGGAGATGCATTGCTCTCTCGTGGAGCAATGCGTCCCTCTTCAGGACGCATTGACCCCACACAGGCAATGCGTCTCGAAGCGGGACACATTGGTCCCACCGGAGAGTAATACGTCTCATTCCGGGACGTATTGTCCCTGTGTGGGGTCAATACATTCTGAAGCGGGACGCATTGCCCTTCGGTAGGACCAATGTGTCCCGTCCCGAGACGTCCCAACGGCTAGTTGGGACAATGCATCCCGACTGAGAACACATTGCTTCCCCGACCGTTGTAACATAGCCGTTGCGGGCCGCGACCGTTGCCACGTGGATGCATTGCTGTCCTATATAAAGGAGACCAGATCACCCCCAAACCCACACCATCCATCCCCTTCTTCAACTTCATCTCTACTTCAATTGCTCTGGAGTTCCCTGCTCGGATTTCTATTGCTTGGAATTGATTTCGGGGAGTCTTGGAGCTAATTCCAGGCGATCTTGGAGCTATAGTCTTCTTCTTTCGCAGTCTAGTCGGGATTCTGTTTCTCTTCTTTCTCTTCTTTCTGTTCTTGGGTATTGAGATCTCGCAACTTGATGTAATTTTTCTACTATATTTTTAGATTTTAAAATTTATGCCTAAAATTACTATGCAATATTAAAAATAAAATATTTGTATTGCTACTATTTGATTCTACATTACTAAAATAATGTTATAGAAAATGACACTTGAAGGTTAATTACTGTTCAAAAAATTATTGTTCCAAATTCTAAAATTATTGTTCCAAATTCCAAAATTATTGTTCTAGAATGTTAATGTTATAGAAAAAATATTTGTCTAAATTTATTTCCAAATTCAAAATTATTGTTCTAAAATCTTAACTACTCTTCTAAAAATGATGTCAATGTTCGAAAAAATTAATTCATGTTATAAAATATTAATTTATATTTATTATTGTTCCAAAGTTAAATTACTATTCTAAAATCTGAATTACTGTTTTACAATGATAGGAACATGGCATCTAGTTCACATTCACGAATTGTCAAGCTTCGATATAATGGTCAATTTCTCTTGGGTCTTATTCTAGTCGATCGGTTAGACCCATAAATATTTCACTTATCAATACCCTATCCTAACTAAAATCATATATCCATACAATACTTGACATCAATCCCAACCATTTCTCTATCAATATATCCTATCATTTCCCTAGAGAAGATCATATGCTCATACAAGTTGATGATGATGATGATGCATATAGAACCTTGTTCTCACTTTCATCTGATGCCTATATTGATTTTTTATTTAAAAAACATCTTTCCACCAACAATCTAGTTTCATTAGTTTGTTGAATCAATTTGAATCCCAACCATGTAGCAGTAATGTAACTGCTGAATGGAATCAACCACCTGAATTCTCTCAAAATCCTACTATTGAGAGTATTGGTGTTGAGGTTGAGGAGGGTGAACAAAATATTGAACAAGAAGGTGATGATAATAGTGATCATGAAGGTGATAATGATAGTGATCATGAAGGTGATAATGATAGTGATCATGAAGGTGATAATAATAGTGATCATGATGATGAGTCATTGATTGAAATTGATAATGAGCACGGACATCGATTCACTGACTCTATTACATGATTGAGTTCCATTCCATCTATATTTGATAAAGAATGACCCCAACATGAACACATTGATACCAACTATGAAGCTTTTCAAGATGAACAATGGGTGGAAGATTTTCGTCAGGAATTTCGTCTCAATTACAACCCTTCCAGCACTGAAATATATGAGGGTGCTTTATTTGCATCCAAAGTTGTAATGGTTGAGACGATCCAAAAATGGTCGGTACAAAAGAATGTCCAATATCGTACACAACACTCAAATAATCATCATCTTAAATTTGTTTGTGTCCATGACCAACGATGTCCTTGGAGTTTGACCGCTTGCCAGTCCAAAAGAGCAGGTGGCATGTGGAAGGTAAAACGTTATAGTACAAGCCACAATTGTCAACTAACTATTCTGAATCAGGACCATTGCAAGTCACATCATCTTATATTGCTCATATGATAATGCCAATCCTAGTATCAAGATTGGATATGTCCACACGAGAAATTCGTGACAAGGTGAATGCTGAACTAAGGCGCCATATATCTTACAAGAAGGCATTTCTAGCGAGGAAAGGTTGTCTGTAAAATATTTGGAGACTAGGAATCATCATATCATACTTTGTTGTCGTTCCTGATTTCTCTGTCACAAATTATTCCAAAACTATATATTCCCACCTTGTAGATGATTATACCCTTCAAGCTGAAAGCACTCGTAGATTCAAGCGGGTGTTCTAGGCATTTGGTCCAGCTGTGAGGGGTTGGGCCTATTGTAGGCCTGTTCTTACTACTGATGGCACATTTCTAATAGGAAAATATTTTGGCACACTTCTCATTGCATGTGGCGTAGATGCTGATAATGGTCTATTTCCAATTGCTTTTTCTGTTGTTGAGGCAGAAAATAAGGACTCATGGGAGTGATTTTTTGGTTCTCTACAAACTTATATTCCAATCATTCCACGTTGTATAAATATGTGTATTATTTTTGATCGAATGAGTGGAATTTTTCCAGCACTTAGTTCACAATTTAACTGGGCTCAACATCGTTATTGTCTTCGACATCTTTGTGAGAACTTCCATCAAAATTTCAAGTCACAGGAGTTGAAGGAACTTTTGTGGAAGGTAGGATCCACAACTGATACACATGAATTTGATCATCTAATGGTTGTTATAGAAACTATAAAACCAGCGGCTAAGGGGTATTTGATAGCCCAAAATCCAGTACAGTGGTCTCTCACATATGACAGAGGCTACAGGTATGGGTCATTGCCTAGCAATCATGTTGAAGGGTTAAATGGAGTCTTAAAAGGAGTTAGAGGTTTACCAATATATGCACTAATTATTGCCACATACTATCGCTCTGTTACAATGTGGTTGGAGAGGTGTAATCAAGCATATGGTCGTGCACAAAAGGGTTTTAAATGTCCCTTTAGGTTTCATGATAAGCTTTTTAATGTATCACAGGATGCAGAAAAACTATCAGTAAACATCTGCGTGAACAATGATGAATGGCTTGTTGATGACATGGACGGACATCGATTTCGAGTCATAGTGCGTCCAAATGGTGTAAGTGAATGTAGTTGTGGTTTTCCACAACAATGTCATTTTCCATGTTCTCATGTTTGGGTAGCTGCAAGATCTATCAATTATGATATTGATGCACTTGTGAGCCCATATTACACAAATGAAGCTTATTTAAACGCATACAAAACTGAATTTTGTGGTATTCCCGACAAGAGGTATTGGCCTCATTTTGATGAAAGCAGATGTATTTATCCCTTATTACCCCCAAGGAAACGAAGGCACACTGTAAGGCCAAAGAAAAAAAGAAGGCCTTCAACTATGGATGTTGATCCAAATCAATATACATATCATTGTCATAAGTGTGGCATAAGGGGCCATAATAGATGCACTTGTGCTAATGTAATATGATGTCTGGTCATGTAATGTTTTTTATTTCAATTTACTCAAGACATGTAATGTTTACAATTTTAATTTAATCAAGTCATGTAATGTTTGCAATTTCAATTTAATCAAGTCATGTAATATTTGCAATTTCAATTTAATCAAGTCATGAAATTTCAATTTCAATTTGTTATTTTTTATATATGGCTCATCGAAGGATATGGACATTTCACATGTCCGTAGTGTTAATCCAAATAATAGCTACAAAGTACCTACAGGGAAAAATGGCTCATCAAACTCGATTGGATGATGACTGGAATGTCGTATCAGATTTGTTGTACAACAAGTTAGGATTTATAGTGACAAAAGAACAAAAAAATTTTCATTGGAAATTTTTAAAGCAAATGTTTCACATGTATGAAGAACTTCTTGAGCTACCTAGTTGGTATTGGGATCACACGAAACAGAAAGCAATGCCAATCAATGAACAAGTTAAAAACCAGTTAGCTGTATCACATCCAGAGATACATCGAGTTGTACATCAAATGTGGCCATTTTATGAACCTCTAGATGAGATATTGAATCAAATACAGTAACTAATTATTGTAATATTTCTCTTTTAGTAGTTCATGTTGTATTTTAATATTGTTTGGTAGTTCATATATTTGAATTAATTTCTTCTTATCTAATGAAGAATCTTAACAAACTTATATGTTATACAATATTTACACTTTTCATTTAATGTAATATTTGCAATTTTCATTTAATGTAATATTTGCACTTTTGATAGATATGGCTCCTAGACAAGCATCCTTCTGACTCTCCCAGCACCATTTTATGTTGTCACAGTGGCCTATTACTGACTCGGGTGTTTTGGAAAATATTTCTTTGGCTAGTTTTGGGCTTGTTCATAGGCTACGACCTATCCACCTTGATCCCAATTTAATCCCTGTCTTAGTTAACCGGTGGGACAACTCTACCAATACTTTTAGATTTCCCCCTTTTGAGATGAGTGTAACCCTTCAAGATGTTGCAGTTGTTTTAAGACTTAGGATTGATGGGCCACCTGTTATAGCTTCGTATCCTTTAGGCGTAGACGAGGGGCAATTTTCTTCATGGTCTGTACTTTGTGAGAGTTTCTTAGGAGCTACACCAGATGGAATGTCTAAGGGGCATATCTCCTTGATATGGTTGCGTGAGACCTTTAGGGATATGGATTTCACTTTGGGAGATGAAGAACAACAAATACAAAATAGGATAAGGTATACTAGAACATATCACCTATACTTTTTAGGTAGTTACCTTATTCCTGATAGTACCGGACTGACTTTGCTAGTTGTAGTACTCTATCTTGGGGTGTTGCAACTTTAGCATACTTGTATAGGGAGTTGTACAAGGCTACCACCCGTTCTAGGAAAATTGCCCACCTGTCTGGTTGTGTATGTCTACTGCGGATGTGGTGTTGGGACAGATTAGGAATTGGACGCCCAGGTTCACTAGTTATGAATTGGGGGGAGTGGCCAGAAGATGTTCCCTTAGTTTATAGGTAAAGATTTACACAATTTATTTATACATTTATCCAAACATTTTGTAATGTTTATCTAAATTTAGTTTGTCAATTTAATAAGTAGCCTACATTTCTTGAAAGGAGTGATACTATGAGAGGATCGGTCCAATTTTATGATTCAACATTTGACCATATTTTGCCCTCTCAAGTATAACTTACTTACTTCTACTAACATGTTGTATGATATATGTTGTATTTTTTATGTAATTGACTCTATTTTATATGATACATGTTGTATCTATTTGAATAACATATACAGTTAACTCCTTACACTGTTGATATTCTGGAGAGACTGCCAGCCTTATGTCGAGAGGGTCAGGATGTTTGGTTCGCACGAGTGTCTTTACTATGCTACACAGTAGAAGAGTGGTACTTCCCTGACAGAGTACTTGGAGAATTCATATTTGTTCAAGTACAACCTACTGTGGAGTTGTCACGCCTTAGTAGGATAGATGGGAGGGGTCATGCAGCTGAGGACTGGTTGCATCATTATAGGCGGGAGGTGCAACTGTGGAACAACAGATGTGAGAGCTTAGTCCCCCCTCCACCAGCAGAGACAGTCTTCAGTCCACATGCACACTACACATGGTATCATCCCCAGTACGTACTACCCCTCCAGCTTAGCCTCCGACCACATACTACCCACAAAGTTATCGTCAACAACAATTTGTGAGTATCATTTATATTTCTTTTACAAATTATTATTATTTATCTTTATTATTTGTAATTTATGCAATTGGTCTTTATTATTTGTACATACTTTGTTTGAACAGGTGGTGGAATCACATGTGCGGATCTGAGCAGCTTTACAGCATGCCCCCTGCACAGATCAGATATGACATCTATGGCATCCAGGGGACTTACTTTGACCGTCTTCCCGACTACGCTCGCCCGTATGATCCCATACCCACTCATACCACAGCCCCTGAGCCCACTCTTACTCCTACTCCTACTCATGTGCTTACTGCTGCTGAGCCCACTCCCACTCCCACTCCCACTTCTCAGTTCATGGCATGGGGACACTACTACAGAAATAGCATTCAGTGTCGCTTTTCTGGGCGTCGGTTATTAAGGAAAACCGACGCCTTATATTAAAGGCGTCGGTTATTTAGAAGAACCGACGTCTATATTCAAAGACCAGCCAAACACGGGTACCGCTTTGTATACAGCGTCGGTTGTTTATACAAAACCGACGCATTATTTCATCCAATTTTTGAGCGAAAAAAATAATGTCACTTTCGGCGTCGAGTCTGTAGTTAAAACACCGACGCTTATGTGCGATGGAAATTTGCGCGAAAAGTGTCCTTTTCCGCGTCAGTCGTCCTTTAATAACCGACGCTGAATGTGGTTCCCGCCAAACATTTTCACGAAAATATCGTCCAAATGGACGTCGGATGTTGCGAACGACCGACGGTAAATATGTTTAGGCGTCGGTTGTTGTAAACAACCGACGCTATTGGGGAACTTCATAACCTTCGATCGCCCGACTCTTCCCCTCATTGCTACCCTATTTCCCTATTGCGGCGATTTCTCCGGCGATTTCTCTGCTGCTGGTACTAGTTTTTCTCCGGCGCTTCTCACCGGTGCCCCATCTCCGGCGTCCCCTCTCCGGCGCCCCTCTCCGACGCGTTTCTTCTCTGGCACCCCTGCGCCGCCGCCACGCCTGACAAACGGCGCCCCTGCTCCAACTGCCTGCGCCGCCGCACGCCTGACAACCGGCGCCGCCGCAACGCCTAGTGCCCACCTGCCTGCCACGCCTGAGAACCGGCGCCGCCGTACCCCCTTCTCCTTCTCCTCCGCCTGGCCGCTGCCTGCCTGCCGCCGCCTGGCCGCCTGCCTGCCTGCTGCGGCTGACGCTCCTGCTCGTCGGAGTCACTGCCGCTGGTTCTGGAGCTCGTCGGCCGCCACCCACGTACTCAACCAGCTCGACCTCACCCTACTCTGCTTGCCCAGGTACCTGCAGACCTACCCAGGCGCGAAATTGGTTCTTTATGTGCTGACCTAATCTGTTGCCTAATCTGCTTGCACGAAATTGGCTCCCTACTCTGCTTGCTTAATGTGCCTAATCTACTTTAAGTGGTCCTAATATCATAACATGATAGTTTTATTATATGATTTGTGGCACTTTAGGGTGTATATACATGCAAATTATATAAGTGATAGATGTTGGATGTTTGTCAAGGTTTCTTGAAGATTGAATAAGTGATAGATGCTGGATGTTTATTTATTTCATCTATCCATGTTGCCTATAGTTTATAACATTGCATTGTGAATTATTGCATGTTTGAAACTATGAAATTCTTGATTTATTAGATGATATTCAAGAAAACCCTAGTTTGATGAGCATGTTGTTAATCATGTTAATTATGATTCTTCTATATATTCTGATGTCATTATATAATTATGTGATCCCAACATATTAAATTGAATTAGAATGATTTCATGAATTATAGGGTTTATATAAGAATGACAACACATGTATTTGTTGGCCTAGAAACCCGTCCAAGATTTACTCAGTAGGAGTAAATCTTGGATAGTCCCCAGTTTGGGACTGTTCTTGAACACCTAATCTCACTTAGGATGTAAGTGTATAATGTGTATTGGGTTTTCGAGAAAATTTCGGCAGCATTTCCCCGTTTGTTCTCTAAGTACATATGTACTTAGAGAACAACGGGGAAATGCTGCCGAAATTTTCTTGAAAACCAAATACACATTATACACTTACATCCTAAGTGAGATTAGGTGTTCAAGGATGGGATAGGTGGTACACATTTATTATATATAATATTGACATCAAATGTGTTTGTTGGCCTAGAAACCCGTCCAAGATTGACTAATATATACTTGTTTCCTAATATATACTTGTTTAAAAGGTTAACTGATGTTATACAACTTTTTCTGAAAATATATAACATCGTTATATGTACTTACACTTTGTTAATACTAATATTGTGCAGTCTCTGTCTTCCCATAACAATGACTATGAATTGGGCCTCTATGTCAATGTTAACGTTCCCTATTGAAGAACAATTGGACATCATCCTAGATGATCGTTCCTTAAACCAATTGGTCATACCCAAACATTGGCGTTTTCTAAAAGGAAGACACTACATGCCTGGTAAAGTGACCCTAACTTTTGGAAATTATTCACATGTAATCGAGGTTGAGTATGATTTGGCGGGAAATCTTGTATCAAAATCCAGTTGGCGTGATTGGATTGGAGAGCTGCATGTGGTCCGTTGGAATAGGCTTTTTCTCCGTCCAGTTGGTGATAATTCCATCAAAGTTTGGATAACCAACAACAACTGCGAGACCCCCGATCATCTTCTGCGGTATGAGCGCACGGCGTCGCATATCAGCTCAGACAAATCTGAATCTGAGGCCCCTATCAGTTCAGATTCGTCTAAATACAGTGAGGAGCTTTGTGACACAGCTTCATCATCAAAAAGAAGTTACTGATGCATGCGGGACCATGTTGGTGTAGTATTTAGTTGTCTATCTATCTAGACTTGTCTGTAGTAATAGTTTTTTTAATTATGCGCATGTTTAGGGGTACACCAACCCCTTTGTTTAGTTATTGTTATAACTAAAGTGTGTGTTCCCATGAATGGAACTGTAAGTTGCTACATGAATGCTTATAACTGAAGTGTGTGTTCCCATGAATGTTCCCATTTACATGATTACACTACTATTTTCTCATATTGTCTTGCCTCAAAAAAAAATTCTTTTATTGTTTAGTCTATTTTAATACGACATACTTGCTTATATCTTTCTTAATGATGAACTGTAATACGACATACTTGCTTATATACTTGTTTCCTAATATATACTTGCTTTCCTAATATATACTTGCTTTCTCTGATCATAGAATGGATAGATCATGGATGTCCATTCGTAATCGTTGCACCCCAGAGTTTATATCTGGTCTTGATCAGTTTATTAGATTTGCCGAGGAACATAGGAAAAAACCTACAGATAGGTTCTACTGTCCATGTAGGCATTGCGGTAACAACTTGAAACTCAACACTGGTGAGGAAATTAAAAGTCATGTCATGTGCAACGGGATTGTACAAGGCTATACAGAATGGCACTGGCATGGAGAGATTTCAAAATCGAATCCAGTAGATGTCAATAGCAGTGCTTGGGTGGAAGAAGAAATTGCCTCCGATGACGTAAATGTGAACGAACCAGTTCCAGCAGACATTGTTGATGCGATGCTGGATAGTTGTAGGGTAGAGCACACCGATCCACCTCCTATCTTTACAAACATTGTGCATGATGCTGAGATACCGTTATACACAGGCTGTGCTAAGTTTACGAAGCTTAGCGCTGTGCTGAGATTGTATAAGTTGAAAGCTAACAATAGATGGAGCGACAAAAGCTTCACTGAATTGTTGACTTTGTTGAAAGAAATTCTTCCTGAAGGAAACGAGCTGCCAATCTCAACATACCAGGTAAAGAAAATGTTGTGCCCAATGGGAATGGAGGCCAAAAAGATACACGCATGCCCGAATGATTGTGTATTATTTCAAAAGGACTATGTAGATTTGAAAGATTGTCCAAAATGTGGTGCGTCACGATATAAATTGACGACTTCGGGGGAGTCCAAAACTGGTTCTCCTGCCAAGGTGTTGTGGTATCTACCTATAACATCACGGTTTCAACGCTTGTTTGCAAATCCGAAAGATGCGAAGAATTTGAGGTGGCATGCAGATGTTAAGAAAAATAATGATGGGATCCTACGACATGCGTCTGATTCCCCACAGTGGAAGAAGATTGATGTATTGTTCCCTGAATTTGGTGAAGAAGTCAGGAATCTAAGACTTGGGCTTTGTACAGACGGGATGAATCCGTACGGGACATTGAGCAGCCAACATAGCACTTGGCCAGTCATGCTTGTTATATACAATCTTCCTCCCTGGCTGTGTATGAAAAATAAGTACGTTATGTTGTCATTGTTGATATCGGGCCCTAAACAACCCGGAAATGATATCGATGTTTATCTTGAACCTTTGATTGATGACTTAAAGAAACTTTGGGCTGAAGGTGTGATGACCTATGATGCTTCTGCAAGAGAGACATTTCGTTTGCATGCTATGTTGTTTTGCACTATTAATGACTTTCCGGCATATGGGAATTTGTCTGGATATAGTGTCAAAGGAGCTAAAGCGTGTCCTATATGTGAAGAAAACACTGATTCAATAAGACTAAAATATGGCGGCAAGACTGTATATCTTGGTCATCGAAGGTTTCTTTCAAAATTCCATCCGTATCGTAGGAAGCGCAAAGCATTCAATGGATGGAATGATGAACGGAGTGCACCTAAACCTATACCAGGGGATGTTGTTTATGAAAGAGTAAAAGACATTGTCAATGAATTTGGTAAGAAATCACAATGTAGTATGGCCACACGGAGTGACAATTCTTCATTCAAAAAGAAGTCAATATTTTGGGATCTTCCTTATTGGAGTTCTTTGTCAGTCAGGCATTGTTTCGATGTAATGCACGTTGAGAAAAATGTCTGTGATAGCATCATTGGTACTCTATTAAATATACCAGGTAAGACTAAAGATGGGATAAAATCCAGACTGGACCTACGTGAAATGGGAATAAGGTCAGAATTAACAGAATTACGTGAAATGGGTAATAAAAGAACATACTTACCTCCCGCTTGTTACACGTTGTCTAGAAAGGAGAAGAAAACTTTTTGTGAATGCTTGGTAAATGTTAAGGTGCCACATGGTTACTCATCCAACATCCGTAGATTGGTATCAATGAAAGATCTGAAGTTGATAGGTCTTAAATATCATGATTGTCACACTCTAATGCAACAAATATTGCCCGTGGCAATTCGATCTATATTGCCGAAGCATGTAAGGTTTGCAATTACCAGACTTTGTTTCTTTTTCAACAGTCTATGCAGCAAAGTTATTGACCCTGATACTCTCGATAATTTGCAAAGAGAAGTGGTTGTTACCCTATGTCAGCTTGAGATGTATTTCCCTCCTTCGTTCTTTGATATCATGGTACATCTTGTTGTCCACTTGACTAGGGAAGTGAAAATCTTGGGACCGGTTTTCTTTCATTGGATGTATCCCTTTGAACGATACATGAGCGTTTTTAAAGGTGATGTTCGAAACCGTTATCGTCCTGAAGGGAGTATTATTGAAGGTTATGTGGCGAGAGAGGTTATGGATTTCTGCAATGACTTTCTCAGTGGTAATGACACTCCTGATAATGACACGAATATTGAGGAGGGCAAAGGAATTTTGGGATCACGGGTGAAAGTAATCAGCCGTGAGCAGTTGGAACAAGCTCACTTGTATATTTTACATAATATGGACGAAGTGAGTGTTTATATCGAGGAACATACCAATTTCATAAAGAGACAACATCCTCGAGCAAGTTCAATGTGGCTTGCTAGAGAGCATAATAAGACTTTTACTAAGTGGTTTGAAGATAAAGTCTTACATCAACTATCTCAAACACCAAATGATATTACAGAAACTATCAAATGTCTCGCCTTTAAACCAAAACCGAATGTTATGTCTTATGAAGGGTTTGACATTAATGGATTCACATATTACACAAAGCGCCAAGATGATAAGAGTGTCGTCCAAAATAGTGGGGTCACTCTTCAAGCGTCAACTATGTACTTTGCAAGTGCAAAGGATAAGAGTCCACGTGAAGCTAAAATGTCATATTACGGTGTCATTGAAGACATTTGGGAGTTTGACTACATAGATTTCAATATTCCGCTCTTTAAATGTAATTGGGTTGATAACACCAAAGGAGTTATAGTGGATGAATTGGGTTTCACTTTGGTGAACTTTGAAATGATTGGCGAGAAGGCTGAACCATTCATATTGGCATCACAGGCAAAACAAATATTCTATATCGATGATCCTGCAAATGATAAATGGTCGGTTGTTCTTCATGGTAAAAGACAGTTCATTGAAGATCCTATAGATGAAGAAGAGTACTATGATAAGTATGATGACTCCAGTCCATTCTCAGTTGGGTTGCCAACTCCACAAAATATTGAAGCTAATGATGACTTATATGTGCGCGGAGATCACAATGAAGGATTGTTAATTGATAAAAGATCACAATTTTAGAGACATGTATGTTTATACAAATGGTAAATGTTTCCTTTTTCTAGTTTATACAAATGCTAAATGTTTTCCTTTTTCTAGTTAATACAAATGCTAAATGTTTGCCTTTTTAATGACATTTTCAGATGCGCGGAGGCGGCTGCAAAAATGGTAAAATACAAACGTTTAGAGTAATGTTTGCTTTTTTAATACAAATGCTAATTTAGTGTGTTTATTTTTGTCAAATTTTAGGTTGATGATGCACATGTACCCACTGAAGCACTGGAGCAACTTGATGTGCGGAGAGGGACATTCCAACTCAAGATATCGTCTACCGTTTCCTCCTCCTCCGCAGTAATATCCTCATCTCTAAACGTTTCTCGTAGGATTCTGAACCCCTTCCTTCCCTCTACTGCATCGAAGCCATGCTGCAGTTGAACCCTTTCGCCGAGCCCTACCCGGCCAAGTAGGCGTCGCCTGAAGCACCACTGTCGTCGTCGTCTCCACCTCCATCGCAACTTGCTGTGCTAGTCCTGGCAGTTTATCACCCCACATGCCTTCCTCCCCAGTTCCTGCCGCTAGACGACCACACAATGGATCCAAGAGGATATGCAGGAGTTCGCCAAAGACTATAAGCTGAGTATACTCATCCTATAGTCTGTGGCGAACGCCTGCATATCCTCTTGGATTCCATTGTGTGGTCGTCTAGCGGCAGGAACTGGTGAGGAAAGCATGTGGGGTGATAAACTGCCAGGACTAGCACAGCAAGTTGCGATGGAGGTGGAGACGACGACGACGGTGGTACTTCAGGCGACGTCTGTTTGGCCGGGTAGGGCTCGGTGAAAGGGTTCAACTGTGGCATGGCTTCGATGTAGTAGAGGGAAGGAGGGGTTCAGAATCCTACGAGAAACGTTCAGAGATAAGGATATTGCTGCGGAGGAGGCAACGGAAGATGATATCTCGAGTTGGAATGTCCCTCTCCGCACAGGAGTCTGTGAGGGAGATACTGGAGGAGAGTTCTATACCATACACAGGCGAAGAAAGACATCGATACCATACATGAGGTATTATATATAGTCTCATTAGTTAGTATAAAATATATCAATCTTATTTTTATATTATTACTTATATACATCATTCTCTTTGCAGGTGTTTAAAACTGACCACACTATAGGCAAACACTTAAAAAATGTACATGCTCCATATACGAGGGAAGCATTAGATGAAGTAAGAGAAGAATGGGCAATAGTTGTACAAACAGTGGCAACTGTAAGATATAATTGGGATGTTGATAGTGATGATGAATGATACTTTGTAAATGAATGTTTCTGAATGTTAAAACATGTATTTGAATGATTCTATATGTGTGAACGTGACAATTGAATTGATGTCTGAATGTATCTACTTGTGTGAATCTTTTTATGTTAATTTTGCAGGTTTGTGGCCTGTTTGTAGGCTGATATCAATGGATGTCGTAAACCTGCAGTTCAGAAAACTGAACTGCAGGTTCTCATCCTGCTGACCAGCCACAGCAGGCCTGCAAACAGATTTATAAAAAAAAAATAGATATAGGCGTCGGTTATTTACCAATAACCGTCAGCACAGACTTACAGCGTCGGTTTTTTGTTGAACACCGACGCCAAAAGTGTTCGCGCTACAGGAAATGGGAGTCATCTAGGACACTTTTCTGCGTCGGTTTTTTAGTATATAACCGACGCAGAAAGCGTCCTAGATGACGCCGTTTTCTGTGGCGCGAACCCTTTTGGCGTCGGTGTTTTATAATAAACCGACGCCTTTATGTTAAATAGGCGTCGGGTTTTTAACCGACGCTGAAGTGTCCAACCTTTTAGCGGCGCCCACATAGGCGTCGTTCCGAAACCGACGCCAAAGGGGGTTAAACAACCGACACTAAAAGGCACTTCTGTAGTAGTGGGACCGACCGGGCCATACCTTTCAGGAGCTGGTTCATTTTCTTCATACATCACCCCACCTCCACCAGCATCCTACTATGGAGCATGTCCTTCTTATGTTACATACACTCCACTCCCACCACCAGTTATTCATGACAGTCGACCACCATCCAATGTCACATACTCATCGACTCCATTTGATTTCTCATAATGCACCCCACCTGATGCCCCACATCCTAGTATTCAGAGACCCCTCACCCCACCTCTAGCTTTTCATTACTTCCCTGGTCCTCATCAGCCTACTGCTACGCAGTTGTCCCCCATTGAGGCATCTCTAGATGACTTCAGTACTCAGGAGCCCGATGTACAGGGAGGTGGGCGAGGACGTCGTGGGCGTGGAGGACATGCTTAGATTTTCATAGTTTTGTACATGTTGTGTAGTGTTGTATATATGCATTTGTTCAGGCATTTATTTGGCTTGTATGTGGATGTATAATATGATATTATATTGGTTCATTTTGGATCTATCATATTGTTCTGTTGTTGTATTATTTTCTCGTCAAGTTGGTTCATGTTTTAACCTTATTTTTAATGATATCTCATTTTTTAGATTAATTTCTTCTTATATAATCAATTAGGAAGCAACCAGTGTTGGTTGCAATACCACTTCTATAATCCATATGCATATTCAGAGTTATTGAAATTAATAAATTTATAATAATTAGCTATATTATAGACATTCCAATACAAGTGAAAGAATAGTAAATGTGCAAATATAATCAATGTTGTTAATATACAAACAATATGCATTAAAAAATAATAATGAATGGAAAAAAAATGTAAAATAGTAATACGTCATGCATGGAGACACATTGCTCAATACGTCCCCATGTGGGACACATTACTGGGCAATAAGTCTCAGACCGGGATGCATTGCTCTCCGGTAGGACCAATGCGTCTCATTTTATGACGTATTGCTCTGTCGTCGAGCAATGCGTCCCCATACAAATTGCTTCACGAGAAAGCAATGTATCTCGATATGGGACACATTGTTCCAAAATGTGTAATTTTGGAAATTAAGTTTAAGAACGTGCTTTTCTGGGAATTAAAATGGCCAAATGTGCCATTTTGGTTTTTTTGTCAAGTAAAAAATAGAGAGAGAGAGGGGGAACAAGGTGGATTTTTAGGAAAGTTGAACAATAAGACAAACAAATTCGTCCTTTGTTCCTATGACGTAGACAAACAGATATCAATTTTACGAGACGATGGTTTAGGAAAGTTGAACAAGCAAGCTGCATATTGCATCTCCCGGATATATATATGGTACCTGGACTTGGTCGTGCAAGAACTTGATGTAGCATGTGGCATCCTGGAGGACGGAAGCAGTGTCTGTCTGCAAAAAAGCAAAAGGAAAGATAACAAAGAGAATAATCAGCCAGCAGAGAGTCGAGTAGTTGGAGTCCTAAACAAAGAGAAAACGTGGTTGAGTAAGACAGGATGATCACGGACGCGGTGGTACCTTGCCATACGGCGACACGAGTTGCTGGAGCGCGGCGACTCTTTCCCCGATCTTGTCCTTCTTCTCCTGCAGGCAAATGCAAAACACAAGTTTACTTGCTAGCTATGTTACAAAACACATATGGTGTTGTCGTGCATTACCAGACGCAGATGTGTGATATATACACGGGATAGACGGACGAATAAGAACAAAATGGAAGATTCGTACCCTGGCTGACGAAGAAGACAACGAAGGAGAAGGCCTAGCAGTACTACTAGAAGAGACCGGCGTTACAGTTCCAGCGGCGCCTCCGCCAGTCTTGGCCCTCTTGGTAGACGCGACGACCCCACAAGAAGACCCAGAAGGTGTGCCAGTGCCACCATGTCCGGCGGCGATGTAGAGGTGGTGGTGGCTACCGGCGGCAGCGGCTTCGTTCCTCCGCTTCTGGTCACCCATCCCTGCCATCATCATATTTACGCTCCCAGCCATATTATACACAGACACACAACGGATCCCTCCCGCCCGCGCGCCGGCGGGTCAAATATACAGACAGGGGTTGCCAAAGCAGCTATAGCTATCCGATCGTCAACTCGTGCGTGCGTGCGTCCACCTACCTACCTTTAAGACCATAAAAAACAAAAGCGAGCGAACGAGGCCGGTCATGAATCATATCCGGCGGCGATGTAGAGGTGGTGGTGGCTACCGGCGGCGGCGGCGGCTTCGTTCCTCCGCTTTTGATCACCCATCCCTGCCATCATCATATTCACGCTCCCAGCCATATTATATACAGACACACAACGGATCCATCCCTACCATCATCATATTCACGCTTCATGGGCCCGTTCGCCCGTCGTCATCTCCCTTTGCCAGCTCGAAGCCAGCTGCACGATATCTCAAGGTCAGGTCAAGGACGTACAGGGTCAGGAACGCGCAAATCCCCTGTCCCCTTCAAACCCCTCTCCCACGAAGATGCTGATGATAATGAATGACAATGGCAAATGGGCCGTAGATCACGGAATCGTGGTCGTAGTCGTAGAGAGCGTCCGTTTTCAATATCTCAATCCCCAATTCCCGACCTATCCGTATCCCTTTCACTGCTTTTGTTTGTGTGCGTGTGTGGGGACAGACAGACAGACACAGTCCCAAATTTCACGTTGAAAACAGAGAGGGATTCCCAGTGGAGGATGTGTTTGCGTGCTGTGATGAGGGTAATCAAACCAGTAGGCGTTGAGTGTAGATGAAGGAGTAGAGACTGAATAGGCAGACCGGAATCCCATCCCCGCCCCTGCCTGCAGCTTCACTTGCTCCCCCGCTCGAAATAAGCGGTTCTAGGCTTCCTTGCTTGTACGACCGGGTTTCGTTCTACGGATAAACCGTCCCACGAAAATCCCGCAGCCAAAAGCGGGATGGTTCCACACGTCTTTCGTATTTTTCTAATTACTAGGCTTACACACTACATGACCGGTCTTCTTTTTGGATTTAAAACGTTGCCAACAAATTTAAGTCTCGGTTCATTCCCGGCATGATTGTGCTTGTCCAACACAGAACACTCTCATATCGATTTCTTTTGGCACTATGGAAATATATTGTTATTAAGCGGAGAATCCATTCACGTGAATAAAGTTTTCACCTCTTCTTGTAATCACATGTGTGCCAAGAAATTCAAACATTTATCCTCACTTCCCAATTCCATGCCAGCATAAGCAGGGGCGGAGCCAGACCTTAATATGTGAGGGGGGGGGGGTGGGGGGGGGGCAAAATAATAGTACTACCCACCAAGAATCAATCCAAAGACCCTTTGAAAGTAAACGTCATCTGAATCCACTGCACTACGTTCACATGTTGATGAGTTTGTATTATAACCGTAATATAAACACATCGTTTGCACATTTGTTGGAAAAATAAAACACATATGTGCGCATGGGGTATCAAACCCACAACCTCATCCAAGGAAGAAGCTCCACTAGCCGCTGAACCAACTGTAAACTTGGTGTTATATACACATTGGAATTATATATATTATTATACCATATCATAGACATATGTATATATATACATATATATACTAAAATTTTTTTTTTTTTTGGGGAGGGGGCCATGGCCCATGCTTGCCCCCCCCCCCCCCGGCTCTGCCCCTGAGCATAAGGGTTGTAACTGTCGATTCAACTATGTTAAGTGATTCAGCTACTTCAACATGCTTCTAACAAACGCAAAAAAAAAATCCAACCAACGTAATTCTTATAGGGACAATGAAGTCCAAACAAGGAACTGACTCGCTTTTCAACACATCAGTCTTACAAAAATATTCTAGGTTCCGTAAAGGTCGTGTTTTGTAGATAGTAACTGATTTGTGGTACAAAGAAAAACTGGTTTCGGACAAATTTTGAGTCATACAAATATCAAAATTGATATAAAATTGACTTGCTCTAAACATACTCAAACTAAAATCTTAGGCAAAAAGTTTTTCAACCCACCATTGGACATGGTTTTGTAACATCAAACATGAAATCAAACATAGTCCTAAATTTTGTATTAATAATTATCATAAAATAAAAGGTAAACAACAAATATAAAAAGATAAGTCGTTAAGAGTGGTTAAAGTAATCAAACATGATGCCTCCAAACAAAAAAACTCAGACTCAATTCTTAGAAGCCATCTTGAATTTACTATCTTTCCGGACGTCTGATTTCTGCCACATAGTGAGAGAAATGAGACTAACGTCTCTGTTAACTCAAAAAATAAAAAAATAAGAATCGTAGAACTACAAGGTGGAATAGTATTTTCTTAAGAAATAAAAATAAACATATTCACCGTGAAAGGATGACGGTTAGGACTCTCTTGTAGGATTTGTGAAAGAAGAGGGGGGGGGGTCTTTAGGGATTTTATAGAAACTAAAGGAGCTTTTAAGAAACAACTTAGATATTTGTTATACGAGCAGAAGACACATGCTAAACACATATTATACAATATATTTAATGTATTATGTGTGACTAATATATATTTAAGTACATACTTCTTATTTTACATGAGCAGACTAATGGCCGATACATAATTACTATCAAAATAATTCAAATACAACTCTTTAAAATAGAATAACTTCACTAATTGTAAGTTGACTTCTTTTGACTTGTAGAGTGTGATTACCAAAATTATTTTATTTTAAAACAATAATAAAAAATAACCATACAATTGTATTTTGAGCATAAGGATATGATGCGGAAGCACTGAGATATTGTCTCATAAACTTTTAGGAAATCAGTCCATAGATCTCAGGCAAATACTAAAAATAATTAAATCATCCTTTCATATAGCAAATAAACCTCAAGTAAGTTGTTCTTGTCGTCACCTTTGTAAACACGAACACAAACATTTGATGAATGCCATCTAACTCCTCCAAAATATGATATTTCTAAAAAAATGCATACGTATATGTTTGATTAATGTCATTTGACTCTTTCAACTTGTAATGTGTCATTACTAAAATATAAGTTTAAATTTAGTTATTTCGATTAGGTGTGATTTATACTATCATACAATGATATTTTTTTATATACAATTTACTGAGAGAGAGTAACTCGCTTAACAATAAGTTGACTCCCTCCAACATATTAAACACATAAATAAGTTATTGGGACACAATGACATGCTAGACCAATGAATATGAAGACAACCGCGCGCTAGAATTATGTATGTATCTCAAATTGATTTCTTCATCATGCTCGTAATTAGTACTATATTGGCCTACAAAGTCGTTTAAGTACATCTCCGGTTTGCAAGGACTTACATAATGTGATTTTGTTAGAACACATATAAGCTGCTGGAACACAAACCAATCATACCGGTGAGCACACACGACCAAGCTCGGAACATGCACACATATTAAACTGATGAGGACAAAAAATATGACGCTTCTATGAAGCCTCTATCTTCCTTTATATTGGCAATAAAAAACAACTCATATAGAAAAGTGCAAGAAAATAATTCAAACAATATAAGCAAATACGTTGATAAGTTGAATACCAGGTAAATTACTAAAGAACAATGCAGGCGCTAAGCAAACATTGCAATACATAATAATTTATATATTCATACATATTAGATTAATTAACGTGTAGATATGTACACAGACTATTGGAACACACGTACTGACGCCAATAAACACACAACTATACTACTAAAACATACCCACAAATTATAATGATGTAAAAACATATCTAACATATAGCGCTTCTATAAGCCTCCGTTCT
This sequence comes from Alisma plantago-aquatica, assembly GCA_963693085.1. Lineage (NCBI taxonomy): Eukaryota > Viridiplantae > Streptophyta > Magnoliopsida > Alismatales > Alismataceae > Alisma > Alisma plantago-aquatica. The sequence continues at coordinate 992,641,933 of OY856409.1, read as the reverse complement.
CTTTCGTTGACATAGCAGCAAAAGATAAATAAAACATAACAAACAATTGTACCGCTTGTGATTCAAAATAAAATAATAAGCACCAAGTTGCTCAATAAATATCCAACTGCCAAGCACGTTGCTTGCTGCTTAGAAGAAAAAAAAGAATGTGACTTACATAAGCTAACATGTACCCAGCTACAAAAAGTAGGTGTTGCACTCTTTTTTATAGAGAGAAAAGTATAAGAAAATAATTCAAATAATATAAGCAAATACGTTGCTGAGCTGAATATCAGGTAGGCTACAAAAGAACAATACATGCGCTAAGCAAATACTGCAATACATAATAATTTATTTGGTCATACATATTGGATTAATTAACGTGTAGATATGTACACAGACTATTGAAATACACATACTGAAGCCAATGAACACACATCTACTACTAAAACATACCCATAAATTTAAAATGATACAAATATAGATCTAACATATAACACTTATATAAGCCTCCGTTCTCCTTCATTGAGGTGGCATCAAAAGATATATAGAACATTAAACAATAGCACTGTTTGCGAATCTGAATAAAATAATAAGCATTGAGCTGCTCAATAAATACCCAGCTACCAAACACGTTGCTCGCTGCTCAGAAAAAAAAAGGAGTCTTAGGCTGTGTTTGTTGCTCCGGTAGAATACCGGCACGGCAAAAAAACTGTAAGCGGCATGCTAGCCGCTGTTTGTTGTGCAGTTTAATTCCCAAGCAAGATACCGTGAGGTTTACATAACTAGAAAATCGGCAGATAACGTGCCGGGTGAAATCTTCACGGCAGAAAACTGGTTAATCTGCCGTGGATGTTTATTGTCCACAGAACCCCTCTAACAGATTCTTTAATGCATTTTATGATATTTATGTGTAGGGCATAATAGACTTTGTATACATATAAAAAGATTACTTACCCGCGTACCAAACAAAAAATATTTTACTACCAAGTTTATTTGTCGTTGCTTCAAACACCAGTCATCTTACACAAAGTTAACATATCGTTGTTTAATTTGTCTGTGGCAATTAAACGTACCCAACGGCATCCCAAACGCAGCCTTAGTAAGCTAACAGGCACCCAACTACAAAACCCAGCGTACGAAGAGTAGAGACACTCTTTTTTGTAGGGTAGATAGACACACACTTTCAAACGATCGAGTTTTGTTTTAATATATAGATTTGTTGGTCACCGTAATGCTTAATGCATCGGATAATTAAGAATATTCATGACCTATATGTATACACACACACCCACAAAGCCTTCTTATTGACTCTTATATTATATTCATGTGTTTCTTGATCCGCTTTGCCTGCATATTTGGATACAACTATTGTAATAAATAATATTATCAGAGTTTGCATAGGTTAGCAGGTCATGGTGTATATGTATCTATTTCAAAAGCCGAATTAAGAATATGTGTGTCTGCTTATCGACCTATTTGATGTTTTTTTTAATTCATGTCTTTTTTTCAAAAATTTTGAGCCAAATAAAAAGATACAAATATTATATAAGTGTTAGGTTTTAGGTATGTGCATCAGACCAACCCGTGTATATTTTAACTGCTTGGTTGTATGCTCATTTTTTCAATCGGTCTGCATGTTTCAATAGTATGTCTGCATACTAACAGTCATGAGTATGTGTTCTTGCTAATCGTCCCGCTTGCCACTTTTTTTCATTTTTTTGAGCCGCTCTTTTTTTCATTTTTATTATTTTTTGAGCTAAATAAAAATATGAAAATGTTATTCAAGTGTTAGGTTTTAGTTATGTGTTTTCATCAAACTAGCACTTGTGTGTTATAATAGATTGTATCTTCATTGTTCTAATCAGTCTGTTGTTCTAATAGTATGTCAGCATACTAATCATACCAGTATAATTATGTATTTAACATCCTAAGTTTCTCTAGAGCGAGTTCCAGTAAATTATTTGTAATCATCGATCCAATCTATTTGTGTGTTCAATCAGTTTGTCTCAATGCTAATTAGCCCATCAAGTATGTGTGTTCAAATTTTCCGTCTGAGTATTAATTGGTCCAATCTATCTCCATGCTTACAAATTCAAGGGATTCAGTTGGCTTTTAATTAAGATACTTTTTCATAGTATGTTTTAGATAGATTAGCATATGTTAATGCAGCGGTCATCATGAGCCCAACGAAAAAAATAGTTTTAATTTAGATTTTGGTGATGCACTACAAGTCTGTGGGAACAACTAGTCAACTAACTGATTGCATTTTCATGTACTCTAGTAACTTTGTGCTCATTGATCTATTCATTTTTTTTGTTCTCGAAACTTGTATGTGTTAATCATTCCATCACGTCTATATGCATATTTATGTGCTTATAGATTAGAATGAGTCATCATAGTGCTAATCGAGCTACCCTCTCTTAATGGGTACGCAATATTTTTTTTGTATTTTAATTATTTATATTTGTTAAGCATACTAAAAGGAATAAACTATCAATCGAGTTATTCTCTTTTAGCAAGTTATAGATAATTATTGTTATTATTAATTATGAACTTAAGAAAAGACTAACTTTTGAATTAAATTTGAATAATCAACAAACATTTTTATCATATGTAATAGTATACATAAGACATTTTATAATGCTAATTCAACTGCTATTCAAAGAACACGTGTTTTTAGCTAGTATCTACATTTACCTATAATAAGAGGCAGTTTTAGCTGTGTGTCTTGTAGTTCATCGAGCTGCTTCAGCTGGGTGATTATATATATATATATATATATATATATATATATATATATATATATATATATATATATATATATATATATATATATAATTCAACTGCTTCACTTGCACAGTTGCTTCGTCTGCTGTAGTTTATCTCCTTTTGCAAATTTCCAATACAGTCTCTCCTTTCATACTATATACCGTCCCACCTCGATGCTTAATTATTATTTCGAGTTAATACATGTCTCTCTCTGTGTTCCTTAGAGGTATGTCGCATGGCCTAGTCATAATGCTAGCACAACACTACATCGTACACATGACCATTCACTGTATATCTACGACCACGTAGTCACTTCAATTTTCATGATCACATGGTGTTGCTTTTTCAGCATAGTAAGTGTCTGTTCGTCGACCTGCTGATTTATTATTTTTTTGTTGCATTATTTTGTGCTACTTGCTCATTTGTATTTTATTTTTGCTTTACTTTTTATGCAATTAAGAAACACATGTCAGAGAGCCTAGCGACACTGAATATTATTTTACCACATTTGTCTTTAACCAGCCTCTATGTTCATCGGCAAGCTTTTTGTATTTTTCAAATATTTTCTTCTCATGCTCAGTTGGTTTGCCATAAAAGATCTCAAACTAATCCGAATATAAATATTTATGTGAATGTTTGATTTCCTAGCCATCATTTGAGAGGTTGGACGTAATTGGTGAAATTTAATCGTTCCTTGCAAAAAGTAGATTATAGAAGTCTCTAAAGCAACCCGACCACCTGTTAGAATATACTTCTAGAAGAATCAACAAGATATGTTAAATATGATTTGGGCTATCTGTACTTTAGACGGTTCAATCAGTTTGTGTCCTTACTTGCTAACTTATTTTTTGAGTCAAAAAAAGTCAATTGGCATGCAAGTGAGGAGTATGTGTACCTGCTAATTGACCTATTTGTTGCTTTTATATTTTTTATTTTTAGCTCCCTACTAATTGGCCTATTTGCTATTTTTATTTATTAGTTTTTTTAGCTAAATAAAAATATGAAAATATTATACAAGTGTTAGCTATTGATAATACACAAACTGATTGGAACATTGACCATACATTCAAACTATCAAAAACACACATGGGCTAAAACTAATACGTTCAGTCTAATTGTGTATTTGACATCATCATTTTCTTCAAATAGAGTTCCAGTAAATTATCTATGTTTATTGATCTAATTTATTTATGGGTTCAATCAGACTATTTCAGTGCTAATTAATTAAGTCTATGTGTGTGCTCAAACATTTTGCTGAATATTAGTCTAATATATTTGTGTGCTTATGGATTTGAGAGAGTAGGTTAACTTTTAATCAAGATGTTTTCTCTTAGTATGTTTTTTATAGAATAGTGTATGTTAATGCAATGGTCAAAACAAGTCGGAGGGAGTCAACTGGTCAACTGTCTGAATACATTTGCATGTGCTCCAGTAGTTTAACTATGTGCTCATTGATCTATTCATTGTTTGTAGTCTAACAACATGTATGTGTTAATCAATCTAGCATGTCAATATGCTAATCAATTCAACATGTTTGTGTGATTTTAGGTTGGAACGAGTCAATGGAGGCAATAATTAATTATTCTCATTTAGCAAGTTGTATGTAAATATTGTTATTACTAATTATGAACCCAAAAAAGATCAATTTTGAGATTAAATTTTGAATAATCATCAAGTATTTTTGTCATGTGTAATAATAATTAGAGATTTTATGGTGTTAATTCTATTATTATTCATGTACCTAGCACGTACATTTAGCTAGTACTAGTGGAAGACGTGTGCTAAGCACGTGCTTCATATATGTATTAATATAATAAATGATTATTCAAAATTATGTGTACTATATTGGTACATATATTAAAACGTGCACCTATTATATATACTTATACAATATTTTGATATAGAATCACGATATATACATACAACGTGCACTACTACAGAAATGGCGTATAACGTCACATTTCGAGGCGTCGGTTGTATTCCAAAAATCGACACCTAAACCCTACATCGTCGGCTGAAAATACAAACCAACATCTATATGTGAAGATCAGCTGATTTTCATAAGACACGTGTATCTCTTTTTATTTAGCGTCGGTTGCACAATAAGAAACCGACATCTAAAATCACCCCCCAAATCTAATTTTTCCAGTACAAAAAATACCTCCAAAATTTCAAATACGGCGTCGGTTGTTGACCAAGTAACCGACGACTAAAGGTTTTTCACGAGACAGAAATCAACCCCATTTTTTTCGTCGGTTTTCTTACAATAACCGACGTAGATATGTTTTCGCGCGTTGTCCCCATAAAAACTTTTAGCCCCAAATTTCCCAATTGGCGTCAGTTGTTGACCAAGTAACCGACGACTATGGTCGTAATTCAAGAACATTTTTTTCGTCAGCATATATAGATAGACGTCGGTTTTTCTAGTTGAAAGTGACGACTATAACTGAACATAGGTGTCGGTTTCTAAAACAACTGACGACGATGGTAAACTTAATAGCACTCGCGAAACAGACTCTTCCCCATTCTCTATTTCATCGCGATTTCACTAGCGCTAGGTCTGGCAATTCTGTTGTTGCTCGTCGCGCCGCCGATCTCCATCCGTCACTGCCTACCGCCGTCGCAATTTCACCAGCTGTTGTGCTTGATCACCGCCTGTGATCAACGCCGCCAGAGCTTTGGAGCTCAATGCCGCCAGAGCTTTAGAGCTCAACGCCGCTAGAACTCGACAGATTTTGTGCTGCCACTTCCCCTCTTCCTCACTGGAGCCGCCACCGCCGCTACCCCTCTTCCTTGCCGGACCCGCCTAAGCCCGACTGCTACTCCTCCATCTGCTCTACTGACTGGTGCTCCTCCATCTGCTCTACATCCGTTGCCTTAGAAGGTAGGCAGTAAAAAATGATGATGATAATGCATGAGCTAGTTTGAAATTTTGAAATCAATTATAAATGATAGGATACCTACATTTTATGTTTAATGATTATCTTGTTGACAACATATGCATGTATATTTGAAATGTTGAAATCAATTATGCTATTGTAAATCAACCTAGGATATGAATGATGAAACTAGGATCATTGGTATAGGAATGACAACACATGTATTTGTTGGCCTAGAAACCCATCCAAGATTTACTCATTAGGAGTAAATCTTAGATAGTCCCCAATTTGGGACTGTTCTTGAACACTTAATCTCACTTAGAATGTAAGTGTATAATGTGTATTGGGTTTTCAAGAAAATTTTGGTAGCATTTTCCCGTTTGTTCTCTAAGTACATATGTACTTGGAGAATAGTGGGGAAATGTTGCCGAAACTTTCTTGAAAACCCATTACACATTACACACTTACTAGTGAGATTAGGTGTTCAAGAATGGGATATGTGGTACACATTTATTATATATAAGACCTTAAACCCTAAACCTTTAACCATAAACTCTAATCTTTTAACCCTAGACCCTAATCTTTTAACCCTAAACCCTAATATATACTTGTTTTCTCTTTGATCATAGAATGGATACATCATGGATGTCCATTCCAAATCACTGCACCCCAGAGTTTATTTCTAGTCTTGATCAGTTTATTAGATTTGCCGAGGAATATAGGAAACAACCTGGAGATAGGTTCTACTGTCCATGTAGGCATTGCGATAACAACTTGAAAGTCAGCACTAGTGACAAAATCAAAAGTCATGTCATGTGCAACGGGATTATACAAGGCTATACAGAATGGCACTGGCATGGAGAGATTTCAAACCTAAAATCAGTGGATGTCGATAGCAGTACTTGTGTGGAAGAAGAAATTGCCTCTGATGACGTAGATGTGAACGAACCAGTTCCAGTAGACGTCATTGATGCAATGTTGGATAGTTGTGGGGTAGAGCACACCGATCCACCTCCCATGTTTAGAAAGATTGTGCATGATGTAAGATACCGTTATACACAGGTTGTACTAAGTTTATGAAGCTTAGTACTGTGTTGAGATTGTATAAGTTTAAAGCTAACAATAGATGGAGCGACAAAAGCTTCACGCCATTGTTGTCTTTGTTGAAAGAAATTCTTCCTGAAGGAAACGAGTTGCGAATCTCAACATACTAGTTAAAGAAATTGTTGTGCCCAATGGGAATGGAAGCCAAGAAGATACACACATGCCTGAATGATTGTGTATTATTTTAAAAGGACTATGTGGATTTGAAAGATTGTCCAAAATGTGGTGCATCAAGGTATAAATTGACGACTTCGGGGGAGTCCAAAATTGGTTCTCCTGCCAAGGTGATGTGGTATCTACCTATAATATCACGGTTTCAATGCTTATTTGTCAATCTGATAGATGCAAAGAATTTGAGGTGGCATGCATATGTTAAAAAAAATAATGATGGGATCCTACGACATGTGTCTGATTCTCCCACAGTGGAAGAAGATTGATTTATTGTACCCTAAAATTAGTGAAGAAGTCAGGAATCTAAGAGTTGGGCTTTGTACAGATGGGATGAATCCATACGGGACATTGAGCAACCAACATAGCACTTGGCCAGTTATGCTTGTTATATACAATCTTCCTCCCTAGTTGTGTATGAAAAATAAGTATATTATGTTGTCGTTGTTGATATTGGGCCCTAAACAACCTGGAAATGATATCGGCGTTTATCTTGAACCTCTGATTGATGACTTAAAGAAACTCTGGGGTGAAGGTGTGCTAACCTACGATGCTTCACGAAGAGAGACATTTCGTTTGCATGCTATGTTGTTTTGCACTGTGAATGACTTTCCAACATATGGGATTTTTTCTGGATATAGTGTCAAAGGATCTAAAGTGTGTCCTATCTGTGAAGAGAAAATTGATTCAATACGACTAAAACATGGCGGAAAGACGGTATATCTTGGTCATCAAAGGTTTCTTCTAAAATTCCATCTGTATCGTAGGTTGCGCAAAGCATTCAATGGACAGAATGAGGAACAGAGTGCACCTAAACCTATACCAGGGGAGGTTGTTTATGAAAGAGTAAAATACTTTGCCAATGAATTTTGTAAGAGATCACAATGTACCACGGCTACACAGAGTGACAAATCTTTATTCAAGAAGAAGTTAATATTTTGGGTTCCTTATTGGAGTTCTTTGGCAGTCAGGCATTGTATCGATGTCATGCACGTTGAGAAAAATATCTGTGATAGCACCATTTGTACTCTGTTGAATATACCAGATAAGACTAAAGATGAAATAAAATCCAGAATGGACCTACGTGAAATGGGAATAAGGACAAAATTAACAAAAGTATTTAGTAGCGATCGGAGAACATACTTACCTCCCGCTTGTTACACGTTGCCTAGAAAGGAGAAGAAAGCTTTTTGTGAATGCTTGGTAAATGTTGAGGTGCCACATGGTTACTCATCCAACATTTGTAGATTGGTATCAATGCAAGATCTGAAGATGATAGGTCTAAAATCTCATGATTGTCACACTCTAATGCAACAAATATTTCCCATGGCAATTCGATCTATATTGCCAAAGCATGTAAGGTTTTCAATCCCCAGACTTTGTTTCTTTTTCAAAAGTCTGTACAACAAAGTCATTGACCCTGATACTCTCAATAAATTTCAAAGAGAAGTGGTTGTTATCCTATGTCATCTTGAGATGTATTTTCCTCCTTCTTTCTTTGATATCATGGTATATCTTGTTGTCCACTTGACTAGGGAAGTGAAAATGTTGGGACCAATTTTCTTGCATTGGATGTATCCCTTTGAAAGATACATGAGCATTTTTAAAGGTGATGTTCAAAATCGTTATCAGCCTCAAGGGAGTATTATTGAGGGTTATGTGGTGAGAGAGGTTATGGATTTTTGCAATGACTTTCTAAGTGGTAATGACACTCATGTTAATGACAAGAATATTGAGGAGTATTCAGGCAAAGGAATTTTGGGATCACAGATAAAAGTAATCAGCCATGAGCAGTTGGAACAAGGTCACTTATATATTTTACACAACATCGACAAAGCGAGTGTTTATATCGAGGAGCATACCAATTTCATCAAGAGACAATATCCTCGAGCCAATTCAATGTGGCTTGCTAGAGAGCATAACAAGACATTTATGAAGTGGTTTGAAGATAAAGTCTTATATCAACTATATCAAACCCCAAATAATCTTATTGAAACTATCAAATGCCTCAACTTTAAACCAAAATTGAATGTTATATCTTATGAAGGGTTTGACATAAATGGATTCTCATATTACACAAAGCGTCAAGATGATAAGAGTTTCGTCCAAAACAGTGGGGTCACCCTTCAAGCGTCTTCATTGTTTTTTGCAAGTGCAAAGGATAAGAGTCCACGTGAAGCTAAAATGTCATATTACAGTGTCATTGAAGACATATGTGAGTTTGACTATGTAGATTTCAGAATTCCTCTCTTTAAATGTAATTGGGTTGATAACACCAAAGGAGTTATAGTGGATGAATTGGGTTTCACATTAGTGAACTTTGAAAAGATTGTCGAGAAGGGTGAACCATTCATATTAGCATCACAGGTGAAACAAGTATTTTATATCGATGATCCTACAAATGATAAATGGTCAGTTGTTCTTCATTGTAAAAGACAGTTCATTGAAGATCCTATAGATGAAGAAAAATACAATGATAAGTATGATGACTCCAGTCCATTCTCAGTTGGGTTGCCAACACCACCAAATATTGAAGCTAATGATGACTTCTATGTGCGTGGAAATCACAATGAAGGATTGTTAATTAATAAAAGATCGCAATATTAGAGGCATGTATGTATATATTTTTTTATGTTTTATTTTTTTGAATGTGAACTTTACAATGTTTTATTATCTTCTAGTTCTGTCAAATGCTAAATGTTTGATTTTTTAATGACACTTGCAGATGGCTGAGCATGAGTATGATGACCATTATGATGATTACCGTGAGGGTGAGGATATCAATGTGCTGCCTCACAATGTAAGTTTTAAAAATATATCCTATATTTCTATCTATATGTCCATTTATAGTTATATCATGTAAGTGTGTTTATTTTGTTAAATCTTAGGTTGATGATGTACCCCCTGAAGAACTTGGGGCACTTGATGAGCAGCAAAAAAAATTAAATAAGTGAGGGGCATCACTATGATGAACAAGTTACTACAAAAAAGGGGCAATGGACCCAAACTGACTGTGGATTTTGATCGTGCAGGAAATCCAATTGGAGTGAACCGCAACTCATTTATTTCATATCTTGGGGTTCTTACTTGTAGCTATTGTAGTCCTAATGTAGAATCTTGACATAAAGTTCTTATGGAGAAGAAATACTTAGTATGGAAGGAACTATGTGTGAGTTATTATTATTTGTAATTCTATTTTGTAGATTACTAATTTTTAAGATACTAGTTAATGGCAATTCTATTTTGCAGAGTATATTTGAACTGGATGAAAAGTTGTATCGTAAATGCGTGATGCAATGTTGTGGGAGGGTCCTAAGGAAATATAGGACAAATCTCACCTGAGATTACATATGAGATGCTGAGAAGAGGAAGAAGCCAGCCACTGAGCAATAGAACTATATGGACCCCAATGATTGGGAGGAGTTTGTTACCAAAAGAAAAACTGATGAATTCAAGGTATTAAGTGCCATTCCCAATTTAATTAATATATATTCTTATGTATTCACCTATTCAAGATTAACCTTTAGTGTTACTAACCAAATCAATGTGCTTACTAACAAGGCTATCAGTGATATTCAAAGAGCAAGGCGTGCACTAAATGTGCATGACCACACGATGTGTCCAAAAGGCTATACAGGCATTCGCCAAATACTATAGGCTGAGTCTACTGCTTAGTCTATTTCTACTCAAGAGACTGTAGAGTCCTCTACTATTGGTCATGCACCTCTGCCTCGCCATGCTATTTGGATAGTTGGGAGGCAAAACAAGAAAGGAGATATAACCAAGCCCGCAACTACTGAGGCGGCTGCAAAAATGATAAAATTCAACTCTTAGCACAATCGATATTGATTATTGTTATGTTTACTTACCAATTTCTATTGATGGCGATTAGCGGGAGCTTCACGAGAAGAGGAAGGAAGGCAAGTTCATCCCTGAGGGAACAAGGGATCACTAGTACAGTAATGGTCTATAGCGTTAGTTTTTTTAAGCCTATAGCGTCACTTTTCAGCCGATGCCTAAGTGGCTGTCGCTAGAGAAATTGCTCTATAGGGTCGGTTTTTTTAACCAAAGAAAACCGACCTTACACAGTAAAAATCGACCCAAGAGGCTGTAAAAAACTAACCCCAAATGAGAAAAGAAACTATACTTGAACCCTATAAGGTCAATTTATCTAAATAACCGACCCTAGAGATCCTCTGTAAGGACGGTTATATTATGAAAACTGACTCAATAGAGTCTGCAGATTGAGCGTGCTAATAACCAGACCCGATAAGGTCGGTTTTTCTTAATAACTAACCCTAGAGATGCTCTGTAGGGATAGTTATATGAAGAAAACTAACTCAATAGAGTCTACAAATTGAGCTTGCTGATAACCAGACCCTATAAGGTCGATTTTTCTTAATAACTGACCCTGAAGATGCTCTGTAAGGATGGTTATATGAAGAAAACTGACTCAATAGAGTCTACCACTGTGTTGGGATATGGTAGAACGGCCGTGCCACGTAGCATGACCATGTTGGGACGGTCGTGCTACCATATCCCAACACGTTCGTGCTACGCGGCACGACCATTCTACGCTGCAACACAGCTGTGCTACGCGGCACGGTCGAGATACCTATAATGTCGGATTTTTAAGATAACCGACCCTATAGGGTACAATTTTTTAAAAAAAAATCTACAAAAACAGAATAGAAGAATAAGAAGAATCAGGATATGGGAGAGGAGAGCATTGATGCTCAACTGTCACCATTCCAAACCACACATTTATAACAAAAATAATTCATATATTCAATTGAGTTACACATAATCACATCATAATTTACAAAATGATAAATTGCAAGTCCAAATTAAATGCCAGATACAAAATTTAATATGAAAAAGTTCCAAAACCACATACATAAATGGAGTTGACATATTCAATCCAATGCTATATTGACTTCATTTAGAAAAGCATCTGACCACTCTTCTCGAAATTCATTTAAGTCCTTAGGTGTGTAAGGCTGAGTTGTAAAGATTTATAACAAAAAATGTACATGCTAATATTTTATAAAATGAATTCAACTCACTTGTAAATTTATAATGTTATTCTTTATTACCTGATCGATAGTCTGAATGTCATGTGATGCTTGTTTGACAATAACTTGCATATATTTCATTACATAGTAGCCACAAGCCCATCCATTATTTTATATAGGACACTACAAATAATGAATTATACTTAATGTTAGTAAACTACTATAAATAGAGTTGAGATAAGACTATAAGAGTTGACATATAAGAGTTGAAAATTAATACATATAAGACTAAGCAGTTGTCAAAGTAGCTACCTTGACATTTTTCAAAGTCAATGTCTTTAATTTTGTGGGTATTTGTCCTCCACCTTCATGAAAAGCCTTTATACCCCTATCAATTAAATGATAGTTGGTAAAATAGAAATTCTAAATAGAAATATCATGTTGAAGCATTGACGAAATTTATGCTTACTCCATAGCTGGCAATTTCAGTTTGTGACCCCTTGCTATTTTTCTCATTGGGTCAAGATAATAAAGAGTCATCAATTTTAGGACAACCACCACTAATTCCCAATGTCTAGATCTGAGTAAGAATAAAACAAACAATAAAATAAATAAATTTATTCATTATTAAAATTATATTGAATAATAATACTTACTGGACGTTAACAGGAATTAGGATAATTTCCTTTCCCATACTAGCAAAATATTTAAATACAGCAGAGATGTACTCATTCAAATCCTCAATATGTGTCTCTACTTGACTAGTGACTGAAGGAACTAAGAATCTAACATTCCTTATATCAAAGTTTATGGTATCGGTATATAAATGGTTGTCAAACATTTGTAATTATTTTCATATATAGAAATAAGCTAAAATGTGTATTGGAATTTTCTATATTGATAGATCCTTACCTTATCCATACTTCTAATATCGAAGTATTCAGCCAATCATACTGGTACAACTCTATAATATCATCAAGAAAAATATAACTATCAAAGTCCCTCCCAGTTGCATCTTCTATTAAATTGACCAACATTTGTAATCCAGAGCTTTGGTTGGCTAAGTATCGACACAAACATTTACATTTACTTCTTAACACGTCGAATGTGGATTCTGGAATAAAAGATGGCTTGGGCATAGGAGGACGACTAGTAGAATTTTTATTTTTTGGTTTGCAAACCTGTTAATTAAATTACATACTTATATTACATGAGTTCATATATGCAGTCAAATATGAACAACATGGTAGAATTCAAGTATACTTTGTCATTGATAACCAAGTGTCTAGGCCAATCCACCATAGCACCCTCTGCTTCTTCAACTGTACTATATTCAAGATTAGGTATGGGTAATGGTTTGTCCCACATTCTGTCATAAACAAGATGGATGGACACATGACAAATGTCATCAGTAAATTGTTGGCAATGGAATATACCACCAAGGTTGTATACCTTGCCCGCTGCCACAACATTATATTCTGGAACCTCGACTACAAGTTTACAGTTCATACCAACCTAGAATTGAAATAATATAAGTTATATACGAAGTGGTAAACCAGATACCTACTACAACTATATATATATAATCATATATATTTCATACTAATAACACAACATATAGAGAAAAAACTTATTGTAGATTGTTGTGGTGGGTCATTGGGAGTGCTCCCATGACCTTCTATAGTTGTAGCATGGGCTTGTACCTCATCATCTGAGAGACACACAGTTTGAATAGATTGAGAAGGTTGAGTAGGCTGAAATGAAGACATTATTTCTTTTACTTTCTGTGCTACTAATGCTTCAATTTCCTCTTGTGTAAGACCTCCTGCATGAGTTAATTAATAAGAGAATCCAAGAAGCAATGGTGAAGTGACATGCGTCTCAGGCTGCTGCCACTCAGACAGTACTTGTGGCGTGCTGCTCTACTCCTACTGCAGAGGTTGGGAGTAATCATGTAGACCCACATAGAATGTCTTATATAAGTATTTTTATGACATAGTTGCTAGTCTTTTAAGGATGATATGTTTATGTATATATGTATATAACATTCTTTACGTAAATTTGTCGGGGTTGAAGCCATGCCATCTAAAAAGTCAAGAATTTATCATTGTAGAGGCCGAGGCTTACCCATCCCTTCCAGGAGACATGTTTCATGGGACTCTAGTACCAGATGGTGCGGTTCGTGTAAGTTCGATACATATACTCCCCAATTGGAGGGATCTTCCATTTCCATATGCCAACCTAGATTTTGAAATGCTTGGTGAAGCAGAAGGCGGAGTGATATTGTGGCCCAAAATAGATGTCGTCTATACTAATATTGTATGGTAAATTTACATTACATTAATTTGTTAATGTGTATATATGAGTCAATTGATCTGAAATTATATATACAGGTCAGAAGGAAGACACCCACTACATCTCGGTCTCCACCTCCACCTCCACCTCCTGAAGTACCTAGTTGGCTTCCAAGGGACCTATATGCCTCGTTAGGTCCTAATTTTAGGGGTATGGCAGTATGGATAGGCGAACATAACCCAAATTGTCCTATAAATGTTTCTATTCTGGAGGATGCTGCAGGTGAATCATATGATAACAATCTATTTATACATGATATTTTAGAGTTGTTTTGTTATGATTGGTTGAATACATCTATGATAGAGCTATGAATATGGTGAGATCTTGTTTATACATCCATATACCTTGTTTTATATACGGTGATCTAGTTTATTATATATTAATGCATACATAATATATGTTTTGCAGCCACTTACACACGATCTGTAAAGATTTTTCATTTTTCATGTGGGATTTCTAGTTCCATCTTTGATCAGTCTTGTAGATAAAGACCCTTCATCAGTTACCTCATACTGCTCTGCTGCTTTGAAATATTTTGGTAAAAAAAGAAGACAGTGATAATAACTCCATTTAATGTTGAGTAAGTTCACTTTGCTTATAATTTGGACTTAAGAAAATTACATTTTTATTGTAGATTTTGAGTTATTAATTTTTAACTTTCTTACCTCTAGTGGTAGGCATTGCGAGTTACTGGTTATTGTACCCAAGACATTCAGTGTTTATTATCTAGATCCTGCGGGGAAGGAATTGGACACATTATATGGACACCCAATGAAAAGGCCATTATTCACGTGAGAAATATTTCATATTTTTATATCTGTTAACATATGTTATTACATTACTATTTAATTATGCAATTGAATGTGTTACATTAACATGTAGGGCTTTAAGAGAGTTCTAAAAAGCTAGAGAAAACATCTCCAAGAAAAAGAAATAGTTACTAATTTGGGAGAATGTGAAAGTAATTTTCTGACTCTAATGTATATATTATTTATGTGAATTGTGCATGTTTGTATTTTTGAACATTTTGTATGTTTAAATTTATAGTGTGCTTAATAAGACAACGGTTGGGCATGAACATACTATGTGATGTGATATATGGACCTAATTATCAAACATGTTGTAATAGAAATCAATACCATACAACATGTATTATATATAGTATCATTAGATAATATGAAATATATCAGTCTTATTATATATTATTAATTATATATAAAAATCATTATCTTTGTAGGTATTTAAAACCAGTGACTTTACTACTTGTGAAAAGTTATTAGATGTACATACTCCCTATACGATGGAAGAAATAGATGATGTAAGAGAACAATGGGCAAAAGCCTTACAAGTAGTGGGAATTTTTTTATTATGATTGGGATACTGATGATGATAATGACGATGATGATAATAATAAAGAATGATATTTATAATCTTTATTCTCATAATTATTTTTGTCTTTGATGACATGTGAATGATTTTTTTTGAATTGTCATATGTGTGAATGTGAAGATGATCAATACATGAATGTTTCTACATGTGTCTGAATGTGAAAAAAGATAAAATGAATGGAACTGCAAGTTGCTAAATGTGTGTGAAAATGGAGGAAATTTGAAATGAAACTTTTGGTTTCTACATGTGTGTGATGAAGAATAATATGAATTAAATGTGCTTATACATGTGTGTGAATCACATGATCATAAATTGTTGTCTATCCTTGTTAATTTTGTAGGTTTGTGGCATGTTGTTGGCTGAAATCAAAGGGTGTTGTAAGTCTACAGTTTAGAACTAAACTGCAGGTTCTACATCTTGTTGACCATTCAGACAACAGGCTTACAAACTGATAAGAAACAAAAATCAGAACATAGGCGTCGGTTATTAGTATAAAACCAACAATAAAACCTTACTGCGTCGGTTATTAGTATAACACCGATGTCTTTATCCCTTTTCTGGGGGCTAATTTTTTTCCTTTTTGGCGTCGGTTATTAGTACATCAATCCAATGCAAGTGTCGGGGTGGACACTCAGCTTGAGTTGTACTAGACTCTTCTCCGGAAGAGATTTGCTTCTCTTGTATTTGGCGGCGGAAGGCATAACCACCAGGCCCCAAGCGATGGTCATGCACATTTTTGGCTCGTATTTCTTTTTGGGCCACGTGAATAGCCTGATCATTTAAAATGAGGTATTGCAATTTAGACTTGGTAAACATATATAAAAAGATTCACCTCCTTAATTTTATAAAATTAAAGATTCATACAATACATCACAATCTTTATTACCTGAAACTCTTCCGATTTCCTAGCTGCAACAAATCTTTCTCATACCTCAGGATCTATAAAACATATATATCTGTTGCTTTCTTCTTTTGTTTAGGATTATCTATAAATTCCCTTTTTATATATGTCTTAAAAGCCCTCCATCGTACACCACAACGTTGTAGCACTTTTTTCTTGTGATCTTTTTCATTTAGATGCAAAACACCCTATACATACAAAAGAAGCAACAATGTTGTCTAAAAAAGGATATATCTTTCCAAGAAAACTAAATTAGAATCAATAAACAAAAACATATTAAAATAATATCACTTCCACTCACAGATATATCTTTACATAAGAGGTCTTTTAAGGCATTAGAAACATCATGCCAATTTTCTATATCTATTGCCACCTTACTGCGCACGGTCGCCCCTACGTAATGCTTGAAAGCACTGGCATGTTCCCCAATAGGTGCTTATGTGACATCAAACTGGACTACCAATTTCTCCCCTTTGGCCCTGAGCTCCTACATCCTACGCATCAGTGTGGGACCTCTACTTTTCTTAGCATCACCACTACCATCCTCATGGTGCTCATGCTCAGAATGTTCATCTTCACTTGCCATTTTAGAACCTGTAAGTATACATGATAAAAGAAACATAAGTGATAATAAAAGCACAAGTGGTTGAATGATATATGACGTATATTTAAAAGATTATGTGGCTGAATGATAATAAAATAAATAATTCAAAGAATACATGCCTATAGTATTGGTTGAGTTTTTAGTCAAGTAAAATTCCTTCAACATGGTCTTGACGTTTATAGTATTCATCGGTGTTATCTTCAACATTTACACTTGACAAACCAACTGAGAATAGGCTGGAATCATCATACTTTTTGTAGTATTCTTCTTCATTTATAGGATCTACAATAAACTATATTTTTCAATCCATTTTCTATATCATATTTAAATTAATTATAAAACTAAGCCCATTCTAAGTTGTAAGTTTTTATTGATAGGAAGTTAATTACTTTTATACTAAAGTGTACCACCTATCCCATTTTGGAAAATTTAATCTCAATAGCAACTGTATAATGTATGTTTAGTCTTGAAAAAAAATTCAGTATCATTTCCCCTAAGTTCTCCAAGTACACCGATATAAATGGCAAATAACCACTCACATATGTACCCAGAGAACAAATGAGGAAATCCTATTGAAATTTTCTTCAAAACTAAACATACATTATACAATTACATCCTAAGTGAGATTAAATATCCAACAACAGTCCCAAACCGGGGACTATCCAAAATTTACTCCTAATGAGTAAATTTTGAACAAGTTTCTAAGTTGATACATAAATATATTATTGTCATATTTATTGTAAGGACCCTGACCTTCATTTTGGGCTTACCCTGTTTGTTTTGCCTAAACCTTGTGCTTGGTTGCTTACTAATCACCTATAGTGGTGATTAGGGTTTTCCTGTGTTTTGTTGGGAGTTGAAGGTGCTACTTGCAAAATAACCTAAGTTAGGGTTTAAGAGCAAGTTTTCCACCTTGAGAGATGTCTTTCTCTCTTTGCTTCCTCTAGGGTTGAGAGGAAGGTTTAGGTCCATGCCTTGCATTTCATTGGGCTTGGTTGAGCTCTTCTGGGCCTTGTTTTCCCTTGTTTGGGTCTTGCCTTGCTTGGTTGAGCCATGTATCGGGCAAGGATGCCTTGTTTCGGCCATGGGGTATCGCCCATTGTTGTGTCGGCCAAGGTGGAGGTGGTGTGTCGGCCTTTGACTTTGTTGACCTTCTTGCTTTGGTTGTGTCACCCTAGCTTGGACATGTGGTCGATCCTTGGTTGAGCGGTGGCATGGCATGTGCATGTGTTTTGCAAGGTGGCAAAATGTGTGGGCAAGTGTCCCTTGGTAAGGTGACACCTTGCCTTGGTTTAACCTTGACCCTCATCTATATATGCCTTGCCTTTCTCTTCCTTGGGAACCCTTTAGCTCTTTTATTTCTCTTCCCTCCTTGTGTGCACGACACACCTTCCTTGGAGAGCTTGGTGGATGATCCCTTCCCTTTGGTGGAGATCTTTTCTTCTTCCTCTAGCTTTGTGGCCAAACCCTAGGTGGGTCTTGTTCTTTGGTAAGCATCTTCTCTCTCTTCTTATCATTATCTTGCCTACCCTACGGCCATGGTGGTTATGATCCTTATTCCTTTTCTTGAGGTGGCCGAAAGTGGTGTGCTTGAAGCTAGGAGCTAGAAGCTTGGAGCTTTGGAGCTTAAGGAGTTTTATTAAGGTGTGTTACATAACTTCTAACCCTAGCTATACTACCTTTTTTATGTGGCATGATTCTTATATGTTGATAGTCGGCCATGCATGTTATGTTTCTTGCTCTAGTACATGTTGTTTATCTTATGGATATAGTGAGCATGATGTTGTTGATGGTTTATATGCCTTTACACCTAGTTGGCCGAACCATAGTTTGGGGTTTCCTTGTTGAGAAATACCCCTTTCTCTCCTTGGTCTAGAGAAGTGAGTTTGAGCTCTAGTGATGTAGACAATACCCCTCTCTCATTTTAGTTGAGAGGAGAGTCTACATTCTAGTTGCTTGGGCAACACCCTCCTCTCACCATGGATTTGAGAAGTGAGCTTTTGGATAGATGGTGACCTATGTTGAGGTTGATTCTTGTGTTTTCTCGATTTGAGATAGAGGTTGCGCAAAACCCCTCTCTCTTAGTTGTTGAGAGGTGAGCCGATCTTCTTGATCAATTAGGGTTTGGTGCCTTGTGCTTGAGGTTGAAGATGACCTTGTTGGGTTGTGCCTTGCACGATATGACCTTGGAGTAGTGTTGCCCGATAGCATTGTCTTGGGTTGTACCTTTGGCCGATATGCCTAGTTGAGCTTGGCCAATACCCTTTGTGGAGTTGGAGCTTGGGTGATAGATCTTGATGTGCGCTCTGTATGACACACCTTGTGATATCTCTTGGCCGATATGAAGTAGTCTTGTGGTGCCCGTTATGGCCCTCTTGACCTTGATGATGACCTTGGGCGATGTGCCTTGACCTTATAGATGTTGCTCCTTGGCCGATAGAGTGCCTAAGTGGATATCCCTGGTTGAGAGCCTTGGGCGATACATGTTAGGATGGTCTCTTAAACAACATGGGGTGAGTGATACACCTTAGTGAGTATCTTAGTGGTGACCAATGTGATGTGTTTGATCTTTTTGGGCGATGAGCCTTCTCGGGGTGCCTTGGTATAGGTTGTTGTCATGAGCATGGTGGGCGCTACAAGGCTGAGCTTGAGTCCCATGTTGCTGGCCGATACCAGCACTGAATGTTAGGGAAGTTGTTTCCCGTTACAACCCTAAATTCTAGTTGAACGATAGGCTTTCTTGTAAAACCTTTGTGGTCATCTTACCCATGGACGACACGATGCCTTCGTCGTCATAAGGGTCCTCTGGACGACATGGTTTGGTGGTTGGACGATAGGCTCCTTGGGCATCATAACCTTGATCGTTATCGACTTGAGCGTTATGAGGTAGGTGGCTGCCCGACATGAAACCCTAACCCTAGTGCACGATAGGATCCCTGATGATAGGATGATGTGTTGTTGGCCATTTTGATGGCACATGAGCTTTACGGTTTGGAACCCTAGCCATTACACCCTTTGGTGAGGGATTGGTGATGTTTTCCATACCTATAGTGAGGGTTGCAGGAGCTTTGGTGAGGGTTCTGATAATCCGGAATGTATATAGTTGATAGTTCTCTGTTAATAATGATAATACAAGTGATATGATGTAATCACCTTGAATCCTGTATAGATACGATAATGGGTTAAGATGATAGGTGGTGAACCAGGAAGCTTGGAAGCATATGATGTTGCTTCACATGATGATGTGGCTCATGATTATGATCACATGTATGGAGCATGATATATTCTTATGATTGATGATAAAATTATGCTTTCTACAGATTATGTGTAATATACTCATGGATGTTGCTTTATACTTGATAGCATGATATCTTGTTAATCCATGATGGCTTCATTTATCTCTATGAATGTGTATACTAACCATGTAGGTATTTCATGTGGATTCATAGCATGGTAAGAGCTATGAGATGCATATGCTTGAATAGCACCATGTGGTAATGAGATAACAAATTGATAGGTCTGAGGACCTGATATAGGGCTAAGTGCCTTGTTGAAGTGTTATCCTCTGATGATGAGATAAGGGATGTGTTCCCAGAATGCTAATGCATGATTATGCTGCCTTGAGAGGCAATGGCTGATATAATGAGGGATTGAGGTCCCAGGATAGTATGATGATGGAAAAAATGATGTAATTCTATGAGGTTATGTTTATAACTTTGGTTGCCTCAATAATTGGCTTAAAATATACTAATTAGTTATAGATGAACATATCATGTAGTTTGCCCTGGCCATAGATCCATCATCGTCAGAATTTGGTGATGGTAAAACGGGTTTATCCTGCGGGATTACATGGAGCGCATATTGTTGAATATGCGAGGTTTCCCCTAGCCTAAAATAGGAGGGTTTGAGTGCAGCTGTGGTTGAAGACTCAAGATATAAGGAGAATGGTGAACATACCCATGGATTAGGATATGTGATGATGAGCATGATGCGTTCATGACTCGGATGTATGCACTAACACCTATGATGAGGTGAGCTAGAGATATGGGTAGCTTGCGGAGCTGACCTAGAGGCTGAGGCCCTATAAGCATAAGACTACTGTTTTGCTTGATGATTTGTGTACTGACCATGAGAAGGTGAGTTCATGGAGTCTAGATCTCCTT
Source organism: Alisma plantago-aquatica (assembly GCA_963693085.1). Taxonomy (NCBI): domain Eukaryota; kingdom Viridiplantae; phylum Streptophyta; class Magnoliopsida; order Alismatales; family Alismataceae; genus Alisma; species Alisma plantago-aquatica. The sequence continues at coordinate 992,620,604 of OY856409.1, read as the reverse complement.
GGACCTTGTATGGCACAAGATTGGGCTTCACAACTAATGGTTGGATTTGAGCAGGGAAGGCTCACTTCCTCAGGGCATAACAAAAGTAATCCATCCGAATGGTATATCTTGCTTAGAGCAAAATACGGAACATTGATTGAGGCCTTGCTTACAAAATACAGAACATTGATTGAGGCATTGCTTATATAATTGATCTAGTTGTACTATGCAGTTGTGTGTACGATCCTTATATTTTTGTGATAAGTTCTTATAAAGATTATCTTGTTAATCATGTTCCATAAATAAATGCTTGGTTATATGCCTCCTGGATATCTTAGTAAGATTGATGGTAATAATAGCCTTACTCAGTATGTTGTTCTAGTTATATGCTTTATCAGTTAACTGTTGTTGTTACCTTAACCTTCTGATGTTTTATAGTTTCAGTGGGAAGTTATGTTTCTCGCTGGGACTGTGTGTCTCACCCCACTGGTTTACACCCTTTTTAGGTGATCACTCTAGACGTGGTGATGGTCGTGAGGTTGCGGCCGAGCAACAGGAAGAGCAGTAGAAGGCAAGAGATGGTCATGTTGTTGTTTTTGTGCTTTTGTAGTAGAGTCCAAGAGTCATCCCTGTACTCTCAGGTCCTCGGGGGTGTTTGATGACATTCCACGATATTTAGCTATTGTAATTTTTGTATATCCTACTAATGGATGTACGTGGCCGTTATATAGGTATAAACAAGTGTTGAATTCTGGTTCTGACAGTACAGCTGGTTCCGTTAAGCTGTGGACCTATAACAAGGCTTGTGAATGTTGATATAACATGTTTCTCTACAGGATCTGGATACAAAAGTTCTCCCTTGTATGCTTTCCGCAATCGGTTTTAATTAACCCGTGTTTTCGGTAATATGTGGTTTATGGTGTTTCCACACATTTTTGTGTGTCATCTCACTGTCTGTGTGATGGTGGGGTGTCACAATTAGTTTTGGTATCAGAGCCCTAGGTTTGCTGAGTCTACAGGGATCTAGGACTAGATTTGTGTCTATTCTTGTGAGTTTTCTAGGTTTTCTTATAATAACCTTCTACCCTCAGTGGAAGATAAAGCTTAAAGATGTTTGGAAGCCATAAAGAACATGCTGCCGAGAGCAGCGATGTTGCATCAGTTGATGGAGCAGGAGGGCAGGCACATGAAGATCGGGTGCCTGAGGTCCCCCAACTTGACCCAGCCATTCTCGAAAATCCTGCCTATCAACAGCCTATGGGGCAGTTGATGGCTACGATGAATCACATGGTGGAAAGGTTTCCAGTGCCTCAGCCAAGAGCAAAGGCTCCCCATGGTGAAATATCAGGTATTGGGAAGACCTTTGAGTGGCTTCACTGAGTTGGAGCTTCAGATTATGCTGGAACGGCTAATCCGGTAGATGCTGGTCTGTGGCTGACAGGTCTTGAGAAGGCCTTCTGGATCCTCGACATCCCCGAAGCAGACAAAGTCAAGCACACTGTCTACCTTCTGAAGGGAAGTGTTGGCCATTGGTGGGCCATCGAGGAGGAGAAGCGACCCGATGAGGAGATCGGTTGGGAGGTTTTCCGGTGAGAGTTTGTTAGCAGATACTTTCTGAAGATGTATCTAGATGAGAAGATCAACCAGTTTGAGCATCTACGCCAAGGATCGATGAGCATCACCGAGTATGAAGCCAAGTTCATGGACTTGTTGAGGTTTTGTCCTCACATGGTTGTGACAGATGATGAGCGGATCAGGCGGTTTGAGAAAGGTCTGAGTGCTGAGCTATCGACACCTGCTGCTGCTTTGGAAAATCGGGAGTGGTTTTCCACATTCGTGGAGTCTGTCTGCAGGATTGAATGATCTGTTAGGGAGAAAAAGGAGTCCATGACCAGGAAAAGGCCTGCTCAGTTCCAGGGACAGAGATCTGGTGGCTTCAAGAAGCAAAGGTTTTCAGCACCTTCCACGATGCAGAGTCCTCGTGTCGATCACAATGGTCTCTGAGTAAGGGAAGAGGTTATGCTTCTTCGCCGAAGAAGGTGCATAGTACAACTTCTGTGGCAGTGATAGGGCCATCTAGGCCATAGATAGAAGGAAGGTCATGTTGTCACTGTGGACAAACTGGGCATTTAGGTCAAATTGCCCAAGGAAAGATGTCAAAGTAACACAACAGCTGAGACATAGTCAACAAGGGTTAGACAGACAACAACCCAGTGGTAGCAGAGGGTGAGGACGTGGTCAAGCGTCACAAGCAGGATCGTCTGCTCAAGGAAGCAGAGGATGTGGGCAACAAGCAACAGATCGATTCTATACTATGAGTCAGCCGGAGGCGATAGTCAACCCATGAGTGGTGACAGATCAGATGGAGTTATTTCATTCTGATTTGTCTTCTTCTTGCTTTATATTTGTTCTGGTTGACCCGGGTGCTACGCACTCTTTTATCACACGTAGTCTGCTTGATAGTTGTCCTTTACCTATTAGTTGTAAGAAAGATAGCCTATTGTTAGAAACCCCTCTCGATGGTCCCTCGATGCTTCAAGAGGAGTGTCCGTCTTATGTTCTGTCTTTCTCAAGACACGGTATACAAGTGGATCTTATACCACTTGATATGCATGGATTCGATGTGATCCTTGGTATGGATACCTTAGAGAAGTATAAGGTCATGTTGGACTGTGGTTCCAAGCAGGCAGTGTTTGATGACGGTGGAGAGAAGTGCATCTTCCAAGGAGATAGGAAGATTCTTCCGACATGTCTAGTGTCATCGTTGGTGGCAGAAAAGTTGCTGCGACAAGGTTGTAAGGCATTCTTAGCTCACATTGTGGATACCAAGGAAAATGGTCCTAGCCTTGAGGAGGAGACGGTTGTCTGAGAGTTTACAGATGTATTTCCTGATGAGTTCCCCGGTGTTCCCCCACCCTGAGAGATTGATTTTGAGATCAATCTGGTACCAGAAACACAGCCAGTTGCACAAATACCCTATAGGATGGCTCCAGCAGAGATGGCAGAGTTAAAGAAGTAGTTACAGGAGTTGTTGGAGAAAGGTTTCATCCAACCGAGCATGTCACCTTGGGGTGCTCCAGTGTTGTTTGTTAAGAAGAAGGACAAATCGATGCGGCTATGTATAGATTACCGGCAGTTGAACAAAGTCACGATCAAGAATAAGTACCCATTGTTGAGGATAGACGATATGTTTGATCAGTTGCGTGGCACTACAGTATTCTCAAAGATCGATCTACGGTCTGGATATCATCAGTTGCGGATTAAGGTGGACGGCATATCAAAGTCAGCGTTTAGGATGAGGTATGGACACTTTGAGTTTGTGGTTATGCTGTTTGGGCTAACCAATGCACCTGCTGCTTTCATGGATCTGATGAACCGAGTGTTCCGTCTGTTTCTAGATCAGTTTGTTGTAGTCTTTATAGATGACATCTTAATCTATAGTCGGGACAGTCAAGAGCATGAACATCATCTTCGACAAGCTTTGACTCTTCTTCGCCAACATTGGTTATATGCCAAGTTCAGTAAGTGTGAGTTTTGGTTGAAAGAAGTGACTTTCTTGGGTCATGTGATATCTGCAGAAGGAGTCAGAGTGGACCCCAAGAAGGTGGAATCAGTGGCAGATTGGGAACATCCAAAGAAGCCGACCGAAGTTTGTAGTTTTCTGGGTTTGGAAGGATATTACCCGAGGTTTATCAAGGATTTCAGTGCGATCGCGTTGCTGATGACAAAGTTGACCAGGAAGGATGTACCTTTTGTCTGGGATGATCATTGTCAGCAAACTTTCTAAAGATTGAAGGAGAAGCTGACTAGTGCTCCAGTGCTAGTGCTGCCAGAGCCTGGGAAGGGCTATGTTGTTTTCTGCGATGCTTCCAAGAAAGGCTTAGGTTGCGTGTTGATGCAAGAGGATCATGTGGTTTCTTTTACTTCACGACAGCTTAAGAAACATGAGGAGAAATATCCAACACATGATTTAGAGTTGGCAGCGGTGGTGCATGCGTTAAAAATTAGGAGACATTATCTTTATGGGGAAGTGTGTCAAATCTGTACAGATCATAAAAACCTGAAGTACATCTTTTCACAGAGTGAACTGAACATGTGACAGTGTTGTTGGATGGAGCTAATCAATGATTATGATTGCACCATTGAGTATCATCCTAGTAAGGCAAACATGGTAGCTGATGCGCTTAGCCGAAAGTCTTCTTCTCTTCCTAGGAAGAAGGCACAGTTGAGTTCCTTGGTATGCAATAGGTGAGATATGTTTGTCTCCTTGCGGCAGATGAATGTGTAGTTGGAAGTTTCCTTGTTGGTAGGACTATTGGCACAGATGTAAGTCAAGCCTACACTGAGACAGCAGATCAAAGACGCACAACATGCGGATGATACTGTGCAGTTGATCAGGTTTATTCAATTAGTTATCGTTTCGTGAAACTTGTGATTTTCTTTTTAGGTATGCCCTTTTGGTGATGCACAAATCATACTCATAATAACTTATATATAGCTTGTTAAAAGAGATCACAACACTGATCAACAACCAACCAACTCACTCAGGTTTGTCAAATATTGTCAGGAAAATTATATGTGCTCCACTTATTGAGTATGTGTTTATTAATGGCTAGTATATAATTCATACTCATAATAGTTTATATACATTTGTTAATATAGAACAACTCAGTAAACCAACCAAATTATATTTATTTATTTGTTAACAATCACTAATCACAATAATATACATATGATTCAGTAAAGGAGAACAACTCGATTAATTTTCAGTTGACTCTCTCACTCCAACTTGTAGTGTGTCATTCTAAAAATGATCTCCCCTTCTTTGGCTTGCATATGTTGATGACTAATGTATAACTTGTAGTCAAATTAGTTTACATACAACCTGCTGAATTGTTTGCTAGAAGACAGCTATTCAATTAACAATCAAGTGACTATTTTCAATATGTACATGCAATTATCAAAATTATATTTTCTCTAAAATATAATATTGTAGTGTTGAAAGTAACTTAAGTATTGTAATATTCAATATTTACAAGAAATTTACTCTCTTCTTAGGCTTGCTCACTTTGACGACTAATATATATTTTGTATTAAAATAATTTACATACAACCTACTAAATGATACGCTAAAAGTGGAAAATTCAATTAACAATCGACTAACTATATCCAAATCGTAAGATTGTCAAAATTATATATTCTCTATAATATTATATTGTTAGTACTCATAATAACAGAAATATTGTAATATTCTGTACTAACAATAGCTTAAATATACTATTATTATTACATACAATAATTTCATACAATCACTTTAAAGAGTGCAACTTGATAAATTTGAAGTTGATTATCCGTATGTAGAGTGTCATTATCAAAATTTTGTGTGTTTTTCTTGAGCCTTTGACTATTGATGGCTAATTTATAATTACTCACAATAGTTTATATGCAACTCGCTAAAAAGAGAACAGATCGATCATGTTTTAGTCAACGCCCTGCAACCTACACGGTGCATTATCAAAATACTCTTATTTTGACAGAAATAATAGTAAGTAGGCACACACACATAATGGATTGTGAGATCACAAATAGATTTTTATTGTATGTAGATAAACAACGAAGCACACAGACGTCATATGGCTAAGATTAGCAAGTACACAAACTTGTGAAATTTTGATGCAAATAAAACCGAGCATGTTGTCCAAAAACAATTCAAAAATAAATTTTATAAAATGGAGCAAGCAAAGACTTTGAAATTGAAAAATAAGTAAAAAAAACAAAAGAGATGCTAGCGAGTAACCACCTTGAAAAGAAAACTAGACACCTTTCAGCTGTTTGTCCTATGTAACGTTTCATTATTAGTATTATATGTATTTTTTAAGCTTTTAACTATTGGTGACTAATATATAATTAGTATCAATTGTTTATACAAACATACTGGACCGATGGTTTTACACATGTACTACTAAATTACATATGCATTGTTGAATCATATAGACATATTTCATAAATATACACCTAAAGCAGACAGATATAATGGTACCATTAGCTAGAGTCAAATCAAATAAAGAGCTGAAAACCCAATCTTAGATAAACATGACTGCAACAATTGCGCTAAAATCAATGTTAATTATTTAAAAAAAGTTGTAAGCAACCGGCTAATTATCTAGAAAGCAGACCGAACAAATGTATTTATTCATATGGTATATACATATAGGTAGATAATACAGATAAAATTGATGCCTAACTTATCTTTGCTTCAAAGCTAGTCAGAGGCCAAAGATTGTGGAGCTTCTCAAAAGGATCAAATAAACAATGCATAATAATGATATAGTTAACCTCAAAGCCTATGGTTCTAATATTTTAAAGGATTAATTTTACGTTCATAAAAGATTGGCGGTACAACTTGTTGCCCGTCTACCTTCTATTTATTTATAATTATTTTGACTTCATTTGTGATTGTTAAATTGTCATAAAAAATATCTGGAGGCCAAATAAAATAAGTTTGTACAAACTAATAATCATACAGCTCAAGTAACAAACAACGAAACTCTCCTTTTCACGTGGAAATGAAAAATAAGATAAAATATAAAGGACTCCCAAGCAAGCAGGTTGGCTGTTCGAAAAGCAACCAAGCAGGCATGTCAGCTACCCTTATTCATAGGGTAGTAGACCTCATTCTTCACCTAGGTGTTGTTTGTTTCTCCCATCCCTCTTTATCATTTCTTACCCTACTATTATGTACATGTATAAAAAGTTTTGATTTATGTCGTATGTCTCACTATCTCTGACTTCCATTCATAATGGTTTTGACGCCCCCCTTCAACAATTTCTCTCTCTCTCTATCTGTCCTTTTTAATGTTTCACTCTCTCTTATTAATACGATGAATTCTTCAACCCATACATTACGCACCATTCATTCTTTGCCGTGGAAAAATAACACCACAATGACAAGTGCAGAAAAATGTCCATATACATATTAGAGTAAACCACATGTAGGTAGTAATTAATCTGTACAGTTGTACATTTTGTGCGATGTATAGTTGACTTTGTGTTTTGACCTTTAAGGGATTTTGCATTTGGTTGGCCAATGAAACGAGATGAATGGATATTTCCTCATTAAAATAAAAAAAGTAGGGACACTCTTTCTCTATCTCACACACACAAACACTAGTGACACTACGATTGACATATAGGATCGGCTATGTATTAAAATTAAACAAATTATTAATATTAATAAAGTTTATTATTTAATAACCATGACAATTACATCACATTAAAACTTTTTAACAATACACTACATGAACAATGATGACAACTATGCAAATAGGAAATCTTATTCCCACTCCCAATAGGACAAGAACAGGTCTACTCAGGGTATCCTAACACCAAGTCAAAGCACAAACTTTCAGATGAGGCAAGTCTTTCCCAACTCAATCTGACTTCACTCAAAGCATCAACTGGACCAAGTGCAGGTTGAAATCGCTCAACTTGGCACAAAGCTAGCTGGAAGGGCTCACTCCGTGTCAAATCTCAAATCCCATAATCTCTAGTTGGAGTATATGATTAGGGTCTGAAGCGATCAAGAAGACATACTTAGTAATTTCAATTAGCATGGATAAAATATTTTCGACTTTGAACTAGTACATAAATCAAAGGGAAGAAGAAGCGAGAGAAGGCGGACTAGATAGCACAAGTAGATGAAAAGAAGCGATAGCTTCTACTTGCTAGGAAATTGGATGTCACTCATGCCATGGAGGTAGAAGGGATGATGCCTTTGCATTATTGTGTTGTCATGATTAGGAGGTGTCTCCGCTAAGCTATTGGTTATAAGGAAATCATCAAAGTGTATCTATTTCTATCATTTTCATTTATACCCTTGATGTCTTATCTAATGATCCGATTTGTTGTAAAGGGTTGAATGGTTGTTTTTTGTAAAAGCCCACTATGAGTAACGAGGCATCTAGTACATAATTGACCTTTAGTGTTGGTTAACTAAGCCTTTTGGCATTGGTTTCAAAGCGACACCCAAGTGGGCGCTGCTAAAAGTAGAAACCTTCAGTGTTGGTTTCAACACCGACGTTATAACTCTTCCTGCCACCAATAAAACGCGCCAACAAGGGAACAATAATAACTGACGCCAGAAAGGAAAAGAATCAGCCCCCAGAAAAGGGATAAAGACGTCGGTGTTATACTAATAACCAACGCAGTAAGGTTTTGTTGTCACTTTTATATTAATAACCAACGTTTATGTTCTGATTTTTTTTCTTATCAGTTTACAAGCCTGTTGTCCGGGTGGTCAGCAAGATGCAGAACCTGCAGTTCAGTTCTGAACTGTAGGTTTACAACACCCTTTGATTTCAGCCAACAACAGGCCACAAACCTGCAAAATTAACAAGGATAGACAACAATTTATGATCATGTGATTCACACACATGTATAAGCACATTTAATTCATATTATTTTTCATCACACACATGTAGAAACCAGTAGTTCCATTTCACACACATTTAGCAATCTGCAGTTCCATTCATATTATTTCCTCTATTTTCACACACATTTAGCAATCTGCAGTTCCATTCATTTCATCTTTTTTCACATTCAGACACATGTAGAAACATTCATGTATTGATCATCTTCACATTCACACGTATGACAATTCAAAAAAATTCATTCACATGTCATCAAATATTGTTTATTGTCCCCAAGACGTTCACTGTTTATTATCTAGATCCTGCGAGGAAGGAATTGGACACATTATATGGACACCCAATGAAAAGGCCATTATTCACGTGAGAAATATTTCATATTTTTATATCCGTTAACATCTGTTATTACATTACTATTTAATTATGCAAATGTGTTACATTAACATGTAGGGCATTAAGAGAGTTCAAAAAAGCTGGTGGAAACATCTCCAAGAAAAAGAAACAATTACTAATTTGGGAGAATGTGAAAGTAATTTCCCGACTCCAATGTATATATTAGTTATGTGAACTGTGCTTGTTTGTATTTTTGAACATTTTGTATGTTTCAATTTATAGTGTGCTAAACAAGACAACGGTTGGGCTTGTGCATACTATGTGATGCGATATATGGACTTAATTATCAAACATGTTGCAATAGAAATCAATACCATACAACATGTATTATATATAGTCTCATTAGATAATATGATATATATCAATCTTATTATATATTATTAATTATATATACGTCATTCTGTTTGCAGGTGTTTAAAACCAGTGACTTCACTACAAGTGAAAAGTTATTAGATGTACATACTCCCTATACCATGGAAGAATTAGATGATGTAAGAGAATAATGGGAAAAAGCCTTACAAGTAGTGGAAATCTTTTATTATGATTGGGATACTAATGACGATAATGATGATGATGATGATAATAATAAAGAATGATATTTCTAAACTTTATTCTCATAATTATTTTTCTATTTGATGACATGTGAATGAATTTTTTTGAATTGTCATATGTGTGAATGTGAAGATGAACAATACATGAATGTTTCTACATGTGTCTGAATGTGAAAAGAGATGAAATGAATGGAACCGCAGGTTGCTAAATGTGTGTGAAAATAGAGGAAATTTGAAATGAAACTACTGGTTTCTATATGTGTGTGATGAAAAATAATATGAATTAAAAGTGCTTATACATGTGTGTGAATCACATGATCATAAATTATTGTTTATCCTTGTTAATTTTTCAGGTTTGTGGCATGTTGTTGGCTGAAATCAAAGGGTGTTGTAAGCCTGCAGTTCAGAACTGAACTGCAGGTTCTGCATCCTGCTGACCAACCGGACAGTAGGCTTACAAACTGATAAGAAAAAAAAATCAGAACATAGGTGTCAGTTATTAGTATAAAACCAACAACAAAACCTTACTACGTCGGTTATTAGTATAACACCGACGTCTTTATCCCTTTTCTGGGGGATGATTTTTTTCCTTTTTGGCATCGATTATTAGTACATCAATCCACTGCAAGTGTCGGGGTAGACGCTCAGCTTGAGTTGTACTAGACTCTTCTCCAGAAGAGAGTTTCTTCTCTTGTAGTTGGCGGCGTAAGGCATAACCACCGGGCCCCAAATGATGGTCATGCACATTTTGGGCTCGTCTTTCTTTTTGGGCCTCATGAATAGCCTGATCATTTAAAATGAGGTATTGTAATTTAGACTTGGCAAACATATATAAAAAGATTCACCTCCTTAATTGTATAAAATTAAAGATTCATACAATACATCACAATCTTTATTACCTGAAACTCTTCTGATTTCCTAGCTACAACAAATCTTTCTCACACCTCAGGATCTATAAGAACATATACATTTGCTGCTTTCTTCTTTTGTTTAGGATTATCTATAAATTCCCTTTTGAGATATGTCTTAAAAGCCATCCATCGTACACCACAATGTTGTAGCACTTTTTTCTTGTGATCTTTTTCATTTAGATGAAAAACACCCTATACATACAAAAGAAGCAATAATGTTGTCTTAAAAAGGATATGTCTTTCCAAGAAAACTAAATTAGAATCAATAAACAAAAACATGTTAAAATAATATCACTTCCACTCACAGATATATCTTTCCATAGGAGGTATTTTAAGGCATTAGAAACATCATGCCAATTTTCTATATCTATTGCCACCTTACTGCGTGCGGTCACCCCTATGTAATTCTTGAAAGCACTAGCATGTTCCCCAATAGTTGCTCATGTGACATCAAACTGGACTTCCAATTTCTCCCCTTTGGCCCTGAGCTCCTACAGCCTACGCATCAGTGTGGGACCTCTTCTTTTCTTAGCATCAACACTACCATCCTCATGGTGTTCATACTCAGAATGTTCATCTTCACTTGCCATTTTAGAACCTGCAAGTATACATGATAAAAGAAACATAAGTGATAATAAAAGCACAAGTAGTTGAATGATATATGATGTATATTTAAAAGACTATGTGCTTGAATGATAATAAAATAAATAATTCAAAGAATGCATGCCTCTAGTATTGGTTGAGTTGTTAGTCAAGTAAAATTCCTTCAGCATGGTCTTGACGTTTATAGTACTCATCGATGTTATCTTCAACATTTACACTTGGCAAACCAACTGAGAATGGGCTGGAATCATCATATTTTTGTAGTATTCTTCTTCATTTATAGGATCTACAGTAAACTGTCTTTTTCCATGAAGAATGACAAACCAATTTTTATTTGCCGGGTCATCAATATAGAATACTTGTTTTGCTTGGTTTGCCATGATGAATGGCTCATCTTTCTCACCAATCTTTTCAAAATTCACCAATTTGAAACCCAACTCATCCACTAAAACTCCTTTGTTGTTGTCAACCCAATTACACCTAAAGATAGGAACTATGAAATTTGTATAGTCCAATTCCCATATGTCCTCAATGATGCTGTAATATGACATCTCAGCTTCATGTGGTCTTTCATCTTTGGCACTAGCAAAATACAACGAACAAGCTTGAACAATGACCCCACTATTTTGGACTACACTACTTTCATTTTGACACTTTTTGTAGTATGAAAATCCATTTATGTCATAACCTTCATATGACATGACATCCATTTTTGGCTTAAAGGCAAGCCATTCTATGTTCTCAACAACATTATTTGGTGATTGATTAAAGACTGTCTCTTCAAACCACCTAATAAATGTTTGATTATGCTCTCTTGCAAGCCACATTGAACTGGATCGCAGATGAATTCTCTTGATAAGATCATTGTGTTCTGTGATGTAGCTACTAACTTCATCGATTTTGTGTAAAATATACAAATGTGCTTGTTCCCACAACTCATGACTGATTCCTTTCACTCATCCTCCCAGAGTTCCTTTGCCACAATAAGATTCAGTGTGATGGGAATTTTTTAGATCGCTAGAAGTTTCGTTGCAATTCAAAAAAGCATTGTAAAAGTCCATCACCTCCCTAGCCACATAACCCTCAATAATACTCACTTCAGGACGATAACGATTCTGAACATCACCTTTAAAAACACTCATGTAGCGTTCAAATGGATACATGCAGTGTAAGAAAATTGGACCCAACATCTTCACCTCCCTTGTAATATGTACTACAAGATGAACCATGTTATCAAAAAATGAAGGAGGAAAGTACATTTTAAGATGACACATGATGACAATTACATCTTTCTATAATTTATCGAGAGTATCAGGATGTATCACTTTGTTGCATATTTCATTGAAGAAGAAACATAGTCTTGTGATTGCAAACCTTACATGCTTCGGCAATATAGATCGAATAACCATGGGTAAAATTTGTTGCAACAAAAGAGCTAAAGGGTTCCCAAGGAAGAGAAAGGCAAGGCATATATAGATGAGGGTCAAGGTTAAACCAAGGCAAGGTGTCACCTTACCAAGGGATACTTGCCCACACGTTTTTCCACCTTGCAAAACACAAGCACATGCCATGCCACCACTCAACCAAGGATCGGCCACATGTCCAAGCTAGGGTGACACAACCAAAGCAAGAAGGTCAAAAAAGTCAAAGGTCGACACACCACCACTACCTTGGCCGACACACCCATGGGTGATACCCCATGGCCGACACAAGGCATCCTTGCCCGATACAGGGCTCAACCAAGCAAGGCAAGGCCCAAACAAGGGAAAACAAGGTCCAGAAGAGCTCAACCAAGCCCAAGGCAACTCAAGGCACGAACCCAAACCTTCCTCTCAACCCTAGAGGAAGCAAAGAGAGAGAAAGACATCTCTCAAGGTGGCAAACTTGCTCTTGAACCCTAACTTAGGTTATTTTGCAAGTAGCACCTTCAACTCCTAACAAAACATAGGCAAACCCTAATCACCACTAAAGGTGATTAGCAAGCAACTAAGCACAAGGTTTAGGCAAAACAAACAGGGTAAGCCCAAAACAAAGGTCAGGGTCCTTACAAGCCATAAACCTCTACAAAGGGATTTCGTCCCCAAAATTCGAAGAGAAAAGCGAGGGATACTTCTGCCTCATCTCTTCCTCAATCTCTCACGTGGCTTTCTCAACACCACGATGATGCCAAAGAACCTTCACAAGAACCATGTCCTTCCTCTTCGGCTTCTTTACTCTTCTGTCAAGGATTGCCACCAGACTCTCCTCATAGGTCACGTCTTCATCAAGCTCAACCTCAACTGGTTGTATCATTGTCCCTGTGTCTGGATGACTTTTCTTCAACATACTGACATGGAACACTGGATGCAACCTGTGCAACTCTGGCGACAATTCTAACTTGTAAGCTACCTTGCCAGCACGTGCTATTACTGGGTATGGCCCCATATACCTGGGTTCCAGCTTGCCTTTCTGGCCAAACCTTAGCATGCCTTTCTAAGGTGAGACCTTGAGATACACTTTGTCTCCCACTTGGAACTCTAAAGGTCGTTGGAGATTGTCTGCATAAGACTTTTGTCTGTCTTGTGCCACTTTCAACTGTTGTTATATCACTTTGATCTTTTCTGTTGTCCGCTGTACTAACTCAGGACCCAAAAGTTGATTATCACCAGGCTCATACCAGCATAAAGGGGATCTGTGCACTTCCTTCCATATAGGGCCTCATAAGGAGCCATGTCAATGCTCCGCTGATAACTATTGTTATAAGAAAACTCTATCAAACTGAGATGCACATCCCAACTTCCTAGGAACTGCAAAACACAAGCTCGGAGAAGATCCTCCAAGGTCTGAATAGTCCTTTTAGATTGTCCATCCGTCTGTGGGTGGAAGGCAGTACTGAACCTCAACTGCGTTCCCAACGCTTTGTGCAACTATTCCCAGAAACGACTTGTGAATTGAGGACCTCTTTCGGAAACTATCATTGTTTATACACCGTGCAGATGCACTATCTCGTCTACATAAACCTAAGCAAGTTTCTCTGTTGTATACATTGTCTTTACAGGTATGAAATGAGCAGATTTTGTCAGCCGGTCCACTATTACCCAAATGGAATCATGATTCCAAGTTGTCTTTGGTAGACCAACTATGATTCACACACATGTGTAAGCACATTTAATTCATATTATTTTTCATCACACACATGTAGAAACTAGTAGTTCCATTTCAAATTTCCTCTATTTTCACACACATTTAGCAACCTGCAGTTCCATTCATTTCATCTCTTTTCACATTCAGACACATCTAGAAACATTCATGTATTGATCATCTTCACATTCACACATATGACAATTCAAAAAAAATCATTCATATGTCATCAAATACAAAAATAATTATGAGAACCAAGTTTAGAAATATCATTCTTTATTATTATCATCATCGTCATTATCATCATCAGTATCCCAATCATAATAAAAAATTTCCACTACTTGTAAGGCTTTTTCCCCTTGTTCTCTTACATCATCTAAATCTTCCATTGTATAGGTAGTATGTACATCCAATAACTTTTCACATGTAGTGAAGTCATTGGTTTTAAACACCTGCAAAGAGAATGACGTTTATATATAATTAATAATATATAATAAGATTGATATATTTCATATTATCTAATGAGACTATATATAATACGTGTTGTATGGTATCGATTTTCATTGCAGCATGTTTGATAATTAGGTCCATATATCACATCACATAGTATGCACATGCCCAGTCGTTGTCTTGTTTAGCACACTATAAATTGAAACATACAAAATGTTCAAAAATACAAACAGGGACATTTGACATAAATAATATATATATTGGAGTCGGGAAATTACTTTCACATTCTCCCAAATTAGTAATTGTTTCTTTTTCTTGGATATGTTTCCTCAGCTTTTTTGAACTCTCTTAAAGCTCTACATGTTAATGTAACATATTAAATTACATAATTAAATAGTAATGTAATAACCGATGTTAACAGATATAAAAATATGAAATATTATCTCACGTGAATAATGGCCTTTTCATTGGGTGTCCATATAATGTGTAATAATAGATTTAGTCCGGCCATAGTAGCCCGGGTGGTAAGAGCTCACTAAGTCCCAATGAAGGACCAGGATTCGAACCTCACCGAAGGCACTTTGCGAATGGCAATTCACGCTGATTAGGCGCGGGAGGGGGGTGACCGGACCACACCCTCTCATGCCTCAGAGAGTTTACCATGTCGGCTTCGCCCGGGGTGGGTTCTCTCGGTCATCAAAAAAAATAATGTGTATGATTCCTTCCCCGCAGGATCTAGATAATAAACAATGAACATCTTGGGGACAATAACCAGTAACTCCCAATGCCTACCACTAGAGTTAAGAAAGTTAAAAATTAATAACTCAAAATCCACAATAAAAATGTAATTTTCTTAAGTCCAAATTATAAGCAAAGTAAACTTACTCAACATTGAATGGAGCTATTATCACCGTCTTCTTTTTTTACCAAAATATTTAGAAGCAGCAGAGCAGTATGAGGTAACTGATGAAGGGTATTTATCTACAAGACTGATCAAAGTTGGAACTAGAAATCACACATGGGAAAATTAAAAATCTTTACAGATCGTGTGTAAGTGGCTGCAAAACATGTATTATGTATGCATTAATATATAAGAAACCAAATCACCGTATATAAAATAAGGTATATGGATGTATAAACAAGATCTCACCATATCCATAGCTCTATCATAGATGTATTCAACCAATCATAACGAAACAACTCCAAAATATCTTGTATAAATAGATTGTTATCGTATGATTCATCTGCAGCATCCTCTGGAATAGAAACATTTATAGGATATTTTGGGTTGTGTTCACCTATCCATACTAACATACCCCTACAATTAGGACCTAACGAGGCTTAGAGGTCCCTTGGAAGCCAACTAGGTACTTCAGGAGGTGGAGGTGGAGGCCGAGATGTAGCAGGTGTCTTTCTTTTGACCTGTATATATAATTTCAAATCAATTGACTCATATATACACACTAACAAATTAACATAATATAAATTTACCATACAATATTAGTATAGATGACATCTATTTTGGGCCACAATATCACTCCACCTTCTACTTCACCAAGCATTTCAGAATCTCGGTGAGCATATGGCAATGGAAGATCCCTCTGATTGGGGAGTATATGTATCGGGTTCACACGAACCGCACCATCTGGTACTGGAGTCCCATGAAACATGTCCCCTGGAAGGGGTGGGTAAGCCTCGACCTCTACAACGATAAATTCTTGACTTTTTATATGAAATGGCTTCAACCCCTACAAATTTATTAAAATAATGTTATATATATATATATACACATAAACATATCATCTTGAAAAGACTAGCTATTATGTCATAAAAATACTTACAACGGACGTGCTAGGTGGGTCTACAGGATTACTCCCAACCTATACAGTAGGAGAAGAGAGGCACACCACAAGTATTGTCTAAGTGGCAGCCTGAGACGCCTGCCACTTCACCATTGCTTCTTGGATTCTCTTATTAATTAATTCATCTACGTATACATCGACAAAAGAAACACTAGCTTTTGAGTATTGAATTCCCTTTCGTAATAACATTTAAAAAAAAGAATAGGTTACCTTAACATTTGATAATCCCACTTTTGGGACATGTTGCGTTGTGATGGCCCAAAGAACGCTTTTATGCCCACACCAGCTCCTGCACCCCTAATACGTCCAGGATGCTCTGGGTTACCAAGAGCAACTGTCAATTCATCCACTACTACATTTTTTGCCAATAACGTCGCTTCCCTTAGCGTTATTTTTTATAGAATAACCTACCTAGTACACTATTGCATCAGTTTTATCATAAAAATCAACCCATTAGGTTTCCCGCGGCAAACGTTTTCTCAACTTTGGCTTCACGCCTCGATCTATAGGGTCGGTTTTTCCAAATAACTGACCTTATAGGGTCAACAAAAATCACGGGCACCGCTTTGGACCTGTTGGGTCGATTTTCTAAAAATAACCGACCTTGTAGCATAACTCTATAGGGTCAGTTTTTTAGGATACCTGACCTTACAGGTGGTCATGAAAAACGCGGGCACCACTTCACATGTAGCATTAGTTTTTCCGACATAACTAACGCTATAGGTTCCTCAAACACAGGCACCACTTCACCTGTAGCGTCACTTTTCTCTGTTAACCAACGCTATAGGCCCGACTACTAACTGTTACTGGAACTGACTTTTTTCATTCATCGATCGCGTGAATGATAGCAAGCTTCCACTGCCATAAGGATCGTTGATGCCACTGCCACTTTCAGGAGAGTAGAGAAGGGCACCGGCTGCTACTGTGGAGATTCGAAGACCACCCCTTGCTGCCGCGCCCGCAAGGAAAGGCCTCACCGCCGCCACCCGAATGCAAGGTAAGCATCCCACTCGATTTGTTGATGGTATTCTCGTGCTTGTACTGCACCACGATGACGAATGCCACAGCCGCGATGATGAGAGGTTGGGAGTGGTGGTATCAAGGCTCCCCTCCGCTCGGCGGTGGATAAGAGGCAGGGAAAGGAGTGGAATGGAGGAGGGCAGAGGGGGAGAAAAGGGAGGTATTAGCACAAGGTAAAGGTGGTGAACGACATGAATGAACGGAGGGAAGGCTAGTTTTCCATTTTCTTCTTATTGTCATGCCGCAGTTGAGAGAGGTTGGGAGTGAATATATTTGTTAGGTAGCACGGCCGTGCTGGGAAGCACGGTCGTGGTGATGGAACGGTTGTGCTGGGTAGCTCGGCCGTGGTGGCTGAGTTGCTGAAACTTCAAGATTTGTCAATCTTGTATTTGTTAATTCTTCCTGCTCCTCTAAAATTGATGTATATTGACCCCTAATTAATACATTATAATAGAATTGAATCATACATTTGTGTTGTTGCAGGTGTTGTTGACTTGCATATATTTCTTCTTCATCCTTCAAGTGAGGTATAATATTCTCACTCTCCCAATGTTCCATTAGGCTTCATTTTGATTCAAATCTTTACTACATACAGTAGCGCTTGGTAGACATTCCAGAAATATGAGGGTAGACATTGTGTAGCCTCAAATTGACACTTTAGGGTTTACAGATGAGATCATCGATGCATGATGTTTAACTTAATATATAAATGTGACACCCCGCCATCACACAGACAACGAGATGGCACGCGAAAATGTGCGGAAACACCATAAACCACATATTACCAAAAACACGGGTTAACTAAAACTGATTGCGGAAAGCATACAAGAGAGAACTTTTGCATCCAGATCCTACAAAGAAACATATTATATCAACATTCACAAGCCTTTTTATAGGTCCACATCTTAACAGAACCAGCTGTATTGTCAGCATCAGAATTCAACACATGTTCATACATACATAACGGGCACGTACGACCAGCAGCAGGATATACAAAAATAACAACAGCTAGACATCATGAAACATCGTCAAACACCTCTGAGGACCTGAGAGTACAGGGATGACTCTAGGACACTACTAAAAAACCACCAAAACAGCAGCATGACCATCTCTTACCTTCTACTGCTCGGTCGCAACCTCACAACCACCACCACGTCTAGAGTGATCACCTAAAAAGGGTGTAAACCAGCGGGGTGAGACACACAGTCCCAGCGAGAAACATAACTTCCCTGAGAAACTATAAAACCTCAAAAGGTTAAGGCAACAACAACAGTTAACTGATAAAGTGTATAACCAGATAACATACTGAGTAAGGCTATTATTACCATCAATCTTACCAAGATATCCAGAAGGCATATAACCAAGCATTTCTTTATGGAACATGATTAATAAGATAAGCTTTATAAGAACTTATCAAAAAAATATAAGGATCGTACACACAACTGCATAGTACAACTAGATCAGTTATATAAGCAAGGCTTCAATCAATATTCTGTATTTTGCTCTAAGCAAGATATACCATTCGGCTAGATTACATTTTATTATGTCATGAGGAAGTGATCCTTCCCTGCTCAAATCCAACCATTGGATGTGACGCTCAATCTGGTGCCATACAAGGTCCAAGGAGATCTGGACTCCATGACATCACCTTCTCATGGTCAGTACACGAATCATCAAGAAAGACCACAGTCTTATGCTTATAGGGCTCATCCTCTGGGTCAGCTCCGCAAGCTACCCATATCTCTAGCTCACCTCATCATAGGTGCTAGTGCATACATCTGAGTCATGAACGCATCATGCTCATCATCACATATCCTGATCCATGGGTCTGTTCACTGTGCTCCATATATCCTGAGTCTGCAAGCACAACTGCACTCAAACCCTCCTATTTTAGGCTAGGGGAAACCTCACATATTCAACAATATGTGCTCCAGGTAATCCCGCAGGATAAACTTGTTTCACCATCACCAAATACTAACGATGATGGATCTATGTCCAGGGCAAACTACATGATATGTTCATCTATAATTAATTAGTATATTTTAAGCCAATTGTTGAGGCAATCAAAGTTATAAACATAACCTCATAGAATTACATCATTTTTTCCATCATCATACTGTCCTGGGACTTCAATCCCTCATTATATCAGCCATTGCCTCTTAAGGCATCATAATCATGCATTAGCATTCTGGGAACACATCCCTTATCACATCATCAGAGGATAACACTTCAACTAGGCACTCAGCCCTATATCAGGTCCTTAGACCTATCAATTTGTTATCTCATTACCACATGGTGCTATTCAAGCATATGCATCTCATATCTCTTACCAGGCTATGAATCCACATGAAATACCTGCATGGTTAGTATACGCATTCATAGAGATAACTGAAGCCATCATGGATTAACAGGATATCATGCTATCAAGTATAAAGAAACATCCATGAGTATATTACACATAAGATGTAGAAAGCATAGTTTTATCATCAATCATAAGCATATATCGTGCTCCATACATGTGATCATAATCATGAGCCACATCATCATGTGAAGCAACATCATATGCTTCCAAGCTTCCTGGTTCACCACCTATCATATTAACCTATTATCGTATCTATACAGGATTCAAGGTGATTACATCATATCACTTGTATTATCATTATTAACAGAGAACTATCAACTATATACATTTCATATTATCAGAACCCTCACCAAAGCTCCTGCAACCCTCACTATAGGTATGGAAAACAACGCCAATCCCTCACCAAAGGGTGTAACAGCTAGGGTTCCAAACCTTCAAGCACATGTTTCATCAAAACGACTGACAACACATCATCCTATCATCAGGGATCCTATCGTGCACTAGGGATCCTATCGTGCACTAGGGTTAGGGTTTCATGTCGGGCAACCACCAACCTACCTCATAACGCTCAAGGCCATAACAATCAAGGTCATGACGCCCAAGGAGCCTATTGTCCAACCACCAAACCATGTCGTCTAGAGGACCCTTATGACGGCCAAGGCATCGTGTCTTCCATGGGCAAGATGACCACAATGGTTTTATAAGAGAGCCTATCATTCAACTAGAGTTTAGGGTTGTAACGGGAAGCAACTTCCCTAGCGTTCAATGCTGGTTTCGGCCAGCAACATGGGACTCAAGCTCAGCCTTGTAGCGCCCACCATGCTCATGACAACAACTGATACCAAGGCACCCCGAGAAGGCTCATCGCCCAACAAGATCAAACACATCACATTGGTCACCACTAAGATACTCACTAAGGTGTGCCACTCACCCCATGCCATTCAAGAGACCATCCTAACATGTATCACCCAAGGCTCTCAACCAGGGATATCCACTTAGGCACTCTATCGGCCAAGGAGCAACATCTATAAGGTCAAGGCACGTCGCCCAAGATCATCATCAAGGTCAAGAGGGCCATAACGGGCACCACAAAACTACTTCATATCGGCCAAGAGTTATCACAAGGTGTGTCATGTAGAGCACACATCAAGGTGTATCGCCCAAGCTCCAACTCCACAAAGGTTATTGGCCAAGCTCAACTAGGCATATCGGCCAAAGGTATAACCCAAGACAAGGCTATCGGGCAGCACTACTCCAAGGTCATATCATGCAAGGCACAACCCAACAAGGTCATATTCAACCTCAAGTACAAGGGCACCAAACCCTAATTGATTAAGAAGATCGGCTCACCTCTCAAAAACCAAGAGAGAGGGGTTTTGCACAACCTCTATCTCAAATAGAGCAACCACAAGAATCAACCTCAACATAGGTCATCATCTATCCAAAAGCTCACTTCTCAAATCCATGGTGAGAGGAGGGTGTTGCCCAAGCAACTAGAATGTAGACTTACCTATCAACTAAAATGAGAGAGGGGTATTGTCTACATCACTAGAGCTCAAACTCACTTCTCTAGACCAAGGAGAGAAAGGGGTATTGCTCAACAAGGAAACCCTAAACTAAGGTTCGGCCAACTAGGTGTAAATGAATATAAACCATCAACAACATCATGCTCACTATATCCATAAGATCAACAACATGTACTAGAGCAAGAAACATAACAT
Organism: Alisma plantago-aquatica; assembly: GCA_963693085.1. Taxonomy (NCBI): domain Eukaryota; kingdom Viridiplantae; phylum Streptophyta; class Magnoliopsida; order Alismatales; family Alismataceae; genus Alisma; species Alisma plantago-aquatica. The sequence goes on along the minus strand of OY856409.1, from coordinate 992,599,206 downwards.
GCATGGTCAATTATCAATATATAAGAATCATGTCACATAAAGAAGGTAGTATATCTAGGGTTAGAAGTTATTTAACCCGCCTTAAGCAAACTCCTCAAGCTCCAAAGCTCCAAGCTTCTAGCTCCTAGCTTCAACCACACCACTTTCGGCCATCTCAAGAAAAGGAACAAGGATCATAACCGCCATGGCCGAAGGGTAGGCAACATGATGATAAGGAGAGAGAGAAGATGCTTACCAAAGAACAAGACCCACCTAGGGTTCGGCCACCAAGCTAGAGGAAGAAGAAAAGATCTCCACCAAAGGGAAAGGATCATCCACCAAGCTCTCTAAGGAAGGTGTGTCGTGCACACATGTGACAATCTTGATATTTGAGGCCTATCAACTTCAGATCCTTCTTTGATACCAATATATGAATATTAGAATTGTATCGTTATGGAACCTTAATATTATACAAGCACTCACAGAAAGTCTTTTTCTCCTGCTTTGACAAAGTGTAACAAGCAGGTGGTAAATATGTGCGGCGAACCCTGATCTCCACTGATAATTCTTTTATTATAACCATTAATTATAAATCTTTTCTATATTTGATGTTAGTCTTTCCTGGTATGTTCAATAGTATACTAATGATGCTATCACAAACATTTTTTTCAACATGCATGCCGTCAATGCAGTGTCTAATTGCCAAAGATCTCCAATAAGGAAGATCCCAGAATATTGACCTCTTCTTGTATAGAGATATGTCACATGCGAGAGTACGACTACTTGAACTCTTTCTAAAGTCATTAACAATATGTTACACCCTATCATATACAACATTTCCTGGTATAGGTTTAGGAGCACTTCATTCCTCAGTTGACCCATTAAAGGTTTTGCATTTCCTTTGATAAGGATGCACTGGTGGGAACAATATCTGATGACCAAGATATACAATTTTACCTCCATGTTTTAGTCAGATTGAATCCGTATTTTCCTCACAAACAGGACATTCTTTGTATCCTTTTATGCTATATCCAGACAAATTTCCATAATCTAGAAAGTCATTAATCGTGCAAAACAACATAGCACGCAAACTAAAGATCTCTTTATGTGAAGAATCATATGTCATAATACCTTCTTCCCATAGTTTCATTAGGTCATCAATTAGAGGTTGAAGGTAAACATCAATATCATTTCTAGGTTACTTGGGCCCTGATATCCATATTTACAACATGACATACTTATTTTTCATACACAAACAAGGAGGAAGATTGTATATAACAATCATAACAAGCCACATGCTATGTTGGCTGCTTAATGTACCATAGGGATTCATTCCATCTGTACAGAGTACAAGTCTTAAGTTTTTAGTTCTTTACCAAACTGAGGGTATAATAAATCAATTTTCTTCCATTGTGGTGAATCAGATACATGTTGTAGGATGCCATCATCATTGGCCTTTAACTCCCCATGCCAAGACAAATTTTGTGCATCTTCTGTATTAGCAAATAAGCGTTGAAATCGTGGTATTATTGGTAGATACCACATCACCTTGGTAGGAGAGCCATTTTTAGCCTTAGCTGAATTTGTGGTCTTATACCTTGATGCACCACATTTTGGACAATTTATAAAATTACTATAGTCCTTCTGAAATACCACACAATCATTTGGACATGCATGAATCTTCTTAGCCTCCATTCCCATTGGGCACATTATTTTCTTTTCTTGATATGTTAAAATTGGAAGCTCATTGCCTTCAGGAAGAATTTCCTTTAACAAAGACAACAGTGAAGTGAAACTCTTATCACTCCACCGATTTTTAGCTTTAAGAGTATATAATCACATCACAACACTCAACCTCGTGAACTTAGTACAACCCTTATATAATAATTTTTTAGCATCATGGATAATGTTTGCAAATAAAGAAGGTTGATCAATGACATTGTCCCAACAACTACGTAGCATCTCATCAACCATATCATCCTGAATTGGGTCATCCTGAATCGGTTCATCATTGGCATTATCATCATTATCTATATCTTCTATGCCACAACTATTAGTATTGACATTTTCTAATCCATAATTAAATTTCTCTCCATGCCAATACCATTCATTATAACCTTATATGATCCCATTGCATATGACATGATTCTTAATTTCCTCAGTAGTATCAACTTTCAAATTGTTACCACAATTTCTACATGGACAATATAGCCTATCTGTAGGTAGTTTCCTATGTTCCTCAACAAATCTGATAAATTCATCAAGACCTTTGGCAAACTCTGGACTACAACGGTTCTTGATAGACATCCAACTTTGATCCATTTTCTATATCACATTAAAATTAATTATAAAACTAAGAATTTAATATTGATACTATAAGTTGTAAGTTTTTATTGATAGGAAGTTAATTACTTTTATACTAAAGTGTACCACCTATCCCATTTTGGAATATTTAATCTCACTAGCAACTCTATAATGTATGTTTAGTCTTGAAAAAAAATTCAGCAGCATTTTCCCTAAGTTCTCCAAGTACACCGATATAAATGGCAAATAACCACTCACATATGTACCCAGAGAATAAATGAGGAAATCCTACTGAAATTTTCTTCAAAACTAAACATACATTATACAGTTACATTCTAAGTGAGATTAAATATCCAAAAATAGTCCTAGACCAGGGACTATCCAAAATTTACTCCTAATGAGTAATGAGTAACGAGTTTCTAAGTTGATACATAAATGTATTATTGTCATATTTATATATTAAGTTAAACATCATGCATCGATGATCTCATCTATAAATCCTAAAGTGTCAATCTGAGACTACACAATGTCTACCCTCATATTTCTGGAATGTCTACCAAGTGCTATTGTATGTATTAAAGATTTGAATCAAAACAAAGCCCAATGGCACATTGGGAGAGTGAGAATATTATTCCTCACTTGAAGGATGAAGAAGAAATATATGCAAGTCAACAGCACCTGCAACAACACAAATGTATGATTCAATTCTGTTATAATGTATTAATTAGGGGTCAATATACATCAATTTTAGAGGAGCAGGAAGAATTAACAAATACAAGATTGACAAATCTTGAAGTTTCAACAACTCAGCCACCATGGTCGTGCTACCCAGCACGACCGTTCCATCACCACGGTCGTGCTTCCCAGCACGGCCATGCTACCTAACAAATATATTCACTCTCAACCTCTCCTCAATCATGGCATGACAATAAGAAGAAAATGGAAAATTGGCCTTCCCTCTGTTCATTCATGTCGTTCACTACCTTTACCTTGTGCAACTACCTCCCTTTTCTCCCCCTCTGCCCTCCTCCATCCCACTCCTCTCCCTCCCTCTTATCCACTGTCGAGCGGAGGAGAGCCTCGATACCACCACTCCCAACCTCCCATCATCGTGATCGTGGCGTTCGTCATCGTGGTGCAGCTCAACAAGCACGAGAAGACCAGCAACAAATCGAGTGGGATGCTTACCTTGCGTTTGGGTGGCGGTGGAGAGGCCTTTCCTTGTGGGCGCGGCAACAAGCGGTGGTCTTCGGACCTCCGCGGTAGCAACCGGTGCCCTTCTCTACTCTCTTGAAAGCGGCGACAGTGTCAACAATCCTTATGACAGTGGCAACTTGCTAGCATTCACACGATCGATGAATGAAAAAAGCCGGTTCCAGTAACAGTTAGTAGTCGGACCTATAGCATTAGTTAACAGAGAAAATCGATGCTACAGGTGAAGTGGTGCCCACGTTTCAGGAACCTATAGCGTCGGTTATGTAGGAAAAACTGACGCTACATGTGAAGTGGTGCCCACGTGTTTCATGAGCACCTGTAAGGTTGGGTCTCCTAAAAAACTGACCCTATAGAGTTATGCTACAAGGTCGGTTATTTTTAGAAAACCAACCCAACAGGTTCAAAGCGGTGTCCACATTTTTTTACCCTATAAGGTCAATTATTTGGAAAAACTAACCCTATAGATCAAGACGCGAAGCCAAAATTGAGCAAATTTTTGCCGCGGGAAACTTAATGGGACGATTTTTATGATAAAACTGATGCAATAGTGTACTAGGTCAATTATTCTATAAAAAATAACGCTAAGGGTAGCGACGTTATTGGCCAAAAATGTAGTAGTAGATGAATTGACAATTTCTCTTGGTAACCAAGAGCATCCTGGATGTGTTAGGGGTGTAGGCGCTGGTGTGGGCATAAAAGCATTCTTTGGGCCATAACAGCGCAAACCTGTCCCAAAAGTGAGATTATCAAATGTTGAGGTAACCTATTCTTTTATTAGAATGTTATTGTGAAAGGGAATTCAATAATCAAAAGCTAGTGTTTCTTTTGTCGATGTATAGGTAGATGAGTTAATTAATAAGAGAATCCAAGAAGTAATGGTGAAGTGACACTAGTACATAACCGACCTTTAGTGTCGGTTATTTAAGGCCTTTAACGTCGGTTTTAATGTGACACCTATGTGGGCACCGCTAAAAGGAAAACTGTTAGGCGTTAGTTTTCAAACCGACGCCACAACCCTTCGTGTGCCACCGAAAACGTGCCAGCAGGGGGTATAGGCATCGGTTATTAGTTTTGAAACTGATGCCATAAACCTTCGCGCCACAGAAAGGGCACCATCTGGGGCACTATCAGCGTCTGTGTATTTGTGATAACTGATGTCATCTCACCCGCTGCCACGGTCATGCTGGCCAACACGGCCGTGTTGTCTGGCCCGCTGCCACAGTCATGTTGGCCAGCACGGCCGTGGTGTCTAGTCTGCTGCCACGACCGTGCTGGCCAGCACGGCCGTGGTGTCTATCCCGCTGCCACGACCGTGTTGGCCAGCACAGTCGTGGTGTCTGACCTCATTTGGGAAATTGACGTTGGTTACTAGTAGGGCAACCGAAGTTTGAACCATCAACGTCGATTTATTATTGATAACTGACGCCACATCACATGTATTAGGCGTCAGTTATAATTATTTATCCAACATTATAATCATTTGTCATCAGTTTTAAACAAATAACCGACGCCTATTGCATGTTTTTTTTCTTATCAGTCTGTAGGCCTGCTGTGGCTGGTCGTAGGATGAGAAACCTGTAGTTCAGTTATGAACTGCAGGTTTTACGAAATCCATTGATATCATCCAACAAACAGGCCACAAACCTACAAAATTAACAACATTAATTTTCACACATTTAGCAACCTGCAGTTCCATTCGATTTTCACACATGTAGAAACATTCATGTAGCAATTTGCAGTTCCATTCATTTTCACATTCACACATGTAGAAACATTCATATAGCAACCAACAGTTTCATTCATTTTCACATTCACACATGCATAAACATTCAGACACATGTAGAAACATTTAGACATGTAGACACATTCACACATATTACAATTCAGAAATTCATTTACAAAATATCATTCTTTAGTCATTATTCGCTATCAACATCCCAATTATATTTTAAAAACCCCACTACTTGTATGGCTTTTGCCCATTCTTCTCTTACATCATTTAATTCTTCCGTCGTATAGGGAGCATGTACATCTAGTAAGGCCTTTCCTATAGTGTGGTTAGTTTTAAACACCTGCAAAGAGAATGATGTATATATTAATAATGTATAAATAAGATTGATATATTTCATATTATCTAATGAGACTATATATAATACCTCAGGAATGGTATCGATGTCCACTGCGGTATATTTGATAATCATGTGCATAAGTCGCATCACATAGTATGCACATGCCCATCCGTTGTCTTGTGTAGCACACTATAAATTGAAACATACAAAATATTAAAAAAAACTGATTAAGCATTGTTCACATAAATAATATATACATTGCAGTCGGGAACTTACTTCCACGTTCTTCCAAATTATTGGTTGGTTCTTTTTCATGGGGACCTTTCCTCCAGCCTTTTTGAACTCATCTAAACCCCTACATGTTAATGTAACACAGTATATTGTATAATTAAATAGTAATGTAATAACATATGTTAACAGATATGAAAATGAAATATTTCTCACCGGAATAATGCCATTTTCATTGTGTGTCATATTTTGAATTCAATTTACTCCCATTAGGATCTAGATAATAGACATTGAACGTCTCAGGGACAATAACTAGTAACTCCCAATGCATACCACTAGAGGTAAAAAAGTTAAAAATTAATAACTCAAAATCCACAATAAAAATGTAATTCTCTTAAGTCCAAACTATAAGCAAAATAAACTTACTCCACATTGAATGGAGCTATTATCACCGTCTTGTTATTTTGAGAAAAATTTGTAAAAGCATCACATCAGTATTGTTGAACTGACGAAGGGTCTTAGCTACTAGACTAATCAAAGTTGGAATAAAAAATCCTACATGCTCGAATGAAAAATCTGCACATATCTTGTCTAAGTAGCTGCAAAACATGTATTACGTATGAATTAATAAATAAGAAATCAGATCACCAGATCCTACACAAGGTATATGGATGTATAAAGAAGATCTCACCTTATCCATAGCTCTATCACAGATGTATTCAGTCAATCATATCGAAATAACTCCAAAACATCTTGTATAAATAGTTTGCTTTTGTATGATTGACCTGTAGCATCTGCATCTATAGAAACACATATAGGGCAATTTATATCATGTTCGCCTAACCATATTGCCATACCGCTACAATTAGGACCTAACAGGACAGGTAGGTCCTGTGGAACCCAACTTGGTAATGTAGGAGGTGGAGGTGAAGGCCTAGATGCTCTGGGTGTCTTCTTTTTAACCCGTGTGTATATATATATATAATTTCAGATCAATTGACATCATATACACACACTAACAATTTAATGTAATGTAAATTTACCATACAGTTTCAATATAGAGGACATCCGCTTTTGGACACAATATCACTCCGCCTTCTGCCTCACCAAGCGTTTCACAATCTGGATGGGCATATGGCAATGGAAGATCCATCCACTTGGGGAATATACGTAGCGGGCTCACACGAACCCAACCAGCTGGTAATGGAGACCCATGGAACATTTCCCCTGGTAGGGATGGGTATGCTGACGCCTCTGCAATGATAAATTCTTTACTTTTTATACGGTATGGCTTCAACCCCTACAAATTTGTGTAAAGAATGTTATATACATATATACATATCATCTTTAAAACATATCATCTTGAAAAGACTAGTTACTATGCCATAAAAATACTTACAACAGATGTGCTAGGTGGTGGATCTACAGGATTACTCCCAACCTCTGCAGTAGGAGTAGAGTGGGACGCCATAGGTACTGTCTGCTGAGTGGCAGTCAGAGATGCCTGTCACTTGTTCATTTCTTCATAGAGTGTCTTATCAACTACTTCCTTGATTCTCTTATCAACTACTTCATCGACTCTCCTATCAACTATCTTATCTACCTATATATGGATAAAAGAAACGTTAGCTTATGATTATTGAATTCTCTTTTACAGTAACATTCTAAAGAAAGAATAGGTTACCTCTTCTTGTGAAATTCCCACTTTTGGGACATGTTTGCGCTGGGATGGCCCAAAGAACACTTTGATGCCCACACCAGTGCATGTAGCCCTAACACATCCAGGATGCTTTGGGTTACCCAGAGCAACTGTCAATTCATCCCTTGTGCCCTCAGGGATGAACTTTCCTTGTTTCCTCAGCTCGTGCAGCTCCCGCTAATCGCCAAAACAAAAATTTTGTAATTAAGTAAACACCACAAATAATCAATATTCGAACGATTGCTCTAAGAGTTGTATTTTACCATTTTTGCAGCCGCCTCAGTAGTTGCGGGCTTCCTTATTTCTCCCTTCTTATTTTGCCTCCCAGCTATCCTGACATCATGGCGAGGTAGAGGTGTGGTACCTATAGTAGAGGACTCCTGAGTACCAGTAGACTGAGTAGTAGACTCAGCCTGTAGTCTTTGGTGAATTCCTGCATACCCCTTTGGACCCATTGTGTGGTCATGCACATTCAGTGCACGCTTTGCTCTTTGCGCCTCACTGAGGGCCTAGTTAGTATGCACATTAATGTTTTGGTTAGTAACACTAAATGTTAATCTTGAATAGGTGAATACAACGTATATTAATTAAATTGAGAGTGATGCCTAATACCTTGAATTCATCAGTTGTTCTTGAAGCAACAAACGTGTCCCATTCTTCTTGGTCCAGGAAGTTCCAATGTTCAGTGGTTGTCTTCTTCCTCTTGTCACCTTCTTTTATGTATTCTCGGGTGAGATTTGTCCTATAGTTCCTTAGGACTCTCCCACAACATTGCATCACGCATTTACGATGCAACTTTTCATCCAATACAAATATACTCTACAAAATAGAATTACTATTAACTAGTATCCAAAAAAATAAGTAATCTACAAAATAGAATTGTAAATTAATAATAACTCACGCATAAATCCTTCCATATTATGTCTTTCTTCCCCTTAGGAACCTTATGCCAAGAATCTATCTTACAACCGCACTGGCTACGAGTAACATACGCAAGATATGAAACAAATGAATTGTGATTCACTCCAATTGCATTTCCTGCATTATCAAAATCCACAACAAGTTTGGGTCCATTTCCCCTTTGCGCTACTAACTTCTTCATCATAGTGATGCCCCTTCTCTTGTCAACTTTTTGGTGCTTCTCATCAAGTGCCTCAAGTGATTTAGAGGGTACATGTGCATCATCAACCTAAAATTTGACAAAATAAACACACTTATAGGATATAACTTTAAATGGACATATAGATATAAATATATGATATATTTTTAAAACTTACATTGTGAGGCGGCGCATTGATGTCCTCACCCTCACGATAATCATCAGCACAGTCATCAGGAGAATGCTCAGCCATCTGAAAGTTCACATTCACATTGTAAAGTTCACATTGTAAAGTAATTCACACTGTAAAGCCCACATTGTAAAGTTCACATTCACATTGTAAAGTAATTCACATTGTAAAGTTCACATTGTAAAGTAATTCACATTGTAAAGTTCACATTCAGAAAAATAAAATATATAAAAAAATATAAACATGCATGCCTCTAATATTACAATTTTTATCAATTAACAATCCTTCATTGTGATCTTCACGCACATACAAGTCATCATTACCTTCAATATTTGCTAGTGTTGGAAACCCAACTGAGAATGGACTGGAGTCATCATACTTATCATAGTACTCTTCTTCATCTATAGGATCTTCAATGAACTGTATTTTACCATGAAGAACAACCAACCATTTATCATTTGCAGGATCATCGATATAAAATACTTGTTTCGCCTATGATGCCAATATGAATGGTTCACCCTTCTCACCAATATTTTCAAAGTTCACTAAAGTGAAACCCAATTCATCCACTATAACTCCTTTGGTGTTATCAACCCAATTACATTTGAAGAGCAGAATTCTGAAATATATGTAGTCAAACTCCCATATGTCTTCAATGACACCGTAATATGACATTTTAGCTTCACGTGGACTCTTATCCTTTGCACTTACAAAAAACATAGTCGACGCTTGAAGGATGACCCCACTATTTTGGACGACACTCTTATCATCTTGGCGCTTTGTGTAATATGTGAATCCATTAATGTCATATCCTTCATAAGACATAGCATTCAATTTTGGTTTAAAGGCGAGGCATTTGATAGTTTTAGTAATATCATCTGGTGTTTGAGATAGTTGATGTAAGACTTTATCATCAAACCACTTAATAAATGTCTTATTATGCTCTCTAGAAAGCCACATTGTATTGGCTCGAGGATATTATCTCTTGATGAAATTGGTATGTTCCTCGATATAAACACTCACTTCATCCATGTTGTGTAAAATATACAAGTGACCTTGTTCCAACTACTCACGGCTGATTACTTTCACCCGTGATCCCAAAATTCCTTTGCCCAATTGCTCCTCAATATTCTTGTCATTACCAGGAGTGTCATTACCACTAATGTAACACCCCGATCTCACACTAACCACTAATCACAAGATTAGGGCGCGACAGAGGGATTATCACATAACAAATCACTGAGAACATTTTCTTTTTAAAACCTCGTAATGATATCTGGATTATTGCTGTAAACTAAAACAAAATAAACTATTGCGGAAGAATTTTAATTAAACTGGCTAGAGTACGTAAACAGAGTTTACAACATGTAACATTGTTTAACAGAAAGTAAACATAACAGTTAATTTACATCTTTATACACATTCCACATACACACTCTCTCTCACCCACACCATGTCCCAAGGACCGAGGGGAAAGGACTAAGAGACCTCTATCTAAACTAACTACATATACCTTCTACAGACTAAGCGTTAGGATGAAAAGATCCTTCCGATTCCTGTTGCTGATGTTGACCTGAAAATGTTTGAGTAGAGGGATGAGCCTACTCGCTCAGTGAATAGCATTTCATTTAGCTATCAATAAACAACTCATCAGATAGATAAAATTGAAATACAAGATAAGTGCAGTACTAAAAAGGGCAGTTCTAATGACATAGCAGATTTACAGATAACAATCTCATTTCAAAGCAACATCAGATATTTTAAACAAATAAACTGATATAGAGAATTGGTACAGAAATTCAAATCTCTTAACATATTAAGTTTACTGTGATCCTATATGATTACATAATTATATCATTATTATTCCCTAATCATATGCAGTGTACTCTGCATATAAAGATCCGTAGCGAACTACGATCCCACCGTACAAGACTTAGCGACACACCCGGGAAATGCTAAGTCTGACTACCAGCCCTGTTCTGCTACAGGACCACAGGCTCTTCGGCCTATAGGCTCTCCGGCCTCAATGCACTAACTCCGAGTGCTCTAGACTCCTCCTCTAACCTGAGTACACAGGCGGAGAGTCTCACTGGGTTACCACCGTGACTCCGCACGGATTATTGTTGAATAACCCCTATTTACTCGAGTGCCACCGTGACTCCGCACGGATTATTGTTGAACACTGCCTCTCTGTCCTCGTGCCACCGTGACTCCGCACAGTTATTGTTGCAACACGAGTTTCACCCCTAAGAAGAAGACCTCTGAAAGGGGTTCTACGGTGTTAGGGCACCTAAGTCTATTAACTGATTAACATATAAACATTTAAACAGGAAAATCACATTTCATACTTATTCCACATTCTGAATATCACTTAAAAACACATATATATCATTTGTCATCTTTAAACATGACTCAATATCACTTATCCAGATTCAATGCTAAACAACCGTCTTTAATCAGCATATACATTGCAACTGTAATACAGAAAATTCCATCACTTTCATCAATCATATTACGTATTTCAAGTTCCAATGAACCATATAAATTCATTAATTCAATCCACACTGATCAGATGCTAAACTAAATCATATAACGGCATAAGGAAGCAGTTTATGAAATAAAATTCGAGTAACGCCAAATACTGTCCAAAAGCCAAGTATCAGCAAAAAAATGCACAGTTTACCGAAAAATTCCAACTAAGGAGTTAAATGATGATAACTAAATGAACTCCTACTCACAGCGATTTGGGATGTCCGGATTCGTCCGGAAACACGTCCAGAGGGTTGTCTTCAACCTTGGATTTGCCCAATTTGGACCTGTTACAACCAAACAGTAACTTCCACACACGTTCAGGTTGAAGGTGAACTCGGTTAATAGCTGAATCGAGGACTAGGATTGTGGATTTGTACCTAGGCCTCAAGGCAGGGGTCAAAGCTATCTTTCCTTGGTGTCTCATGCGCCCAATTGCTACTGGTTTAGAACCTGCTGAAATCAAGCAACAATTTCCCCCACGTACAGGTTGAAGGTAGTCTGGCTAGGATGCTAGATCGAAGCCAAGGCTTCGAATTTCTACTCCCATCTCGTGGCTGAGCTCGAGGCGATCGTTTCTGGAATGTTGGCTGCGCCCAGAAGGGCTCCCAGCCACTGGCCCTAGCTCCGGCCATTGCTGCGGCTGCTTCTCTGTGCAGCAGGTCGGACGCCCAAGTTAGCTGAGGTGCCGTGCGTGCACCTAGGGCGAGGAAGACGGAAGAGGAAGGGTGGGCGGAGGTAAGTCGCCGGTTGAATCACCCTAATTCGTTGCTACGGCTACCGTGTAGCAGCTTCTTGCCGGGGCGCCGCCCAGCAGATCGGTGGCTAAAGGGTGCCTCTAGGGCATGGAGGACAAGGAAGAAGAGAAGGAGAGGAGTGGGCGGAGGTAGGCGCAGCTACGCAATGCCATGGGTGCTCAAAATCGCCCCATAGATCCCCCCCTTGCCGCGGATGATCGGGCATTAGGCGCCGCTCAACCTGACGAAGACGAAGTCCTGTTTTATCGGGATAGAAGTAAAGGAAAAGAGGGGTAGCCGACCCTCTTAAAGGGGTGAAAAACAAAATTGGAGAAATTGCATCTCAAGTCCAATATTCTCAAAAATGCCATAACTATGGCCTCGGGTGTCCGATTTAAATGATTTCTTTTGCATCATTTCAAGCACAAACTCCTCTACCTACTCAAGGCATGAAATCATACTGATTACACTGTTTCACTGGATCAAAGCTCAAATTGCATCTGTGCTTACTTGATTCAACTTAATGAACTTTATAATCAACATTGATATCATCATTAATTACCTCATATGAGTAAATCTCAACTATTGATTCATGACATAACTTATCTTGATTAACCATGCTATTTAATAATATACTCAACACTAATCAAGGTGTTTCATGCTAATTGAGGTATTTACTGGCTAACCTCAACGTGGGTCATAACAACTAAGAAAGTCATTGCAAAAATCCATAACCTCTCTTGCCACATAACCCTCAATAATACTCCCTTAAGGCCGATAAAGGTTTCGAACATCACTTTTAAAACGCTCATGTAACGTTCAAAGGGATACATCCAATGCAAGAAAATTGGTCCCAACATTTTCACTTCCCTAGTCAAGTGGACAACAAGTTGTACCATGATATCGAAGAACGAAGGAGGGAAATACATCTCAAGTTGACATAGGGTAACAACCACTTCTCTTTGCAAATTATCGAGAGTATCAGGGTCAATAAATTTGTTGCACAGACTGTTGAAAAAGAAACAAAGTTTGGTGATTGCAAACCTTACATGCTTTGACAATATAGATCAAATTGCCACATGCGATATTTGTTGCATTAGAGTGTGACAATCATGAGATTTAAGACCTATCAACTTCAGATCTTTTATTGATACCAATCTACAGATGTTAGATGAGTAACCTTGTGGCACCTTAACATTTACCAAACATTCACAAAAATCTTTCTTCTCCTTTCTAGATAATGTGTAACAAGCGGGAGGTAAGTATGTTCTCCAATTTCCCATTTCACGTAATTCTGTTAATTCTGACCTTATTCCCATTTCACGTAGGTCCAGTCTAGATTTTATCCCATATTTAGTCTTACCTGGTATATTCAACAAAGTACCAATGACACTATCATAGACATTTTTCTCAACGTGCATAACATCGATACAATACCTGACTGTCAAAGAAATCCAATAAGGAAGATCCCAAAACATTGACTTCTTCTTGAATAAAGATTTGTCACTCCATGTGGCCATAGTACATTGTGATCTCTTACCAAATTCATTGACAAAGTCTTTTACTCTTTCATAAACAACCTCCCCTAGTATAGGTTTAGGTACACTTTGTTCCTCATTCAATCCATTGAATGCTTTGCGCTTCCTTCGATACGGATGGAATTTTTTAAGAAACCTTCGATGACTGAGATATACAGTCTTACCGCCATGTTTTAGTCTTGTTGAATCAGTGTTCTCTTCACATATAGGACACACTTTAGCTCCTTTGACACTATATCCAGACAAATTCCCATAAGCTGGAAAGTCATTAATAGTACAAAACAACATAGCATGCAAACGAAATGTCTCTCTTCATGAAGCATCATAGGTCATCACACCTTCACCCTAGAGTTTCTTTAAGTCATCAATCAGAGGTTCAAGATAAAATTGATATTATTTTCAGGTTGTTTAGGGCCCGATATCAACAACGACATCATTATGTACTTATTTTTCATACACAACCAGGGAGGATGATTGTATATAACAAGCATGACTGGCAAAGTGCTATGTTGGCTGCTCAATGTCCCGTATGGATTCATCCCATCTATATAAAGCCCAAGTCTTAGATTCCTAACTTCTTCACTAAATTCAGGGTATAATAGATCAATCTTCTTCCACTATGGGGAATCAGACGCATGTTGTAGGATCCCATCATTATTTTTCTTAACATCTACATGCCACCTCAAATTCTTCGCATCTATCGGATTGGCAAACAAGCGTTGAAACTGTAATATTATAGGTAGACACCACATCACCTTGGCAGGAGAACCAGTTTTGGACTCCCCCGAAGTCGTCAATTTATACCGTGACACACCACATTTTGGACAATCTTTCAAATCCACATAGTCCTTTTGAAATAATACACAATCATTTGGGCATGAGTGTATCTTCTTGGCATCCATTCCCATTGGGCACAACAATTTCTTTATCTGGTATGTTGAGATTGGCAGCTCGTTTCCTTCCGGAAGCATTTCTTTCAACAAAGACAACAATGACGTGAAGTTTTTGTCGCTCCATCTATTGTTAGCTTTCAGCTTATACAATCTCAACACAGCACTAAGCTTCATAAACTTAGTACAACCTGTGTATAATGATATCTCAGCATCATGCACAATGTTTCTAAAAATGGGAGGTGGATCGGTGTGCTCTACCACACAATATCCATCATCGCATCAACGATGTCTACTGGAACTGGTTCATTCACATCTACGTCATCAAAGGCAATTTCTTCTTCCACACAAGCACTGCTATCAACATCCACTAGTTTCGGGTTTGAAATCTCTCCATGCCAGTGCCATTCTGTATAGCCTTGTATAATCCCGTTGCACATGACATGACTTTTGATTTCGTCACCAGTGTTGACTTTCAAGTTGTTACCGCAATGCCTACATGGACAGTAGAACCTATCTCTAGGTTGTTTCCTATGTTCCTCGGCAAATCTAATAAACTGGTCAAGGCCAGAAATAAACTCTAGGGTGCGGAGATTACGAATGGACATCCATGATCTATCCATTCTATGATCAAAGAGAAAACAAGTATATATTACAACAAGATTAGGGTCTAGGGTTAACAGATTAGAGTTTTTACATGGTTAAAACTTTAGGCCAACAAATACATGAGTTGTCATTCTTATATATAATAAATGTGTACCACCTATCCCATTCTTGAACACCTAATCTCACTAGTAAGTGTATAATGTGTATTGGGTTTTCAAGAAAATTTTGGCAGCCTTTCCCCGCTGTTCTCTAAGTACATATGTACTTAGAGAACAAATGGGGAAATGCTACCAAAATTTTCTTGAAAACCCAATACACATTATACACTTACATTCTAAGTGAGATTAGGTGTTCAAGAATAGTCCCAAACCGGGGACTATCCAAGATTTACTCCTAATGAGTAAATCTTGGACGGGTTTCTAGGCCAACAAATACGATGATAGATATATACATGTTAGGGTTTCATCACAATTGATGTTAGAGTTTCATCACAATTGATGTTAGGGTTTCATCAATTTTAGGGTTTAATTAAATCAAATTAGGATGCTAGAATGGACAAGTTTAAATCTTATTTCAACATTCATCAAAATTTACTAAATTAGGTCAAACATTAACATTAGAAACACAAATATATGCAAGCAAAATATTTTTTCATATCCTAGGTTGATTTATAATAGCAACATCTAAATAAGTAAACTCAAAGCATTATATAAATAAATATAATCAATAGATAAACAAATACAAAGCAATAGATAAAAAAGTACATGAACAAAATACCCTCTTTTCTTCCTTCTCCCTCCTTACCAACAACAAGCACGACCGTGGTTGTGTTTGCCGACCACGGCCTGTTGGGCAGCACAGTCGTGGTCGGCCAACGTAGCCACGGTCGTGCTTACTGTTGGTAACGAGGGAGAAGGAAGAAGAAGAGTGGCATGGAGGAAGAAGAAGAGGGCTACCTGTGCAGTAGCTAGCAACGTGGAGAAGATCAGCGGCGGTGTGAGGAGCAGCAGCGGTCGCGAGAATCGAGCAGCGAGCTGGCATCCAGAGTAGCTAGGCGCGCGTCCAACAGTCGGAGCAACAAGGTGCGCGTCCTTGGGAGGTAGAGGGCATCAGCAGGTGTCTGGGCGGCGGAGGGCAGGGAACCGGCGAGCACAGAGGGTAGGGAGCCGGCGGAGGGCAGGGAGCACCAGCGGCGGCGAGTAGGGAGAGGGTGGCGGCGGCGAGCAGGGAGAGGGTGGCGGCGGAATCACAGAATCGCCAGACCTATTCTCAATCACAATGAAATAGAGGAAGAGGAAGAGTCTGCTTCACGCGGGTGCTATTAGTTATCAATAGGCATCGGTTAATTAAAAAATGACGCTTAGAACAAAAGGTGTCGGTTATAAATAAAAAACTGACACCTATACTCAATTAAAGTCGTCAGTTTTTATACCAAAACTGATGACTATCCTCATATCCTGACAAAAACAAAATGTTCTCAAATTCTGACCATAGTCGTTAGTTTCCGTAGGGAACCGACGCCAAATAGGGGTGAAAATTTTCACGGGTACAACGTACAAAAACACATCGGCGTCGGTTATTACAACCAAAATGATGATTAAAATGGGCCCAATTTCTGTCTCACGAAAACATTTAGTCGTCGGTTGTTTAATTAACAACCGACGGCGTATGTTAAATTTTGGAGGTAATTTTTTTCATTGAAAAGATTGGATTTGGCGGGTGTTTTTAGGCGTCAGTTGCTTATTTAGGAACTAACACTAAATAAAAAGTGGTTCCCGTGTCTGGTCACTCCTAACATATATATGTCGGTTTGTGTACTTAACCGACGTTTTAGGGTTTAGGTGTTGGTTTTGACAAAAAACTGACGCCTGTAAATGTGACTTTATAAGCCATTTCCATAGTAGTGTGGCAGGCATCTCAGGCTGCCACTCAGATAGTACTTGTGGCGTGCTTCTCTTCTGCTACTGTAGAGGTTGGGAGTAATCCTGTAGACCCACCTAGCACGTCCGCTGTAAGTATTATTATGACATAATAGCTAGTCTTTTCAAGATAATATGTTTATGTATATATGTATATAACATTATTTATGGAAATTTTTTAGGGGTTGAAGCCATGTCGTCTACAAAGTCAAGAATTTATCATTGCAGTGGCCGAGGCTTACCCACCCCTTCCAGGGGACATGTTTCATGGGCCTCCAGTACCAGATGGTGTGGCTCGTGTGAGCCCGATACATATACTCCCTAATTAGAGGGATCTTCCATTGCCATATGCTCACCCAGATTCTGAAATGCTTGGTGAAGCAGAAGGTGGAGTGATATTGTGGCCCAAAATGGATGTCATCTATACTAATATTGTTTGGTAAATTTACATTATGTTAATTTGTTAGTGTGTATATATGAGTCAATTGATCTGAAATTATATATACAGGTCAAAAGGAAGACACCTGCGACATCTCGGCCTCCACCTCCACCTCCACCTCCACCTCCTGAAGTATCTAGTTGGCTTCCAAGGGACCTATAAGCCTCGTTAGGTCCTAATTGTAGGGGTATGGCAGTATGGATAGACGAACATAACCCAAAATGTCCTATAAATGTTTCTATTCTGGAGGATGCTGCAGATGAGTCATACGATAACAATCTATTTATACAAGATATTTTGGAGTTGTTTCATTATGATTGACTGAATAATTCGATGATAGAGCTATGGATATGGTGAGATCTTGTTTATACATCTATATACCTTGTTTTATATACGGTGATCTAGTTTCTTATATATTAATGCATACGTAATACATATTTTGCTGCCACTTACACACGATCTGTAAAGATTTTTCATTTTCCCATGTGGGATTTCTAGTTCCATCTTTGATCAGTCTTGTAGATAAAGACCCTTCATCAGTTACCTCATATTTCTCTGTTGCTTCTAAATATTTTGGTAAGAAAAAGAAGACGGTGATAATGTGAAAGTAATTTCCCGACTCCAATGTATATATTATTTATGTGAATTGTGCTTGTTTGTATTTTTGAACATTTTGTATGTTTCAATTTATAGTGTGCTAACCAAGACAACGGATGTGACGTCCCCGGATTTTGGCTTCTCCAAACCCTATTGGGAATGAGATGTCAGAATCCAAAAACGTCATCCAATCATATCAGATAGCGATGCGGAAGCATAACACACATACATGAACATACAACCATAACATACTCAACATTCAACATGTATATTTATACAAAATGAATTATTACAACATGATTTACAATTACATAAATTGCATTATCAAGGTGGACTAGTACCAAAACATAAATATTGGGCCCATCCCCGTGTACCAAGTACTCTAGGGAAACTCCCCGTACACCGTGTGCTCTAGGGAGGTGTACTAGCCAACATTAATCCATTCCCTCGTAAGGGGGATAATGAGCACCTTAAATAACTACAAAGCATCTACTTATCATTTATGATTACAAGTGATAAAACATCGAGTACTATATAGTGCTACTACATCCAATATTTGCAAATAGAAGAGAGCATACATACATATCATGATTGCAAGCAAGAAAACCATAGTCATATACTTAAATAAAAACCCACATACCTGAGTTCAGAGATTCATAAATAACTTTGATCATCTAGACAAACTGGTCAGCACCTGATTAATAACAATTAATCATCATTAATACAATGTTCACCACTATTAATGATATTTTAGGTTTAAGTTAGGGTTTAGGCCAAACCTAGGTTTAAACTGACCTAAGCGTGCCTCTAATATTTTTATACTGGTCTAAAGGTCATATCTATGGTCTGGCTCAAATTTCATAATTTTCTGATGCTTAATCTATTTTCTAGCATTAATATGAGATTGAAAGCATCTAATTATGCATTAATGGGAAAAGACCTAATATTAGAAAATACAA
Source organism: Alisma plantago-aquatica (assembly GCA_963693085.1). NCBI lineage: Eukaryota > Viridiplantae > Streptophyta > Magnoliopsida > Alismatales > Alismataceae > Alisma > Alisma plantago-aquatica. The sequence continues at coordinate 992,580,209 of OY856409.1, read as the reverse complement.
TTGAATTCAGGGCCCACAAATGGATTAAAATCATAATTAGGGATGTATAAGAATTTTCTGAGAATTTATGTCATCTGTATACAATTTATTTCATTTAATGAAACCCAAATGGGGTATTATCATCTAAACTATATAAGATGAGTAAATGTGCATCAAAGGACTGATCTAGGGATCCAATAATGTAGAGGACATTATTCTGAGTTCAGGGATATTTTTGGGGAATTATTTGGCCAATGGTGCAATTTTTAATGAATTTTCTAAGATCTGCATATAATCTGAGATATTTACTTATCTGAGTTTTTGTGAGCCGTTGGATCTCTCTCTTTGGGGCTTCGATCTCTGCCACGCTGCCCATATAGGGGGCCTTGGGAGCTACAGCTACTTGCTTCACCCTGAATCTGGTGAACCAGCTGCTAGGGTAGCCGCTGGGCCGGCTACTGACCCGTCCCTCTTTCCCAACCCCATGCGCGGATCCTCCCTTTGTGCCCAGACGAAGCCGCCGCCGTGAATGGCTCAATGGCGAGCCAGATAGTGAGGAATAGAGCCCCAAGCGAAGACGAAATGGGATCTCATCTTCCCTGAAGCTCAAGGAGACGTGCCGACGCGGTGGCTCCTCACGCACAGATGTGGATCTCAAACCCATCAGGTTCATGGTTTCCCCACCGCCACGAGAGAGGGGAAGAGAGGAAAGACCTGCCCTCACCTCAGACTTCACGAAAATGCTCCAGAACGACTCGCCAATGTGATTGTTGCGTCTGCTCCGATCTGGGTGAGAAGATGTTTCCGTCGTGGGCCTTCTCTCCGGCGACCAACGAGTCGAGGTCAGGGCCTGGACCCGATTCAGAAAACTATACATGCCCCTCCATCGTCATGCCTGCAGGAGACGTCCAACATGAACCCCGCTCCCCGCAGTGGCCTCACGCCACCACAGACATGTTCTCTGACTGGACGCCGCCCAAAACAGCTTTGAGCCACCCTCTCTGATCTGGTTTTCTAGGAACCATCTGGTCTGGATGGTTGCTGTGGATCGGTGTGCCTCCTCGCACTGCCTCGCGTGAACAGGAGCCCTGTTGCTGTGGTGGAGCCACCGCCGTCACTGTTGCGTGGGAGGTCTGCAGCGAGCTAGCTCCTCTCAACTCAACTTCCTCTCTCAAAGATGACGATGTCGGAGCACAACAACAGAAGTGCTTGGAGGGGGGGAGGAGAGGATACTGGATCTCGAAACTAGGGCGTCCAACCTCGAGCACGGGGTCAGATGGGAGCTCCTGATCTCACGGACTCTATTAAGTAGCTTATGAAGGTTGTTCGTTTGTGATCTGTTTGATTAGCGAGGAAGGTGTGGCGTGGCTGTTGTGCCTCCACAACTCCGGTTTAACCGGAGGTAGGAGAGAACTCCTCACTCGTACGATCCATATCATCCTAAGGATGGGGAAAGGTGTGCGTCTAACTTAAATTATGGGCGGAGTGAATCTAAATGTCGCAACCCCTATGTTCTTAAATAATGATGATTATGTTTTGGCAAGATATTGGAATCAACATTTACTATTTTAAATTCATATATCTTCTAGTAGAAACCTTATATTTACATGAAACTTGAACCATATGTCCCTCATAACCCAAGGACTCATATCTACTAAGTTTGAGATGTACATTGCAACAATTGGGCATCTAACTTAATTCCTTGATTATTCTCATAAATAAATGTATAAACCCTATATAAAAATTAATTAATGTCAAATCTTGATCAAATAAATTTCAAAAGACTTTGTATGCTCCTCATAACATCAAGATTCATCAATTGACCCCTCAAGCTCATTGAAACTGCTCAATGGACCTCTTGGCCTCATAAGTACACTAATCATTAACCAAACCCATTCATCATATTTGAACACAAATAATATTCTCATCATCAATTGGGTATCTGGTTCACTCTTGAGTGAAAAGTCAGTAATTGGATAACCAATTCCTCTATTTGGTATCAATCCGCTAGATGACACACATGGTCTTCAAATACAATATTGGTTATCAAAATCCTAGAACCTGGGTTATCACATTCACCCCATCTTATATGGAATTTCGTCCTCGAAATTCAACTAGCCTCATTCTTAAGACGCTATCAACGAGTTGAGGATGCCTCTAGGCCACCATTTCTAAGTGCCAAGAGTATCATTATTATAGATTCATCCTATGTTGTCATCTTAGGATATTTAAGCATGTACGGTGTACCCACCCCACCTTATAGTTTGAAGCATCATTTGTTTTAATCGATAAACCTGCTTACCCATGTAAGTTGATACCAAGAGTTCATGACATTTATTAACAACATTTTCACACTTAACATCGTCATTGGGATTCATAATCAACATCATACTAGGAATTCATTATCAGAGAAGGGGTCCCTTTACATACTTTAATGTTAGGGTTTCCATCCTATTGTATGGAATTATCAAAAAGTAGAAGCTTATATATATAGAATGATTGAGGTTAGGCATTATATTTTGTGATCATGCAATATATGATCCAAAGATATATTTATTTCAACCTCATGATTTTAAACATACCTATTTCATGTATGATATGAATGGAAGGATAGTATATGCAATCAAGATTATCATGATTTCCAATGTACGATAAGGGGAAAGAGATATGCAAAGCCAATCTTATCATGATTTTAAACTTGGATATTACATGTATGATATTGGAAGGGAATATAGAATAGGTCAAACTTATACGAGTGACTCCTCATGTATAAACCATCTATATAGCTCAAGTGAGGTTTCTAGCATCATATATTAAGAAAGAGAAGAAGAAGAAGAAGAGTGGATAACATGTGAGAGTATCTTATGCACAATGCATTTTACTCCAAGAACTTGCATTTCATATATCACCTCACTTACATCTAATGATGAGCATCATAGACTTAAGTCACTCAAGCTAGGGCCTAACTCAGCCAAAGGATTGACTTTATCATATGGGTCATCTACCCATCCTTCTCTTTTACTCAATCTCACATATAGTTTTGAATCATGCATAAGAACTCAACTCGATACTCGAGAGTAATCTAGTGTAGGATTTTTTTTTAACACATATCTCATATATTGGAGGCTAGGTCCTATGACCTTCTCCCTATGGGTCTTACTCTCTCCAGAGTTCACCACATATCTCATCCTACAACTAGATATCCTCCTTGTATAAGAGCTTGAGGCTCATGCACACTCATCTCTATCTTAACTTAGCTTATCTTAAGTAGGAAAAGGGAATGTACTTTCGTCATCAAGATTTTGCATAAATTCTACAAAATTAGATTCAACAAGTATACAAATTAAACCTTTATAAGGAAACGTATACCATCAGAGATCAAACTTAGATAAGATTCCACATGCTTATTTCAACTATCGTTCTATCGTCTATTCTATGTATCACACATCTTGATAAGGATCTAGACATCTAATCTAGAATACTCTCTCTTCTAGACTGATGTCACTCCCTTTCACTTAGGTTGCATGAACACCCACTACTCTCCTGTGTGAGGGACACATTTTTATACTTACATATATATAATAAAATATTATATAGTTTTTCTCCGAGAAAGAAGGCGTCAGAGAAAACTGTCGAGGTGCGAGCCGATTGGGAAACAAAACCAAATTAGCAAAACGAGTGTCCAACACACAGAAGATAGTCTAGTGTCATGTCACCTAGTGAAATGGTGAGAACAAGATGTAGACTAGTGTAGCTACCCAATACATATGAGCTCTATATGGAAAGGGTTTCTCACACTTGTCTAAACCTGGTTCTCGAACATCTAGGTTCTAACTTAGAGGCTAAGTCAAACCTTATTCCTATAGAACAACTTACTAAGTCTCTAAGGTTTAAAATGAAAGGTGAGATTTAGGTTTCATGTTTCATGGTGAGCAATTGTTAGGTGTAGCTATTGTTCATGCTCTGATACCAACTGTGACGTTCCCGGATTTTGGCTTCTCCAAACCCTATTGGGAATGAGATGTCAGAATCCGAAAACGTCATCCAATCATATCAGATAGCGATGCGGAAGCATAACACGCATACATGAACATACAACCATAACATACTCAACATTCAACATGTATATTTATACAAAATGAATTATTACAACATGATTTACAGTTACATATTGAATGAAAATTCTACAAGTCTGAACATGTATGCTAACAGGATCTTAGACAATAGGTACAACCTGGACAACTGCTCACTTCCCGTCTTTTATCCCAAGCTAGCTCTGAACCTAAAACATACGTGAAACAACGAATCAACACACAAGGTGTTGTGCATGTGGGCAGAAAGATACATATATTTATGGCTTTCATAATTTTGAAAAAGATTTGCAGAAGGAAAGAAAATCATAGAAAACACTTCTTTATTAAGCGAAATACGCCAATTTAAGTCATTTTCCTAGATGAATTGCATTATCAAGGTGGACTAGTAACAAAACATAAATATTGGGCCCATCCCTGTGTACCAAGTACTCTAGGGAAACTCCCCGTACACCGTGTGCTCTAGGGAGGTGTACTAGCCAACATTAATCCATTCCCTCATAAGGGGGATAATGAGCACCTTAAATAACTACAAAGCATCTACTTATCATTTATGATTACAAGTGATAAAACATCGAGTACTATATAGTGCTACTACATCCAATATTTGCAAATAGAAGAGAGCATACATACATATCATGATTGCAAGCAAGAAAACCATAGTCATATACTTAAATAAAAACCCACATACCTGAGTTCAGAGATTCATAAATAACTTTGATCATCTAGACAAACTGGTCAGCACCTGATTAATAACAATTAATCATCATTAATACAATGTTCACCACTATTAATGATATTTTAGGTTTAAGTTCGGGTTTAGGCCAAACCTAGGTTTAAACTGACCTAAGTGTGCCTCTAATATTTTTATACTGGTCTAAAGGTCATATCTATGGTCTGGCTCAAATTTCATAATTTTCTAATGCTTAATCTATTTTGTTGCATTAATATGAGATTGAAAGCATCTAATTATGCATTAATGGGAAAATACCTAATATTAGAAAATACAATTGAATTCAGGGCCCACAAATGGATTAAAATCATAATTAGGGATGTATAAGAATTTTCTGAGAATTTATGTCAGCTGTATACAATTTATTTCATTTAATGAAACCCAAATGGGGTATTATCATCTAAACTATATAAGATGAGTAAATTTGCATCAAAGGACTGATCTAGGGATCCAGTAATGTAGAGGACATTATTCTGAGTTCAGGGATATTTGTGGGGAATTATTTGGCCAATGGTGCAATTTTTAATGAATTTTCTAAGATCTGCATATAATCTGAGATATTTACTCATCTGAGTTTTTGTGAGCCGTTGGATCTCTCTCTTTGGGGCTTGGATCTCTGCCACGCTGCCCATATAGGGGGCCTTGGGAGCTACAGCTACTTGCTTCACCCTGAATCTGGTGAACCGGCTGCTAGGGTAGTCTCTGGGCCGGTTACTGACCCGTTCCTCTTTCCCAACCCCACGCGCGGATCCTCCCTTTGTGCCCAAACGAAGCCGCCACCGTGAATGGCTCAATGGCGAGCCAGATAGTGAGGAACAGAGCCCCAAGCGAAGACGAAATGGGACCTCATCTTCCCTGAAGCTCAAGGAGACGTGCCGACGCGGTGGCTCCTCACGCACAGATGTGGATCTCAAACCCATCAGGTTCATGGTTGCCCCACCGCCGCGAGAGAAGGGAAGAGAGGAAATACCTGCCCTCACCTCAGACTTCACGAAAATGCTCCAGAACGACTCGCCAATGTGACTGTTGCGTCTGCTCCGATCTGGGTGAGAAGATGTTGCCGTCGTGGGCCTTCTCTCCGGCGACCAACGAGTCGAGGTCAGGGCCTGGACCCGATTCAGAAAACTATACATGCCCCTCCATCGTCATGCCTGCAGGAGACGTCCAACATGAACCCCGCTCCCCACAGTGGCCTCACGCCACCACAGACATGTTCTCCGACTGGACGCCGCCCAAAACAGCTTTGAGCCGCCCTCTCTGATCTGGTTTGCTAGGAGCCAGCTGGTCTGGATGGTTGCTGTGGATCGATGTGCCTCCTCGCACTGCCTCGCGTGAACAGGAGCCCTGTTGCTGCGGTGGAGCCACTGCCGTCACTGTTGCGTGGTAGGTCTGCAGCGAGCTAGCTCCTCTCAACTCAACTTCCTCTCTGAAAGATGATGATGTCGGAGCACAACAACAGAAGTGCTTGGATGGGGGGAGGAGAGGATACTGGATCTCGAAACTAGGGCGTCCAACCTCGAGCACATGGTCAGATGGGAGCTCCTGATCTCGCGGACTCTATTAAGTAGCTTGTGAAGGTTGTTCGTTTGTGATCCATTTGATTAGCGAGGAAGGTGTGGCGTGGCTGTTGTGCCTCCACAACTCCGGTTTAACCGGAGGTAGGAGAGAACTCCTCACTCGTACGATCCATATCATCCTAAGGCTGGGGAAAGGTGTGCGTCTAACTTAAATTATGGGCGGAGTGAATCTAAATGTCGCAACCCCTATGTTCTTAAATAATGATGATTATGTTTTGGCAAGATATTGGAATCAACATTTACTATTTTAAATTCATATATCTTCTAGTAGAAACCTTATATTTACATGAAACTTGAACCATATGTCCCTCATAACCCAAGGACTCATATCTACTAAGTTTGAGATGTACATTGCAACAATTGGGCATCTAACTTAATTCCTTGATTATTCTCATAAATAAATGTATAAACCCTATATAAAAATTAATTAATGTCAAATCTTGATCAAATAAATTTCAAAAGACTTTGTATGCTCCTCATAACATCAAGATTCATCAATTGACCCCTCAAGCTCATTGAAACTGCTCAATGGACCTCTTAGCCTCATAAGTACACTAATCATTAACCAAACCCATTCATCATATTTGAACACAAATAATATTCTCATCATCAATTGGGTATCTGGTTCACTCTTGAGTGAAAAGTCGGTAATTGGATAACCAATTCCTCTATTTGGTATCAATCCGCTAGATGACACACATGGTCTTCAAATACTATATTGGTTCTCAAAATCCTAGAACCTGGGTTATCACAACGGATGAACATGTGCATACTATGTGATGCGATATATGGACCTAATTATCAAACATGTTGTAATGGAAATCAATACCATAAAACATGTATTATATATAGTCTCATTAGATAATATGAAATATATCAATCTTATTATATATTATTAATTATATATATGTCATTCTCTTTGTAGGTATTTAAAACCAGTGACTTCACTACAGGTGAAAAGTTATTATATGTACATACTCCCTATACAATGGAAGAATTAGATGATGTAAGAGAACAATGGGTAAAATCCTTACAAGTAGTGGGAATCTTCGATTATGATTAGAATACTAATGACGATAATGGCGATGATGATAATAATAAAGAATGATAATTTTAAACTTTGTTCTCATAATTATTTTTATATTTGATGGCATGAGTATCCTAATCATTCTTTATTATTATCATCATCGTCATTATCGTCTTCAGTATCCCAATCATAATAAAAAATTCCCACTACTTGTAAGGCTTTTGCCCATTGTTCTCTTACATCATCTAATTCTTTCATTGTATAGGGAGTATGTACATCTAATAACTTTTCACATGTAGTGAAGTCACTGGTTTTAAACACCTACAAAGAGAATGACGTTTATATATAATTAATAATATATAATAAGATTGATATATTTCTTATTATCTAATGAGACTATATAATACATGTTGTATGGTATCGATTTCCATTGTAGCATATTTGATAATTAGGTCCATATATCACATCACATAGTATGCACATGCTCATCTGTTGTCTTGTTTATCACACTATAAATTGAAACATACAAAATGTTCAAAAATACAAACAAGCACAGTTCACATAAATAATATATACATTGGAGTCGGGAAATTACGTTCGCATTCTCCCAAATTAGTAATTGTTTCTTTTTCTTGGAGATGTTTCCTCTAGCTTTTTTGAACTCTCTTAAAGCCCCTACATGTTAATGTAACACATTAAATTGCATAATTAAATAGTAATGTAATAACATATGTTAATGGATATAAAAATATGAAATATTTCCCACGTGAATAATGACCTTTTCATTGGGTGTCCATATAATGTGTCCAATTCCTTCCCTGCATGGTCTAGATAATAAACAGTGAATGTCTTGGGGACAATAACCAGTAACTCCCAATGCCTACCAATAGAGGTAAGAAAGTTAAAAATTTATAAGTCAAAATCCACAATAAAAATGTAATTTTCTTAAGTCTAAATTATAAGAAAAGTAAACTTACTCAACATTGAATGGAGCTATTATCACCGTCTTCTTTTTTTTACCAAAATATTTAAAAGCAGCAAAGCAGTATGAGGTAACTTATGAAGGGTCTTTATCTACAAGACTGATCAAAGATGGAACTAGAGATCCACATGGGAAAATGAAAAATCTTTACAGATCGTGTGTAAGTGGCTGCAAAACATGTATTACATATGCATTAATATATAAGAAACCTGATCACCGTATATAAAACAAGGTATATAGATGTATAAACAAGATCTCACCATATCCATAGCTCTATCATAGATGTATATAGCCAATCATAACGAAACAACTCTAAAATATCTTGTATAAATAGATTGTTATCGTATGATTCACCTGCAGCATCCTCCGGAATTGAAACATTTATAGGACAATTTGGGTTATGTTCGCCTATCCATACTGCCATACCCCTACAATTAGGACCTAATGAGGCATATAGGTCCCTTAGAAGCCAATTAGGTACTTCAGGAGGTGGAGGTGGAGGCTGAGATGTAGCGGGTGTCTTCCTTTTAACTTGTATATATAATATCAGATCAATTGACTCATATATACACACTAATAAATTAACATAATGTAAATTTACCATACAATATTAGTATAGACGACATCCATTTTGGGCCACAATATCACTCTACCTTCTGCTTCACCAAGCATTTTAGAATTTGGGTGGGCATATGGCAATGGAAGATCCCTCTAATTGGGGAGTATATGTATCGGGCTCACACGAACTGCACCATCTAGTACTGGAGTCTCATGAAACATGTCCCCTGGATGAGGTGGGTAAGCCTCAACCCTACAACGATAAATTCTTGACTTTTTAGACGGCATGGCTTCAACTCCTACATATTTACATAAAGAATGTTATATACATATATACATAAACATATCATCTTGAAAATACTAGCTACTATGTCATAAAAATACTTATAGCATATGTACTAGGTGGGTCTACAGGATTACTCCCAACCTCTGTAGTAGGAGAAGAGCGGCACACCACGAGTAATGTCTAAGTGGCAGCCTGAGATGCCTGCCACTTCACCATTTCTTCTTGGATTCTCTTATTAATTAACTCATACAAGAGGTCTTATATAAGAGGAAGTTGAAGCATTAGTAGCACAGAAAGTAAAAGAAATAATGTCTTCATTTCAGCCTACTCAACCTTCTCAACCTATTCAAACTGAGTGTCTCTCAGATGATGAGGTACAAGCCCATGCTCCAACTATAGAAGGTCATGGGAGCACTCCCAATGACCCACCACAACAATCTACAGTAAGTTTTTGTTCTATATGTTGTGATATTAGTATGAAATATATATGTGATTATATATATATATATATATATATAGTTGTAGTAGGTATCTAGTTTACCACTTCGTATACAACTTATGCTATTTCAATTCTAGGTTGGTATGAACTGTAAACTTGCAGTGGAGGTTCCATAATATTTGTGGCAGCGGGCAAGGTATACAACCTTGGTGGTACATTGCATTGCCAACATATTACTGATGACATTTGTCATGTGTCCATCCATCTTGTGTATAACGGAATGGGGGACAAACCACTACCCATACCTAATCCTGAATATAGTACAGTTGAAGAAGCAGAGGGTGCTATGGTGGGTTAACCTAGACACTTAGTTATCAATGACAAGGTATACTTGAATTCTACCACGTTTTTCATATTTGATTGCATATGTGAACTCATGTAATATAAGTATGTAATTTAATTAACATGTTTGCAAACCAAAAAATAAAAATTCTACTAGTCATCCTCCTATGCCCAAGCCATCTTTTATTCCAGAATCCACATTCGACGAGTTGGGAAGTAATTGTAAATGTTTGTGTCGATACTTAGCCAACCAAAGCTCTGGATTACAAATGTTGGTCAATTTAACAGAAGATGCAACTGGGAGGGACTTTGATAGTTATATTTTTCTTGATGATAATATAGAGTTATTCCGGTATGATTGGCTGATTACTTCGATATTAGAAGTATGGATAAAGTAAGGATCTATCAATATAGAAAATTCCAATACATATTTTTATCTTATTTCTATATATGAAAATAATTACAAATGTTTTACACCCATTTATATACCGAGACCATAAACTTTGATATAAGGAATGTTGGATTCTTAGTTCCTTCAGTCACTAGTCAAGTGGAGACACATATTGAGGATGAGAATGAGTACTTCTCTACTGCATTCAAATATTTTGCTAGTGTGGGAAAGGAAATTATCCTAATTCCTTTTAACGTCCAGTCAGTATTATTATTCAATATAATTTTAATAATGAATAAATTTATTTATTTTAATGTTTATTTTATTCTTACTCAGATCTAGACATTGGGAATTAGTGGTGGTTGTCCCAAAATTGATGACTCTTTATTTTCTTGACTCAATGGGAAAAACAATAAGGGGTCACAAACCGAAATTGCCAGCTATGGAGTAAGCATAAATTTAGTCAATGCTTCAACATGATATTTCTATTTAGAATTTCTATTTTACCAACTATCATTTAATTGACAGGGGTATAAATTCTTTTCGTGAAGGTGGAGGACAAATACCCACAAAATTAAAGACATTGACTTTGAAAAATGTCAAGGTAGCTACTTTGACAACTGCTTAGTCTTATATGTATTAATTTTCAACTCTTATATATCAACTCGTATAGTCTTATCTCAACTCTATTTATATTAGTTTACTAACATTAAGTATAATTTGTTATTTGTAGTGTCTTATACAAAATAATGGCTGGGCTTGTGGCTACTATGTAATGAAATATATGCAAGCTATTGTCAAACAATCATCACATGACATTCAGACTATAGATCAGGTAATAAAGAATAACATCATAAATTTACAAGTGAGTTGTAGTCATTTTATAAAATATTAGCATGTGCATTTTCTGTTATAGATCTTTACAACTCAACCTTACACACCTGAGGACTTAAATGAATTCTGAGAAGAGTAGTCAGATGTTTTTCTAAATGAAGTCAATATAGCATTGGATTGAATATGTCAGCTCCATTTATGTATGTAGTTTTGGAACTCTTTCATATTTACTTTTGTATCTGACATTTAATATCATCTCAGACTTTTAATCTATCATTTTATAAATTATGATGTGATTATGTGTAACTCAACTGAATATATGAATCATTTTTGTTAGGAATGTGTGGTTTGGAATGGTGACTGTTGAGCATCAATGCCCCCCTCTCCCATATCCCGGTTCTTCTTGTTCTTCTGTTATGTTTCTGCATATGTTTTTTTTAAATTGTACCCTATAGGCTCGGTTATCTTAAAAAATCAACCTTATAGGTATCTCGGCCGTGCTGCGTAGCACGGCTGTGTTGCGGCGTAGAACGGTTGTGCCGCATAGCACAGACGTGTTGGGATATGGTAGAATGATCGTGTCGTGTAGCACGGCTGTGTTGGGATATGGTAGAACGACCGTTCTATGTGGCACGACCATTCTACCATATCCCAACACGGCTCTAGACTCTATTGAGTCAGTTTTCTTCATATAATCGTCCTTACAGAGCATCTTTAGGGTCGGTTATTAAGAAAAACCAACCTTATAGGGTCTGGTTATCAGCAAGTTCAATCTATAGACTCTATTGAGTTAGTTTTCTTCATATAACCATCCTTACAGAGCATCTGTAGGGTTGGTTATTTAGAAAACCCGACCTTATAGGGTCTGTTTATCAGCAAGCTCAATATGTAGACTCTATTGAGTCAGTTTTCATAATATAACTATCCTTACAGAGGATCTCTAGGGTCGGTTATTTAGAAAAACCGACCTTATAGGGTTCAGATACAGTTTCTTTTCTCGTTTGGGTTTAGTTTTTGACAGCCTCTTGGGTCAGTTTTTACTATATAAGGTCGGTTTTCTTTGGTTAAAAAAACCGACCCTATAGAGCAATTTCTCTAGCAACGACCACTTAGGCGTCGACTGAAAAGTGACGCTATAGGCTTAAAAAAATCGACGATATAAACCATTATTGTACTAGTGATCCCTTGTGCCCTCATGTATAAACTTGCCTTCCTCTATTCGTGAAGCTCCCGCTAATCACCATCAATATAAATTGATAAGTAAACATAACAATAATCAATATCGATTGCTCTAAGAGTTGAATTTTACTATTTTTACAGCCGCCTCAGCGGTTGCGGGCTTAGTTATATCTCCTTTCTTATTTTTCCTCCCAGCTATCCACATAGCATGGCGAGGCAGAGGTGTGGGACCAATAGTAGAGGAACTTGCAGTCTCTTGAGTAGAAGCAGACTGAGCAGTAGACTCAGCCTATAGTCTTTGACGAACGCCTGCATAACCTTTTGGACCCATCGTGTGGTCATGCACATTTAGTGCACGCCTTTCTCTTTGAGCATCGTTGATAGCCTTATTAGTAAGAACATTGATTTGGTTAGTAACACTAAAAGATAATCTTAAATAGGTGAATACATAAGAACGTATATTAATTAAATTGGGAGTGGTGCTTAATACCTTGAATTCATCAGTTTTTCTTTTGGTAACAAACTCCTCCCAGTCATCGGGGTCCAGGTAGTTACATTGCTCAGTGGCTAGCTTCTTCCTCTTCTCAGCATCTCGTATGTAATCTCGGGTGAGATTTGTCCTATAGTTCCTTAGGACCCTCCCACAAAGTTGCATCACACATTTACGATGCAGCTTTTCATCTAGTTCAAATATACTCTGCAAAATAGAATTGCTATTAACTAGTATCCTAAAAATTAGTAATCTACAAAATAGAATTACAAATAATAATAACTCACACATAGTTCATTCCATACTAAGTCTTTCTTACCCTTAAGAACTTTATATCAAGATTCTACGTTAGGACTACAATGGCTACGAGTAAGAATCCCAAAATATGAAATAAATTAGTTGCGGTTCACTGCAACTGGATTTCCTGAATGATCAAAATCCACAACCAGTTTGGGTCCATTGCCCCTTTGTTGTAGTAACTTGTTCATCATAGTGATGCCCCTCACTTTTTCAAATTTTTTTGTTGCTCATCAAGTGCCCCAAGTTTTTCAGGGGCACTAGTACATGAATGGTCTGTAGCGTCAGTTTTTTTAAGCCTGTAACGTCACTTTATAACCGACGCCTAAGTGGTCGTCGCTATAGAATTTGCTCTATAGCGTCAGTTTATTTGACCAAATAAAACCGACCTTACAGAGTAAACACCGACGCAAAAGGTTGTAAAAAATCTGACCCAGGCGAGAAAAAAGGAGCTTGTAAGGTCAGTTATTCCAAAAAAACCAACCATGTAAATGATCTCGGTCGAGAAAATTGTCGACCGATAATATTTTCAGTCGACAATTTTCTCGACCGAAAGAGTTTACAGGGTCGGTTTTTTTGGAATAACCGACGCTAAATATTGAATAACCTCTTCAATGTACTCTTCAGTCGAGAACATTGTCGACCAAAAATATTGTCGGTCGACAATTTTCTCGACCGAGAGAGTTTACAGGGTCGGTTTTTTTGGAATAACCGATGCTAAAAATTTAAATAAACATTTCAGTGTACCCCTCGATCGAGAAAATTGTCGACCGAAAATATTTCGGTCGACAAAATTTTCGACTGAGGGGTACACTAAAATGTTCTGTAGAAACTGAAATAGAACATAAGATTCATATATTCTGAGAGAGGGGAGCATTGATTCTCAACCGTCACCATTCAAAACCACACATTCATGACAAAAATGATTCATAATCACATCATAATTTACAAAATGATAGATTGCTTGAAATATAAGGAGGAAAAATTAGCTTGAAATCCTAGAAATATACCATCTTTTGAGAGATTAAAAGCAATCATTATCCATATGCAAACAAGGTCTATGATTATCACTTCCATCAAAAAAATCATGCACAAGATGTAGGGTTCATCTAAGATGATAAACTACTCAAGAACTATCATACAAGCTCACACCCTAGGTAAAGGTACATCTTTATACTTGGATCAATATTTTTAAGGTAAAATCATGTACATGTAACATAAGAGTGAACAATAATCATGGATAAAGTTATATAACTCACCTTAGAGATGATGTTGAAACTCCAAACAGCAAGGTAGATTGAAGAAAAATGGGGAAGAAACCCTAGCTTGGGCACTCCTCTTCACCAAGCTGGTTCCTTCTCCAAAAAGGAAGCAAACCCTATGTTGAAAAGGTAACAAGAAGAGAGGGGAAGATGTTTTCAACCATTATCTCAAGCTCCACCATGGAACGTCATGGATTCAGCCAAGAAGAAGAGAGGGGAAGATAGAACAACAAGAAAAACAAAGAAAAAGAGACAGATCTCACTTACCAAGACTAAGAAAGGTGGATCTGAACCCGAAAACGAACTCGGGAACCTTACTTGGAAACGGTATCAACCTTCCTTGGAAATGGCGACGACCTTACTTGGAAATGGCGGCGACCTTCATGGAGGATGAGACGACCTTCACGGAGAGGCAGAGACCTTCGTGGAAGTGTGGAGAGGCGGCGATGACGAGCTCTTTTTGCGGAGAGGAGGCAAGGGCTTTGGCGGCGCGGAGAGGTGGCAAGGGCTTCACGGACACCACGATCCTCTTTGAACACGACGATGAGCTTCTTGGCAAAGGCATTGGCGGCGCGACAATAATGAAAAGTGATGCCGCGGGAGAGAAGCGGAGAAGGTATCCATGGAGGAAAAGGTATCGACACCGTGGGAGAACAAAAATTTTGTTTTTCAGAGGAGAAAGACTAGGTTTCACCCATTTTAAAGGAGAGACTCGACCTATAGCATCGGTTAAAAGACACAAACTGATGCTAAAGATAAGCGGTGCCTGTGTCTGGTTATTTAAAAACACTCAAAACTCATTTTCAGTTGACAAATTTGTCGACTGATAGGTTATCGATCGACAAATTCATTGACCAAGGGGAGCTCTAGGGTCGGTTAAAAGTAAAAAAACTGATGCTAGAGGTGCTTATACATGCGTGAACTAAACTGGATCCAAAATTCATGTCGGTTGACAAATTTGTCGACCGAGGAGTCCTTTAGGGTCGGTTATAAGAAAAAACCGACCCTAGAGGTGCTTATACACGTGAAATTTGGCTCCTTCTCGGTCGACGAATTTGTCGACCGAGAGGTTATCGGTCGATAAATTCGTCGACCAAGGGAGCTCCAGGGTCGGTTAAAAGTAAAAAACTGACGCTATAGGTGTTTATACAACCCTAATATGGGATGATGTTATGTGAAACCCTAATATAGGGTGATGTCATGTGAAACCCTAATATGGGATAATGTTATGTGAAACCCTAATATGGGATAATGTTATGTGAAACCCTAATATAGGGTGATGTTGTGTAAAACCCTAATATGGGATAATGTTATGTGTAACCTTAATATGAGATGATGTTATGTGAAACCCTAATTGATAAAGATGGGAAACTCTAACCCTAATGAGGGAATAGTGATGTTATGTTTGTATTGCATGATGTTGATATGAAATTGATATGGTTGTTATCAAGTATACTAACCATACAAGTATCATGAGATAATAAGCGTATAACCAGGTATGAGCTATGATGGTAATGGGCCTTGTGAGCCATTATTTAATTTTTTGTGTAGTGAGAGGTGACAACAAGAAGTTGAATATGCCTAGTGAGTTATGTGAGATGCTTGTGTAACAAGTATCCCGAATACCTTGGTCAGATGACCTGAAGGTAATAGTTACCTGATAAGTGATAACCATGTTTAGTGATGAACTAAGGGTTTGAATACCCAAATCCATCAAATGTGATGATGGTAGTATTGAGGGATGTGAATTCCCAACAATGAGACAAGGGATTGAGATCCCAATGCTTTATAAAGTTTTGAAAAGTACTAAATTGGATCCAAAATTCATGTCGGTCGACAATATTGTCGACCGAGGAGCCCTTTAGGGTCGGTTATAAGAAAAAACCGACCCTAGAGGTGCTTATACATGTGAAATATGGCTCCTTCTCGGTCGACGAATTTGTCGACCGAGAGGTTATCGGTTGACAAATTTGTCGACCGGGGAGTCCTTTAGGGTCGGTTATAAGAAAAAACCAACCCTAGAGGTGCTTATACATGCGTGAAATCTGGCTCCTTCTCGGTCGATGAATTTGTCGACCGAGAGTTTATCGGTCGACAAATTCTTCGATCGAGGGAGCTTTAAGGTCGGTTAAAAGTAAAAAAAACTGACGCTAGTGGTGCTTATACATGCGTGAACTAAACTGGAACCAAAATTCATGTCGGTCGACAATATTGTCGACCGAGGATCCCTCTAGGGTCGGTTATAAGGAAAAAACCGACCCTAGAGGTGATTATACATGCATGAACTAAACTGGATCCAAAATTGATGTCGGTCGAAAATATTGTCGACCGAGGAGCCCTTTAGGGTCAGTTATAAGGAAAAAATTGACCCTAGAGATGCTTATACACGTGAAATCTAGCTCCTCAGTCGACGAATTTATCGACCGAGAGGTTATCAGTCAAAAAATTCGTCGACCGAGGAGAGCTTTAGGGTCGGTTAAAAGTAAAAAAAAGATGCTAGAGGTGCTTATACATGCGTGAACTTAATTGGATTCAAAATTCACCTCGGTCGACAATATTGTCGACCGAAGGGACTTCTAGGGTCGGTTATAAGGAAAAACCGACCCTAGAGGTGCTTATACATGTGTGAAGGCAAACTGGATTCAAGATGTCTCCTGCATTTTTTGTAGACATATAAGGTCGGTTATTTGGAAAAACCGACCCTATAAATCGAGGCGCGAAGCCAAAATCAAGAAAAATTTTGCCGCGGGAAACTGTAGTTGGCTTTCTAATCCAATTGTCTATAAGGTCGCTTATTTTATGAAAACCCCCCCTATAGAGATACACTACAAGGTCAGTTATTTTAAGAAAAGTGACCCAAGAGGTCTTAAGTGGTGCCCGCGTTTTTAATAGACATATAAGGTCGGTTATTTGGAAAACTGACCCTATAGAGTTACACTACAAGGTCGGTTTTTTTAAGAAAACTGACCCAAGAGGTCTTAAGTGGCACCCACGTTTTTTTTAGACATATAAGGTCGGTTATTTGGAAAACCGACCATATAGAGTTACACTACAAGGTCGGTTTTTTAAGAAAACCGACCTAAGAGGTCTTAACTGGTGCCCGTGTTTTTTTTAGACATATAAGGTCAGTTATTTGGAAAAACTGACCCTACATGTAGTGACGTTATAACCCATTTCTGTACTAGTAGGGGTACATCATCAACCTAAAATTTGACAAAATAAACACACTTACAAGATATAACTATAAATGGACATATAGATAGAAATATAGGATATATTTTTAAAGCTTACGTTGTGAGGCGGCACATTGATATCCTCACCCTCACGGTAATCATCATCACGGTCATCATGCTCATGCTCAACCATACAAAAGTGTCAATAAAAAATCAAACATTTAGCATTTGACATAACTAGAAGATAATAAAACATAGTAAAGTTCACATTCAGAAAAATAAAACATATAAAAAATATAAACATGCATGCCTCTAATATTGTGATCTTTTATTAATCAACAATCCTTCATTGTGATCTCTGCGTACATACAAGTCATCATTAGCTTCAATATTTGGTGGTGTTGGCAACCCAACTGAGAATGGACTGGAGTCATCATACTTATCATAGTACTCTTCTTCATCTATAGGATCTTCAATGAACTATCTTTTACCATGAAGAACAACTGACCATTTATCATTTGCAGGATCATCGATATAAAATATGTGTTTCGCATGTGATGCCAATATGAATGGCTCACCCTTCTCGCCAATCTTTTCAAAGTTCACTAATGTGAAATCCAATTCATCCACTATAACTCTTTTGGTGTTATCAACCCAATTACATTTAAAGAGCGGAATTCTAAAATCTACGTAGTCAAACTCCCATATGTCTTCAATGACACTGTGATATGACATTTTAGCTTCACGTGGACTCTTATCCTTTGCACTTGCAAAAAATAATAAAGACGCTTGAAGGGTGACCCCACTATTTTGGACGACACTCTTATCATCTTGACGCTTTGTGTAATATGAGAATCCATTTATGTCAAATCTTTCATAAGACATAACATCCAATTTTGGTTTAAAGGTGAGGCATTTGATAGTTTCAGTAAGATTATTTGTTGTTTGAGATAGTTGATATAAGACTTTATCTTCAAACCACTTAATAAATATCTTGTTATGCTCTCTAGCAAGCCACATTGAATTGGCTCGAGGATATTGTCTCTTGATGAAATTGGTATGTTCCTCGATATAAACACTCACTTCTTCGATGTTGTGTAAAATATACAAGTGACTTTGTTCCAATTGCTCACGGATGATTACATTCATCTGTGATCCCAAAATTCCTTTGTCAGAATACTCCTCAATGTTCTTGTCATTAACAGGAGCGTCATTACCACTCTAAAAGTCATTGCAAAATCCATAACCTCTCTCGCCACATAACCCTCAATAATACTCCCTTTAGGCCGATAACGGTTTCGAACATCACCTTTAAAAATGTGCATGTATCGTTCAAAGGGATACATCCAATGCAAGAAAACTGGTCCCAACATTTTCACTTCCCTAGTCAAGTGGACAACAAGATGTACCATGATATCAAAGAACGAAGGAGGAAAATACATCTCAAGCTAACATAGGGTAACAACCACTTCTCTTTGCAATTTATCGAGAGTATCAGGGTCAATAACTTTGCTGCACAAACTATTGAAAAAGAAACAAAGTTTGGTGATTGCAAACCTTACATACTTCAACAATATATATCGAATTGCCACAGGGAATATTTGTTGCATTAGAGTGTGACAATCATGAGATTTAAGACCTATCAACTTTAGATCTTTCATTGATACCAATCTACGGATGTTGGATGAGTAACCCTGTGGCACCTTAACATTTACCAAGCATTCACAAAAAGCTTTCTTCTCCTTTATAGACAATGTGTAACAAGCGGGAGGTAAGTATGTTCTCTGATCGCTACTAACTACTTCTACTAATTTTGTCCTTATTCTCATTTCACGTAGGTCCATTCTAGATTTATACCATCTTTAGTCTTACCTGGTATATTCAACAGAGTACCAATGATGATATCACATACATTTTTCTCAACGTGCATGACATCGATACAATGCCTGACTGCCAAAGAACTCCAATAAGGAAGATCCCAAAATATTGACTTCTTCTTGAATAAAGATTTTTCACTCCGTGTGGCCATGGTACATTGTGATCTCTTACCAAATTCATTGGCAAAGTCTTTTACTCTTTCATAAACAACCTCCTCTGGTATAGGTGTAGGTGCACTCTGTTCCTCATTTCGTCCATTGAATGCTTTGCGCAACCTACGATACATATGGAATTTCGGAAGAAACCTTTGATGACTAAGATATACAGTCTTGCTGCCATGTTTTAGTAGTATTGAATCAGTGTTCTCTTCACATATAGGACACACTTTAGATCATTTGACACTATATCCAGACAAATTCCCATATGTTGGAAAGTCATTAACAGTGCAAAACAACATAGCATGCAAATGAAATGTCTCTCTTCGTGAAGAATCATAGGTCATCACACCTTCACCCCAGAGTTTCTTTAAGTCATCAATCAGAGGTTCAAGATAAATGTTGATATCATTTCCAGGTTTTTAGGGCTCGATATCAATAACGACAACATAACGTACTTATTTTTCATACACAACTAGGGAGGAAGATTCTATATAATAAGCATAACTGGCCAAGTGCTATGTTGGCTGCTCAATGTCCCGTACAGATTCATCCCATCTCTATAAAGCCCAAGTCTTAGATTCATGACTTCTTCACAAAATTTAGGGTACAATAAATCAATCTTCTTCCACTGTGGGGAATCAGACGCATGTTGTAGGATCCCATGATTATTTTTCTTAACATCTACATGCCACCTCAAATTCTTCGCATCTATCGGATTGGAAAACAAGCATCGAAACCGTGATATTATAGGTAGATACCACATCACCTTGGCAGGAGAACCATTTTTGGACTCCCCCGAAGTTGTCAATTTATACCTTGATGCACCACATTTTGAAAAATCTTTCAAATCCACATAGTCCTTTTGAAATAATACACAATCATTCGGGCATGCGTGTATCTTCTTGGCATCCATTCCCATTGGGCACAACAATTTCTTTAACTGGTATATTGAGATTGGCATCTCGTTTCCTTCAGGAAGAATTTCTTTCAACAAAGACAATAATGACGTGAAGTATTTGTTGCTCCATCTATTGTTAGCTTTCAGCTTATACAATCTCAACACAGAGCTAAGCTTCGTAAACTTAGTACAACTTGTGTATAACGGTATCTCAGCATCATGCACAATGTTTCTAAACATGGGAGGTGGATCGGTGTGCTCTACCCCACAACTATCCATCATCGATCAACGATGTCTACTGGAACTGGTTCGTTCACATCTATATCATCGGAGGCAATTTCTTCTTCCACACAAGCACTGCTATCGACATCCACTGATTTCAGGTTTGAAATCTCTCCATGCTAGTGTCATTCTGTATAGCCTTGTACAATCCCGTTGCACATGACATGACTTTTGATTTTGTCACCAATGATGACTTTCAAGTTGTTACCACAATGCCTACACGGACAGTAGAACCTATCTTCAGGTTGTTTCCTATGTTCCTCAGGAAATCTAATAAATTGATAGAGACCAGAAATAAACTCTGGGGTGAAGTGATTTGGAATGGACATTCATGATGTATCCATTCTATTATCAAAGAGAAAACAAGTATATATTATGGTTTAGGGTTCAAAGATTAGGGTCTAGGGTTAAAAGATTAGGGTTTATAGTTAAAATTTTAGGGTTTAAGGTCTTATATATAATAAATGTGTACCACCTATCCCATTCTTAAATACCTAATATCACTAGTAAGTGTATAATGTGTATTGGGTTTTTAAGAAAATTTTGGCAACATTTCCCCATTGTTCTCCAAGTACATATGTACTTAGAGAACAAACGAGGAAATACTACCGAAATTTTCTTGAAAACCCAATACACATTATACACTTACATTCTAAGAGAGATTAAGTATTCAAGAACAATCCCAAACTAGGGATTATCCAAGATTTACTCCTAATAAGTAAATCTTGGACGGGTTTCTAGGCCAACAAATACATGTGTTGTCATTCCTATACCAATGATCCTAGTTTCATCATTCATATCCTAGGTTGATTTACAATAGCATACTTGATTTCAACATCTCAAATATACATGCATATGTTGTCAACAAGATAATCATTAAACATAAAAGTAGGTATCCAATCATTTATAATTGATTTCAAAATTTCAAACTAGCTCATGCATTATCATCATCATTCTTTGTTGCCTACCTTCCAAGGCAACGGAGGCAAAGCAGATGGAGAAGCAGCAGTCGCAAAGCATATGGAGGAGCAGTTGTCAGTAGAACAGATGGAGGAGTAGCAGTCGGGCTTAGGCGGGTCCGCCAAGGAAGAGGGGTAGCGGTGGCGACGGCTGTGACAATGAAGAGGGGAAGCGACGGCACAAACTCCGCCGAGTTCTAGCGGCGTTGAGCTCCAAAGCTCTAGTGGCGTTGAGCACAGGCGGTGATCAAGCACAGTAGCTGGTGAAATCACGACAGAAGCAGGAGGCGGCAGATGGAGATCGGCGGCGCGACGAGCGGCAGATGGAGATCGGCGGCGCGACGAGCGGCAGATGGAGATCGGCGGCGCGACGA
Source organism: Alisma plantago-aquatica (assembly GCA_963693085.1). Taxonomy (NCBI): domain Eukaryota; kingdom Viridiplantae; phylum Streptophyta; class Magnoliopsida; order Alismatales; family Alismataceae; genus Alisma; species Alisma plantago-aquatica. The sequence continues at coordinate 992,558,020 of OY856409.1, read as the reverse complement.
GCGGCAATAGAATCGCCAGACCTAGCGCTGGTGAAATCACGATTAAATAGAGAATGGGGAAGAGTCTGTTTCACGGGTGCTATTAAGTTTACCATCGTCGTTGGTTGTTTCAGAAACCAACACATATGTTCAATTATAGTCGTCGATTTCAACTAGAAAAACCGACATCTATCTACATATACTGACAAAAAAATGTTCTTGAATTACGACCATAGTCGTCAGTTACTTGGTCAACAACCGACGCCAATTGGGTAATTTGGGGGTAAAAATTTTCACGGGGACAACGTTCAAAAACACATCTATGTGGGTTATTGTAAGAAAACTGACGACAAAAATGGGGTCGATTTCTGACTCATGAAAACCCTTTATTCGTCAGTTACTTGGTCAACAACCGATGCCGTATGTGAAACTTTGGAGGTAATTTTTTTGCACTGGAAATTTTGAATTTGGCGGGAGATTTTAGATGTCGGTTTCTTATTGCGCAACCGACGCTAAATAAAAAGTGATACCCATGTCTTATGAAAATTGGTCGGTCTTCACATATAGATGTCAGTTTGTGTTTTCAGTTGACGTTGTAGGGTTTAGGCGTCGGTTTTTGGAATACAACCGACGCCTCGAAATGTGACGTTATACGTCATTTCTGTAGTAGCCTATATATAAGATAGCCTCTATGTATTTTGAGAAAGAGTGAGAAGAAATCAAGTAGAGAAGGTTCTCGCCGACTTCTTCATTTTCCTCTGCATGTTAAAGGGGTTTCTGTTCTCCCTTCTTCTCGCTTCCATAATCTAGGGTTTCCGATCCTTCCCTATGTTTTTTATTTGGTATCAGAGCTTGTTGTTCCTTCTTCTCGCTCCATTGTTGGTGTCTACATCTTTAAGTATTGATTCATCCATCTCTGATCCTATGTCTGCAACAAAGTATTCCTACCCTTCCAATGTCAATGTATCCAATTTTGTCTCCCTCAAACTCATGAATACCAATTACCTCTACTGGGACGTACAAGTACGAGCCCTGATCTAGAGCAATGGACTCTACTCGTTCATCGACGGAACTCATAAGCCCCCATAGTAGTTGATCATCGATGAGAAAGGCACAATTAGTACAAACCCTAGTTACTCTCTCTGGATGCACATTGATAGGCTGGTCAAGTGATGGATCATGGGAAGCGTGACGGAAGATGTCCTTGGTGTTGTGTTGGTCTCACAATAGTGCATCAGATCTGGGCTGCCTTGTTGAAAAAAAAATTGTGACACTACTCTATATAGCAATAGTCAAACACCTATGCCACATTCTAATACAAACTATTTGGTTAATAATTATCATCCCATGAACAAAGGCAGGTATCCGCAAGCCTAATCCCAAAATATGCCTTATCATCACAAATTATAACAGCTATGCCAAAAACCATACGAAATGCCCTCCATGATCCTTAGTGGATGAATGCTATGATTGAACAACCAAAAGCTCTTCACAATAACAATACGTGACTCTTGTTCCTCGCCCATGTCACTCAAACACTTTAGGCTCAAAATAAGTGTACAAAATCAAATTGAATGTTGATGGCTCTATTGAGTGTTATAAGGCAAGGCTTGTTGCAAAAGGATACAACTAAGAGGAGGGAATCAATTACGTTGAAACATACAGTCTTGTGGTTAAGGAATCTACTATATGATTGGTTCTCACTTTAGTAGTGACATATAAATGGAGTCTTTTACAAATTGACATATGTAATGCATTCTTGAATGGTGATCTACCGAAACCTATTTTAAGCCCTCTTGGTCCACTATTAAGCATATGCGAGTGCAGTTCCTGATACCATGCCTGGAAAGCGCCCCCCCCACACACACCTTCCAAAATTCACCGATTTTGGCTATCTGCTAAGCTATAGTGAAGAAGTGCGATCGATCTGGTGGGTGATGGGATCTCCCCATCCCCAGACAGTGTACGGAGAGGGTGCCATCAACCAATTTTGAGGTGATAAAAACAAAGGAGAGGGACCAAAGTAGCTTACTTGAAGGCCAATTGTGATCCGATGAACAGAGCGGAGGGGAAAGTACAACAAGCTAGGAGAAGAAGAGGAGCTCGACAACAACATACTCTAAACTCAACACTAAACTAATACCTGAGAATTAACATTTGCGATCAGACGAAACCATGGGTATGGTTAGGTATTTATAGGATGCGTCCATAAGGCCCACGGTTGTGGGACCACGAAAGCTTGAGAGATAAGAATTGAACGTTTTGTAAACAATGGAAACCAAGGCACGAGTTTGATATGGATTAATGTGAAATCTTCTCACAAATTCAATAATGAAAAATCCCAAAGAACGATAAAGAAATAAATAAGAAATCTACGATTTACTTGGACACCAGCCCGACACACTATTCACACACAGGGTTCCTCCTACCCGAGGTAGGAGATGATGTCGACACTGTCATATCAAGATCCAGCGGCCTACATCGCACGTGAAAAAGATGACAGCGCCTGTCACATTAAATGATCAAAACATTTCCAAATAGGAATTTGAATAAAGTGGTACATTAATTATTTTCCTTTCTTTCTTTCTCAAATTGAGGGTGCAAACATTGTCCAATTATGCCCAAATTGGTAGGTTAGCTAATTGATGGGTGAGGAATCCTATTTTGAAATATATTTTTTGGACTTTTAGTATTGTATTTAATTCTTTTAGATTATCTCATATATTCTCTTTCCTTAATGAATTTGAGGCATCTAGAAACTCCTAAAAGATGTGAAACTTGGTCTATAAGCAAACTAAAAATGTAAATACAATTTTATAATTTATTTTCCCTTTTAGGATTATTTAATATGTTATTTAATATTTTGGATTTAAATGTACATTCTCTCTCCTAAACTACACTAGGAAAGGGAAGTTTGTCCAAATAAGATGAAAAGTCACACATAAGTTAATTTTGGTATGTAGATTTTGAATTTGGGGTTTAATTCCACTTTTGGAGACTTTTAATAATTTATTTAAAACTTGTCTCTTATCTTATTTTCTTTTCCAAATAGAATTAATGTAATTATTACAATGTAAATAATTTGAAACTTGGCTCCCAATGCAATTGGGACCCAAAGAACATATTTCACTATTATATTTTTATCTTGAGATTTCTTTTTATGAGTTATGGCACCATTAGGAATTTTGACACATTATCATTCAATTTATCAAATTATGATATCAACACTTGCTTGATTAAGTTCTATTAATGTCACACTGTTACAAAAAGAGTTATATATTTTTTATGAAAGAAAATTCACCTTTTACTCACTTAACATGTTTAATTTTTTTATTCTATATTAATTTATATGATTGCACATAAAAAATCTAATTTTTATTTTAACACATTTATTAATCATATTTTCCTCCTTGAAGTGAGTATTAGATAGCAAAAGAAGTGTATGTGATATATTTCATGAATTAACTTCCATGTTAGTGTATGTTTAAATTATTATGCAAATATCTTTTAATTCTATCCTTGTTTGGTCACATCTAAAGAACAAACCTAACTAGCTTTCTAATCATGAAATAGAGTAGGATTCTAAATTCTGATTCGTTACACATTATTCAATAGTAAAGCTATATATATATATATATAATAGAAGTCTAAAAAATTAAAGTAGCATTATTACTATTTTAATATCTAAAATGTTACTTTTAAAGAGGTTACTAAAATGTTACAATTGAGGGGCAATGTTGCCTCCTAGAGGACCAGCGCCTCCCATCGGAGGACGCATTGCTCATGCATATGAACATTGTGTGTCTGGATGGGACACATTGGCCCTACAAGGGGGCAAAGCGTCTCCAAAGGATGCATACTGCTTCTATTCAATTTTCCTGCATATTTTGATACCATGTCATTATTTATGTTTTGTATATTGTGTTGTTGAAAACTATAATAATCAATACAAATGTATATATTTATTCATATACGTAAATATAGAACAAAAAATTAAAACATAGCAGTTCATTAATACATGGTATTCATAAATATAAGAAATAATTTGTCAAAATTAATGGATACAATACTAATTTTAGATAATAGCATATATTTACTAAATCAACACATACAATTGTAAAATAACTAAAAAATAGAGATAATATTAAAATTAAATAATCCAATACATAAGATACAAATATAAAAAATAGAATAAGGAAATTAATAATAAATAATTAAATGAAGCTATATGATACACTATAACTAATTATCATATAGTATTTAAGTGTTGTATATAACTCAAACATTAATTTTGTATATAATATTAACAAGGGCACTATAAAAAATAATTAAATGAACATTTATGTTTAACACACTATAAATAAAAAATAATAGAAATATATAAATGTTGTACATAATAATAAATCCAATACACACAAAAATGCATATATCTAATTTTATTTTATGTGGGGCACATAAATGTTTCATTTTTCAATATATATATATATATATATATATATTTATATATATATATATATTTGTGTATATATCATATAGTTTCTTTCACTATTTATTATTATTATCCTTATCTGATTATTTGATATGTATATATTATATATATTTTTTTTTTGGTCGGTCTAAAAAGCGTGTTACCATAACAAAAAACTTTAGGTACATTAGCACCCCTAAAAGAAAACTAAGCCTTGATACACCAAACAAATGGATATCAAGGTTACAAATCATAATGTCAAAACATGGACACCGAACAGGAAAAAATTACACCCAATCCACCACAAACCCCAAGAGACATGACTTTAGAGAGAACTTGTCCTCAATGACATTGAGTACACCCACAAAGAAGAGAACGCAGACTCCACCAACATCAAGCCTCGAGGAGAAACTAGAGCAAAAGGAAAAATCCCCTGTAAATGCCCATGGTTGAGAAAACTCTCTCCAGGATTGAGAACAATCCCAGCAAAAAAACACCTAATAAATCCCATAGTAGAGCATAACTGAATCAAAACCACTCCAAGCTTTGAACAAGAGCAAGGAGACTTCAGAAGTAACTCAAATTCAGACCCCCTTCACTGCATCAACGAACATCCACAAATAGTGACTGAGGACAAAACAGAGCACCTTCCTTCATCCCAATCCTCTTGGGTAAAAGCTGCAGAGGAGGCTCAAACATGCATGAGAGACTACAACATGATCCATCCATGAACTGGCCATCGAACTGTGTCCTTGAACCAGACAACTACCTTTCCTCAGCTGGCGTTTGACTCATATCCTGAAGGTGTGAAGTCCAGGTAGGTATCCAGCCCCTCTTCAATAGTCGACGATCAACATATTTTGGACCCTACGAGCTCAGCTACACGTAGCAACAGGAGAGATCCATAGGGGAGAAGAAGAAGAAATCTGCCCCCCCCTGAACCCATCCCCACGCGATGCTCCTGCTTACACAGAAGCATTTCATCGAGCACCTAGAAGGTGTTCAACCACTCATCTGCAGAGAACACACACACGATAGAGAGGAGGGTGGAAACAACCCCCTGTCACCATAGAGTTGGCGAGTCACCCATCCTTCGACAGCCCGAGAAGCCAACTCCAAGCACAACCCAAATCGGGGAAGAAGCCTGAGTTGGAGGCGAATCTCCTGTAGGGCAAGAGGGACGCCGCCAGAGCCTTGAGAAGGACTCTCCATCGATCCTGGAGGACGCTGCTAGAGCCCACCCGCTGACAGGCCGCCATGAACGCGCCCAGCTGTAATCGAGAAAGCTGCCTAAAACCGAAGAAGTCGGCCTGGCGTCGAGGTTAAGAGGGGGGCGTCGTCTTCAGGAGGCATTGGACCTCTAGCCTACTGACGAGTCGCCCAACCTCATCGTCGTTGGTGGCGAGGGGTGCGCCGCCGAATGGTCGATAATAGCCAAACAGTAGAATCAACGACCGTCGGAATGACCAAGCTGCGAGCAGGACCGACAATGAAGAACTTGGATCTGGTTAGCATTTTTCAACCGTCACCCTTGAACGGAAAGGAATCGACCAAGTCAACCAGGCACACCTCTGACCCAGGACAGCTCATCGCGCCGCTGCACTACTCACCACCTGGCTCATCCGAGGTGATGCCTGACAGCCGCTCCTATTTCACCAACGGATACACTGCGACGATTTCTACACTAACTGAATCTACGCCTAGACAGTTGGGGCCAGGGGGAGGAAGGCATCAAGGAAGACGCTCCCTCCCCCCAGTGACAGCCGTCAGGGTGGATTCTAGTGAGAAGGGAGAGCAAACCCTAGAGAGAGAGATAGGGACGCAGTCGAACTCCTCAACCATCTTATTTTTTATATTTTTAGTATTGTATTCATTATTTTGGCGCACTTTGCTTAAATATTATGCATCATTTGACATTTATATATTTATGAACTATTTCTTTATTTCTTTTACTTTATTTTATGTATTAATATATATATATATACTGATTGTTTTTAAAAAACTTAACAAATAAAATATAGAAAATACATGATAAAATAAATAAATAAATAACTGCGGGAGATGTATTGTCCCATGTAGGACCAATGCATCCATCTGGGGATGCATTGGTTTCACATGGGGCAATGTGTTTCCATAAGTGACACATTGCATTCCAAATATGACATTTTGACATAAAAAAATCAAAAAATGATATTTTAAATATTAGAATACCTAAAAATGCTATTTTGCTTCTTTTAGTCAATAAAAAATAGTATAGTATTCTTGTATGTGTGTCGGTTATCACGTTTTAGGGTTTGGGTTTATGTAGACCCAATACCGGTCCGGATAAGTATATGGGGCTAAAATGTAGACCTGACCCACCAATATTATTTATACCATCCTAGCTTGGGTCGGGTTTGACAGATTGAAACAGAAGTCTCCTATATGTTGTGCAACTTCAAGCATGGGTGTTTTAGTCAACGCTCAAACATCCTCCCTCTGCGAAGGTAGACGTGACGACAAAGCTAACTGTGTGTTGTGGTTTTGCCCACGGACACGAAAGCAATGGAGTACATAGGACGTGTAATTTTGACGGTATTCGATACCACTTGAAGATTTGATCATAAGCTAACCGATACTATCCCCACCCCATCCTCGAGGACAAGCAACAGCAGCCATGAACTGATATAACCCGAGTTTCTGCGAACCCACCACGGAAGATATAAGGAAGATACAGTACATGATTTTGATTTGGTTACGTACTTGACGTCGCGTGGCGGTAGCTTCTAGTAACAGCAGCTGGCGCGGTCCGTCGTCGTCACTGGTGTAATCTTCTTCTGCCAGCTCACAGCCAGCCGATCGAGCGGAGCCAGGGATGAGGTCAGGAAGGTACGGGGTGTGGGGACGCGCGTTCCTCCTGACGCCAACGAGATGGGATTCGGGGTGCGGCTTGGGATGGACGAACACGACGGCGTCTCGTTTTGCGCCGCGCTCGTTTTTGACGGCACCGTCATGTGGACCCCCGAAGCGGCGGTCTTAGCCTATTGCCGTGCCTAAAATATAGGCTGAACAGGGGAGTGTCGCCGATGGCGGTGGTCTTGTTAAAATATTGATTGATTGTATTGTTGGGATTATAATAATCAGAGACAGAGACCCACTCAACACTGAAGCCCTGGGAATGAAGAAACGTTCTAGACGACCAACCGGAATATTTCTTTTCATTTATTCTTGATGTTTCGAATTGTCTTGTATGTATATGCACCTGCCCATGGTCCGGGCCAAGCGTACTTGGTTGATCCGCGGTCTTAATCTATACTACTATAAAAAGATCGAGTTTGATGTTACGCTCTCTTTGATTCACTCTCTTCTCTCCTTTTTTCAAGGAATTTTGCTCCTACAAATATTTATTCCCACACTCTCTTATTAATTTTTATTATCTTTAATTTTGTATTTCTCTCTCCATCCCACAGAAATGGTTCCTTGATTCTCTCCTTTCAAACAACCAACATAAATATCTTTTACGGTAGGGACGCTTTCACGGACGAGTCATCTCCCCGCACATTTCTAACAAATTTTATATGTCACGTGCATGTGCACGTGTGCGTTCACTAATAAATGGAAAAGGCCGAGACTGGACATGTTTTAACTAAGTGGCCCCTAGGTGAGTGAGTAGGTGGATCGGGTATGTGATTAAGGAAAATTGTAAATGTTTGGTGAAACATGTTGTAAGAACTACATGATTCATAAAAATCAATCACGTACATGTGTACACATGTGCATGCACACACGCACACATATACACGTGCATAAGGTTATTGTGATAGACTGGACTTATGGCTTAATTTCGAGGACGAAATATCTTTTAAGGTGTGTAGGATGTGATGGAGTGGACTTTTGGAACCTTAAAAGATTGAAAGGACATAAGTGATTTCATGTATATTGAGATATTTTGAAAGTTCTAAGTTTTTTTTTTGGTAAAGTTGGATTGTTGATTGATGTTGATATTATGATTAAGATCCCTAAGTTCATGACTTTTGAGGTATTTAATCTGATGATCAAATAGATGAGTTTTGTCACCAAATTTGAGTAGAAGGTAGCTCGAGAGGTAAGGAAGCTATGGTTAAAATCTGGTGGCAATTATGTCCTCCTAGAGAGAGATATTTAGGTTTGAAATTAGTGAAATAATGTGCATATTTGATGTTCATAAACCTAAGTTTGTGGCTTAATAGATGTGTCACGTGCCCCTTGGTTTGGGATGCGTATGCATGGACAAATCCTGGCCATTCGTGGCTAATCTGATGGTTGAGGCCCTTGACTTAAGTGAGCCACGGATCACATTTTCAACTGGGTCTTTGCAGCTGTTGGATGCACCTTGGACGGTTGGATCCTTATCCCCTACCTCCGGGCAGCCTGGAGATCGTGGGTTGCAGCGAGTGGGAAGGCAGGGCCTCACTCCACATCGTGTTTGTGGCCCGAGAAGGGACGAGGAGTGGGTGGTTTCATTCTCGTCGCCAAAACCTACTGTCTGACCCCTCATTTGAGGGATATGGAGAAGTAATGAGGGAGTTCCAGTTCCCTCTTTCTGATGGCTCTCCGCTCCCCCCCTGCAGGCCGAAGAGGAGGATGAGACTGGAGAAGAGTAGGTCTCAAAGGTGAAGGTCACTGAGCCTTCAACGATGTTCCATCAGGCCAGAAGCGATGGCAGACAATAGTGGAGATCGTGGGTGATCCCTTGCCGAGACCTACTGCGCGGCGGTAGCCTTCTCGAGCTCGGGGAAGAGCTTCAGGCGGAGAGAGAGTGACGTAAGAGACTGGAAGGCTTCGGCGCAGTGGAGGGTAGCGCCACCAGGGGCCAAAGAGGAGGATAGAAGTGCTAGGACGGATGGCATTTGTGGCGGCGGCGTGGTGGTCGGAGATCTCAGCGATCTGGAGTCCTAGAGATGGAACATCGAAGCTGAGCAGCCGTGGAGGTCAAGCAGAGGTCGCCGAAGGTGTTGGCGGCCCTAAGAGCCGACGAGGAGAACTCGAGCCCGAGCTATTTCTCGCCGAAGGAGTTGCCTAGCGGCGGCGCTCTGCTTTTTAGTCACGCAATCGAGCGGGCCAACAGTTGATCGCACGAGGAAGGGAAAGCCAGTGGGCGATCCAGAGGAAATAAATCGATTGGTCCAGCACGAGCTGACTAAATCCAAGAACAAACCACCAGCTCAACCAAGCAAAGGAGCTGCAACCTGAGTGGACATGTGGCAGTCTCCAATTGGCTCAAAAAAAGGTAAATACCCAATAAATCTCCAGATCTTTGATAAATCATAGAAATTATCCCGCTTATCAGAAAGATACAAATAATATACCAAAATGTTCAAAAAAATACGTAGAATAAGTTGGAACCATAATATCAGCTTTTTAAGGCTTTAATATCAGTGATATCATGTAAGAATTTTATGCTTATTTGATGAGTAATAATTATCAAATGATGATATGGAAAAATATCAGTAAATCCATAACCATGTTTATATTGCATACGATGTCAGATATGGCTATGTTGATCTACGAAATCATGTAATTTGCTCCATATGGAAAAATTAGGGCTTCTAAACCTAAATAAAATGCAATAAATGCATACATGCTCAATAATTGATGAAAGTTTACAGAGTAGCTGATATCAATATATGGAACCTCAGTTTTAATTATGAGATCATGATTATGCATAAAATCCATGTTATATGAAGATGACCCTTAATACATGTTATGCAATCCTAATTTAGGTTAATGATGTAACCTAGGGTTAATATGTGCACAAAAAGGCTATGGAACATAATGATCAGATAATGAATCATAATTTGGAAAATAACATCAGTAAGATAGCTCCAAGACAAGAATACAAGTAATGATGGACGTATCCTAATGACAAAGCTAAACCCTAAAATGGACATAACTAGGGTTGAGATGATGAGAACTTGATGGTGATATGTGGTCTTGTCTTGATCAGGGTTGACCAAGGTTAGAGTTGAGATGAGGAATGTGGTATAAGTTATCTCTTTTGAAGGTACGCCATTACCTCTTACTTGGCTTATTATATATTATGCTTGTGTTATATGTAGTAAAATACTTGGCATATGGTATTGGATGAAATGATTGTTATTGTATGATATCTTGCTTGATTTTCCATACTTATGGCTATAAACACATGAAACATAAGATATCTGATCCATCATATGATAGCACTAAACTCTTTGGTAGTATAGTGGATTGAAGTGATCTCAAACTCTTTGGTAGTAGATCACATGTGTTAGATCTCAAACTCTTTGGTAGTAGATCACACGTAAAATGATCTCAAACTCTTTGGTAGTAGATCATAAGGCCTAAAAACATCAAAGCCCTTGGGGCAGATGTGGGCTCCGATCTCCACAACACGGAATAAACATAGTGGAAGCGATTCGATTAACAGCGGAATGCGAAAAATCACCGGAAATTAAAACTTTTTGAGACAAGATCTTGAAATCATAAAACTTCTTTTATAAGAAACAAGATAAACATTTTACATCTCTGTTAAATCACTTCTTGAGTGATTATACACAACCAGATATAAAATCTCAAGATTCAAAACCAAAATCTCAAACTAACTAACTCCAAGGACCTGAGAGTACAGAGACGGCATAAGACTAACTAACTACATGACTCAGCAGTCAGTATCTCCACCTGAGATTCACTGGTGCTCCCGATGATGCTGCTGCGGATAATGTTCACCTGCAGATTGGTTCCTTCGTCCTCAATGACCACCTAAAAAGTTGAAATCTACGGGGTGAGACAATTTTAAATAATTGTCCCAGCGAGAGTTATAACTCTCCGCCAGAAGCTTTGTTATAGCATATAAAGAATAACATAAGCAAGGTAACTTAAAACATCAACAATAGGTTTGACAAAGTAAAGCAACATTTACTTAAGCAATCACTTCATTAAAACATATGAAGAACATGTATGCTAGGTACTTGAACAGGCTAATGATGTAAACAATGTAACATCAATCATTGTTTATCGTAGTTCAACCTAAGCAGATATACTACGCGGTTGATTATGTTTTACAAACATTATTATGCCCTGCGGAGATGAGGTATACCGCTCATACTCCAACTGATCACTATTAAGTCGCATCGGTATCATATTTAGGTCATCAAAAGAGCCGGATTCTTATGACCTCATCTTCCTCAATCAGAGTGAGGATCAACATGCACGACATCTAATGTCTCTGCTACTATAACTTACCAGGGTATTCTGGCACTTCGCTATTAGAGTCACAATAGCATTCTGTACTCTCTTCGCTATCGAAGGATTTCTTGTTTATCTCTCATCGATGCGGAATAAAAGATTTCCTCGAGAGAATAGTATTACATCACCCCGGCATAAATATATAGTGAAGGATTGATAGATTAAGATACATCTACATCAATTCCTACACTAGGATGTAAGGATATACACATCCATATTCCCCCACATACTCAAAAGTATGTGATCCAGGAGTTCCCTTAGGAAAACCTATTTCACCATCATTTAACTTATGACAATGATGGATCTATGATCAGGGCTCTACATAGTATGATTATACTTGATTAGTTAGGTACATTTTAGTATTATTTTAACATCAAGCATGTTCTCAAACATTAATCATTAAAACATCAGCTATGAAAGTAGAATACTAAATGTATCAGGTCTAACTCGCATTAGTTATCATTTCTTAATCATCTCATCACAAGTCATCTAATTAGCATGACCTTGATGATACTCATGGCTCTTTCAGCCTATCATCTCATATGATGCCACTTGAACTTATGCAACATAGTATATCACTATTCATAAAGCTAATAACATGCTTTCAATGAATATGATATCATAATCCTTACCTGGATATGATCATTTTCTTATAAGAACCTGCATGGTTAATTCCATTAACAACAATAAACAATTCATCTCAAAAGTTGTACCTTTATGCTTAAAAGAATAACCCAGAATTAGGGTTTATTGTACATTTCATCACATCACCCTCGATTAGGGTTTTCTGTTCACATTACATGTTATTACCCTAGATTTAGGGTTTACTATTCACTTCATAGTGAATTAAACTCATAGCATCATCATGTATGAGAAACATCATCATTGATGCATTCAAATTAGGTTAAGATTCATCAATTATCATAATTAGGGTTTTCATGATCTCACATAGATGGATCATACCCTAATCATGCATATTCATATACATTGAAGGTATTTTACTTAAGTTTCAACCATAAATGGCACCTTCTCTCTCCTCTTACTAATAGATGGTGATTACATCACTCTAGATTAGGTTAGGTCAAGTCAATCTTGATTATCATAAGCTAATTCACCACTATCATGTCATTAGGGTTTTGATTAAACAAAGGTGTCATCTACTTGAACCCTTCAAGGGCACATTGGTAATGTACACCGTTAATCATCACATGGTTCAACATACTAATCACTTAGCCCCTTATTGTCTATAGGTATCATTAGGGTTTGGATTAGACAACCATTATACCAATTAAGCCTTCAAGTTACTAAGCAACCACAGCCCTAAAAGTCCCCAAACGGTTTCACATCTTAACCTCCAAACAGTTTTGAAACCATTTGGGGGCGTTGACCGTTTGGACACTTTGACCCCCAAGACCGCATGGCCTCCAAGACCGCATGACCTCCAAGACCGCATGAGTACGTTGACCATTTGAAAGAGTTGACTTCCAAACCGTTTGGATGAAACGACCTTGAAACCGCATGAATTGAAACGACCTTGAGATCAATTGGACCAAATGACCTTGAGATCGATTGAGTCCAAACAGTCTTGAGACCGTTTGACCCAAACGGTCTTGAGACCGTTTGATCCAAATGGGCTCAAAACCGCATGGACCTTAAAGGTGCATCAAAGGTTATAATCGATTAGGGTTATCTGTGTTGAAGCCTTCAATTGGCCACATCCTTGTTAACCACTTATCAATTGAGCCAATTAGGGTTAGCCTTAACCAATTGGACACTCAACTTACCCTCAATTGATAGCCAATTAGGGTTGAAACCAATTCAATTAGAGTTTGTAATCGGTTAACCATCAACATTGATCATTTTGAGTCTAATTGAGGTTGAACCCATCAATTGACACTCAATTGGGCCCCAACTTGGTCCAAACGGTCTTGAGATCATTTGGACACCCTCCAAACGGTCTTGAGACCGTTTGCCCAAAGTTTCATCAAAAACCAAGTCGGTTTGATAAGGGTTGAACCCTAATTAGGTCTAAAATCAGCACTTTTATTCAATTCATCAACCTATTGTGTTTGGACCCTCAATTGATCAAATTACCTTAACCCTAGACCTCCAAACGGTCTTGGGTTGTCACCAAACGGTCTTGAGACCGTTTGAGTGAACCCCCAAACGGTCTTGAGACCGTTTGGGCCCTTCAACCCAAAGTTCACCAAAATTGGTCATTTAAAACAACAATTCAACCCGATTAGGATTTAGAGGGTTGAAGTGCCTTCAACTTATGATTGGTTTGCAATTCAATCATGATTCTTTGTAATTGATTAATTCAACATGTGTACAATAGACCTCTAAACGGTCTTCCCTTGGTCAAACCTGTCAAACGGTTTTGAAACCGTTTGAGTCCAAACAGTTTTGCAAACCGTTTGAACCATGGGTGAAGGACCGTTTGATAAAGTAGCCTAGGTAATCACGCCCATCATCATCTACCTTGAGACCAAGGTTGGTTCTTCACGAATTGCTTGCAAGATTGTAAGAAAAGATGGGGAAGAAGAAGAACTAGCTACTATTTGCAAGAACAAAATTATGCATAATCAAAGTAAGTGGTTTAGAGTTATAAAACCCGCCTTAAACGTCATTTCTAGAGCTCCAAGCTTCCAAGCTTCAAGCCTTTAATGGCGTCTTGAGCTCCACAGGTCGGCCAAAGGAGTTTCTCTAAGAAAAGGTTGGGGAAAGTCGGCTAGAACAAGAAAGCTAAGTAAGAAAACCATCAAACCAACCTTGTAATACAGTTTCCTCCATGAATCCGAGCTAGGTGATGGTATCTTATTACCTTAGAACAGGTTGGTCATCTCCCTGAGCTCCACAGCTCTTCCTCTAGTCGGTTGAGCAAGATGATAAGTGAGAAAGAAGAGGAAACGTTCCTTTGTTTGCAAAGGAAAGTTGTATATATATCTTTGGGTGAAACTTCATCATAAGGACATCTAATTATTCATTTCTCATCTAGGTCCCTCCTTTCTTCTTTGCACGTCCCTCCTCCTCATATCTAAAGAAAAACTCCTTCTAAGACTAAGAAATATAGGCAAAGAAGGTCAACTTACTACTTTGTTGCACATATAAGAGGGTCCCATTACTCATAACTTGGTGATTTCATTACAAAGGTGTTCCTTATTATATGTTTATTCAAATGAAACGCCCCCTTCATCATTATTACTCTAAATGATGTAAAGAGTCATAAAAGATATTCTAAAAGGTATATTTTACAAGTTGCACCCCATATTTTGGGTAAATTGCACTTTACACCAAAATTAGGGTTTGAAGCACACAGATTGCTCCACAAGCTGCATCTCAGTGTCCAAGCTTGGAAAATTCATCATACCTCATCATATTCACTCATATGATGTCTCATCAACAAAGGAGCATCTCAACATGTGAAAATTGCAAGTTAACCCTTCTAATTGGGTAATTCGCACATAGGTCCCTGCTTTACAAAACAATACTACAACATTTGTTAAAAAGGGACATAAAAGAAAATGTGTGTTCCTCAGGAACTTAATTACATGCCAAAGGATAATCACAAGTATTTAATTACATGATTAAGCAAAACACCTAGGGTTAACTCATAACCCAGGTCAGGGATGTTACAAATTCTCCACCCCTTACAAGGATTTCGTCCCCGAAATCAACAAAACATATTAAGATAAGAGAGCAGGGTATTTCCTTCTCATCTCTTCCTCTAGTTCCCAAGTGGCTTATTCAACACCATGGTGATTCCAGAGGACTTTTACAAGACTTATATCTTTCTTCTTCAGCTTTTTAATCCTGTTATCAAGGATTGACACTGGTCCTTCCTCATAAGTTATATCATCATTCAATTCTACTTCCATAGGTTGTAGAACTGACTCGGTGTTAGGGTGACATTTCCTCAGAATAGAAATGTGGAACACAGGGTGTAACTTCTGTAACTCTGGTGGCAACTCTAGTCTATAGTCTACCTTTCCAACCCTTTCAATGATTGGATAAGGCCCCATAAATCTAGGAGCTAACTTCCCTTTCCTTCCAAAATGAAGAACTCCTTTCCAAGGCGAGACTTTGAGATACACTCTGTCTCCAACTTGGAACTCTAAGGGTCTACGACGTCTATCAACATAAGAATTCTACCTATCCTGTGCAGTCTTAATCTGTTGTTGTATAACTTTGATCTTCTCTGTGGTTTGTTGCACAAGATCAGGACCTAACAGATGATGTTCACCCGTTTCATACCAACATAAGGGTGATCTACAATGTCTACCATACAAAGCTTCATAAGGAGCCATGTCAATGCTATGTTGATAGCTATTGTTATAGGCAAACTCTATCAAGCTTAGGTGCAGATCCCAACCCCCTATAAACTGGAGAACACATGCTCTCAACAAGTCCTCTAAGGTCTGTATAGTCCTTTCCGACTGTCCATCAGTCTGTGGATGAAAGGTTGTACTAAACCTTAATTGGGTGCCTAAGGCTCTGTGCAACTGTTCCCAAAAACGACTTGTGAACTGGGGGCCTCTATCTGATACTATGGTAACTGGAACTCTGTGTAGACGTACTATCTCCTGAACATACAATTGTGCCAACTTTTCAGCAGAATAGGTTGTTTTGATAGGTAAGAAATGTGCTATTTTTGTCAACCTATCAACAATTACCCAAATGAATCATGTCCTTTGCTTGTCCTGGGTAGGCCAACAACAAAGTCCATGGTCACATGGTCCCACTTCCACTGTGGTATGGGTAAAGGTTGTATTGTTCCTACAGGTTTCTGGTGTTCAGCTTTAACCTGCTGACACACAAGACACCTCAAAACAAACTCAACCACATCCTTCTTCATCCCATGCAACCAATACATATCTTTCAAGTTTTGATACATCTTGGTGCTCCCTGGATGCATGGAATACATCGAAGAATGAGCTTCTTCCAAGACTAACTTCCTCAAATTATCCAAATCTGGCACTATCATCCTACCATGATAACATGCCACTTGATCATCTGAGTCATGGAAACCATCTCTCTTCTCATCACCATACTTCGATCTAATCTGCTGAAGTGTAGCATCAACCTGTTGTGCCTCCTTAATCTTCTCTCTTAGAGTAGGTTTTATGTGCATCTCAGCTAACAACCCGGCTAACAATGACACCTTAAACTGTACATTGTCTTGCCTTAAGGAGATAAGCATATCTCTTTTGGGGCATACTAAAGAGTTTAGTTGTGCCCTATCAGAGGATGGTGTTGCTGATTTCCTACTCAGAGCATCTGCAACTACATTGGCCTTCCCTGGATGGTAATCAATTGTACAAATGTAGTCCTAGATTAACTCCATCCAGCGACGTTGCCTCATGTTAAGTTCATGCTGAGAGAAGATGTACTTAAGGTTCTTATGATCAGTGAAAATCTGGAATGTCTCTCCGTAGAGGTAATGTCTCCAGATCTTCAAAGCATGAACCACAATAGCTAACTCCAGATCGTGTGTCAGATAATTCTCCTCGTGTTTCTTAAGCTGTCGGGAAGCAAAAGAAATCGCTTGCTTATCCTGCATCAACACGCATCCGAGTCCATTTTTGGAAGCATCACAGAAAACTACATATCCTTTACCTTGCTCAGGTAGCACAAGCACATGTGCACTTGTCAACCTCTCCTTCAACAGCTGAAAAGATTGCTGGAACTTATCACTCCAGACAAAAGGAATGTCTTTCCGGGTCAACTTGGTCAAGGGTAGGGCTATAGAACTGAAGTTCTTAATGAACCTTCGGTAGTAGCCAGCCAACCCTAAGAAACTACGGATCTCCGTCGGTGTCCTTGGCTGTTCCCATTGTAGAATATATTCTACCTTTTTAGGGTCAATGTGAATACCCGAGGCAGATACCGCATGTCCAAGAAAAGATACTTCCAGCAACCAAAACTCGCACTTACTAAACTTAGCGTATAGCTTATGTTCTCTTAGCAAGGTCAAAGCTTGACAAAGATGTTGTTCATGTTGCTGAGCATCTCTACTATAGATCACAATGTCATCTATGAAGACAACAACACATTGATCGAGGAAGGGTCGGAAGATTCTATTCATGAGTTCCATAAATGCAGCTGGTGCATTAGTTAGTCCAAACGACATAACTGTGAACTCATAGTGACCATACCTTGTCCTAAAGGTAGACTTGGATATGTCACTATCCTTAATATGAAGTTGATGATATCCTAACCTCAAGTCTATCTTCGAGAAGATGATTGCACCACGCAACTGGTCGAAGAGATCATCAATCCTCAGCAAAGGGTACTTATTCTTTATTGTTACTTTGTTTAATTGTCTGTAATCAATGCACAACCGCATTGATCCGTCTTTCTTTTTAACAAACAAAACCGGAGCACCCCAAGGTGAAGTGCTCGGTCAGATGAAACCCTTCTCAAGCAACTCCTGAAGTTGTTTCTTGAGTTCTGCCATCTCGGCAGGCACCATCCTATACAGTGCCTGTGCTATGGGTTGTGTATCAGGGATCAAATTGATTTCAAAATCAATTTCCCAAGGTGGTGGTATACCTGGAAGTTCTTCAGGAAATACGTCTTCGAATTCCCTAACTATAGGAACTTCAGTAGGGTTAGGACTCTCCATGGTAGTATCTACTACATGGGCTAAGAATGCATAACATCCTTGCCTCAACAGCTTCTCAGCAACCATAGCTGACACAAGACAGGTGGGTAGAATCTTTCTCTCTCCTTGAAAGATCAATGTGTCACTATCATCAGCAAACACATCTTGCTTGGATTCACAATCCAAGACAACCCTATACCTTTCCAAGGTATCCATCCCAAGGATTATATCAAATCCTTGCATCTCAAGTGGTATAAGGTCCACTTGAATGCGATGATCAGAAAAGAAGAGGATGCAGCGAGAGCATACCTCCTGCAACATAGCAGACCCTCTCAATGGAGTCTCAAGCAACAAGCTATCTGCCCTATGACTGACTGTCATATTGCAGTTATGAATCACTCTTCTAGTGATAAAGGAGTGTGTAGCACCCGGGTCAATCAAAAAAGATACAACGCAGGATGTAGACATATTAGAATATAACAACTCCATATGACCTACTACAACCTGAGGGTTGATCACTGCATCAGGTGGGTTCATAGCATAGAACCTTGTTGTCGCCTGAGGTTGAGCCGGTGCTGACGATCCAGCTTGGGACGCTTGTCCACGTCCTCTAGCTGCTCCTTGAAACTGCCTCCTCTGGGATCCTTATTGACTCTGCCTCTGTGGCTGTGTCACACTGACATGCCTAGCTCTACAGTCCTTCATCATGTATCCCACCTTCCCACAGTTGTAGCAGCTTCTCTCCAGTTGTTGTGGTCTTGGTGGTCCTGTGACTGACACCGATGTTGAACTGCGAGCCCCTTGTAGTGGTAGGCTTTGTCCTCTACCTCTACTCGGTGTCCACTGTGTATAAGCACTAGGTCTAGGTGGTGGTGGTGTCGGTGCAGAAAATCTAGGCTTCTTGAAGTCTCTAGATGATGATCCTTGGAACTGAGGATATCTCTTATAGGTTTGCCTTTTCTCTATTACAGACCTTTCTATCCTTCAGACTGACTCAACGAAGGTAGCAAACCTTTCCCGATTCTCTAGGGCAGACACGGGAGTAGTCAACTCAGCATTCAACCCTTTCTCGAACCGCCTTATCCTCTCTTCCTCTGTAGCAGCCATGTGCAGACAGAACCGCAACAGCTCCATGAACTTAGCTTCGTACTCGCTAATGTTCATCAAACCTTGCTTCAACCTCTCGAATTGAGAGATTTTCTCGTCTAGGAAGGTCTTTGGAAAATATCTATTGATAAATTCCCGTTGGAAGACTTCCCACGTAGTTTCCACACCTGACCTCTTCTGCTCTTCCATGGTCCACCAGTGACCGGCACTCCCCTTGAGAAGATAGACTGCATGTCTAACCTTCTCAGCTTCTGGGATGTTCAGGATTCTAAAAGCTTTCTCTAACTCGGTCAACCACAAATCGGCATCTATAGGGTCAGCTGTTCCAAAGTATTCAGTTGCTCCGACATGACGAAGTCGCTCGAATGTCTTACTGATACCTTGTCCTTCAGGTTGGGCAGGTGCCCTAGGTGCAGGCATGGGCATCCTATCTATGATGTGAGTGATGGCAGTCATAAACTGCCCGAACATAGTCTGAACAGTTGGGTTTCCCATGTCAGCTGGGTCAAACTGAGGTGGCTCCATAGGTGGTTCAAGTACAGGCTGCTCTACTTCTGGGTTTCTTGCACCTTCTCGGGGTGCAGAAACACTACTTTCTTCCACATACTCCTCGTGTGGTCCAGACATCCTTACTTATCTTCTTCTCCTGAGGAGCAGAAGACACTATTAGATATACTGGAAAAAACTAAGAATAGACTCGACATCCTAAGTCCTATGTCTCTGTAGGCTCAGCGAACCTAGAGCTCTGATACCACTTAATTGTGGGCTCCGATCTCGACAACATGGAATAAACATAGCGGAAGCGATTCGATTAACAGCGGAATGCGAAAAATCACTGGAAATTAAAACTTTTTGAGACAAGATCTTGAAATCATAAAACTTCTTTTATAAGAAACAAGATAAACAGTTTACATCTCTGTTAAATCATTTCTTGAGTGATTATACACAACCAGATACAAAATCTCAAGATTCAAAACCAAAATCTCAGACCAACTAACTCCAAGGACCTGAGAGTACAGAGACGGCATAAGACTAACTAACTACATGACTCAGCAGTCAGTATCTCCACCTGAGATTCATTGGTGCTCCTGATGCTTCTGTTGCGGATACTGTTCACCTGCAGATTGGTTCCTTCGTCCTCGACGACCACCTAAAAAGTTGAAATCTACAGGGTGAGACAATTTTAAATAATTGTCCCAGCGAGAGTTATAACTCTCCGCCAGAAGCTTTATTATAGCATATTAACAATAACATAAGCAAGGTAACTTAAAACATCAACAACAGGTTTGACAAAGTAAAGCAACATTTACTTAAGCAATCACTTCATTAAAACATATGAAGAACATGTATGCTAGGTACTTGAACAGGCTAATGATGTAAACAATGTAACATCAATCATTGTTTATCGTAGTTCAACCTAAGCAGATATACTACGCGGTTGATTATGTTTTACAAACATTATTATGCCCTGCGTAGATGAGGTATACCGCTCATACTCCAACCGATCACTATTAAGTCGCATCGGTATCATACTTAGGTCATTAAAAGAGCCGGATTCTTATGACCTCATCTTCCTCAGTCAGAGTGAGGATCAACATGCAGGACATCTAATGTCTCTGCTACTATAGCTTACCAGGGTATTCTGGCACTTCGCTATTAGAGTCACAGTAGCATTCTGTACTCTCTTCGCTATCGAAGGATTTCTTGTTTGTCTCTCATCGATGCGGAATAAAAGATTTCCTCGGGAGAATAGTGTTACATCACCCCAACATAAATATATAGTGAATGATTGATAGATTAAGATACATCTACATCAATTCCTACACTAGTATGTAAGGATATACACATCCATATTCCCCCACATACTCAAAAGTATGTGATCCAGGAGTTCCCTTAGGAAAACCTGTTTCACCATCATTTAACTTCTGACAATGATGGATCTATGATCAGGGCTCTACATAGTATGATTATACTTGATTAGTTAGGTACATTTCAGTATTCTTTTAAAATCAAGCATGTTCTCAAACATTAATCATTAAAATAGCAGCTATGAAAGTAGAATACTAAATGTATCAGGTCTAACTCGCATCAGTTATCATTTCTTAATCATCTCATCACAAGTCATCTAATTAGCATGACCTTGATGATACTCATGGCTCTTTCAGCCTATCATCGCATATGATGCCACTTGTACTTAGGTAACATAGTATATCACTATTCATAAAGCTAATAACATGTTTTCAATGAATATGATATCATAATCCTTACATGGATATGATCATTTTCTTATAAGAACCTGCATGGTTAATTCAATTAACAACAGTAAACAATTCATCTCAAAAGTTGTACCTTTATGCTTAAAAGAATAACCCGGAATTAGGGTTTATTGTACATTTCATCACATCACCCTCAATTAGGGTTTTCTATTCACATTACATGTTATTACCCTAGATTTAGGGTTTACTATTCACTTCATAATGAATTAAACTCATAGCATCATCATGTATGAGAAACATCATCATTGATGCATTCAAATTAGGTTAAGATTTATCAATTATCATAATTAGGGTTTTCATGATCTCACATAGATTGATCATACCCTAATCATGCATATTCATATACATTGAAGGTATTTTACTTAAGTTTCAACCATAAATGGCACCTTCTCTCTCCTCTTACTAATAGATGGTGATTACATCACTCTAGATTAGGTTAGGTCAAGTCAATCTTGATTATCATAAGCTAATTCACCACTATCATGTCATTAGGATTTTGATTAAACAAAGGTGTGATCTACTTGAACCCTTCAAGGGCACATTGGTAATGTACACCATTAATCATCACATGGTTCAACATACTAATCACTTAGCCCCTTATTGTCTTTAGGTATCATTAGGGTTTGGATTAGACAACCATTGAACCAATTAAGCCTTCAAGTTACTAAGCAATCACAGCCCTAAAAGTCCCCAAACGGTTTCACACCTTAACCTCCAAATGGTTTTGAAACTGTTTGGGGGCATTGACCGTTTGGACACTTTGACCCCCAAGACCGCATGGCCTCCAAGACCACATGAGTGTGTTGACCGTTTGAAAGAGTTGACTTCCAAACCGTTTGGATGAAACGACCTTGAAACCGCATGAATTGAAACGACCTTGAGATCGATTGGACCAAACAACCTTGAGATCGATTGAGCCCAAACGGTCTTGAGACCGTTTGATCCAAATGGGCTCAAAACCGCATGGACCTTAAAGGTGCATCAAATGTTATAATCGATTAGGGTTATCTATGTTGAAGCCTTCAATTGGCCACATCCTTGTTAACCACTTATCAATTGAGCCAATTAGGGTTAGCCTTAACCAATTGGACACTCAACTGACCCTCAAGTGATAGCCAATTAGGGTTGAAGCCGATTCAATTAGAGTTTGTAATTGGTTAAACATCAACATTCAATTAGGGTCTTGAGACCGTTTGGGCCCTTCAACCCAAAGTTCACCAAAATTGGTCATTTAAAACAACAATTCAACCCGATTAGGATTTAGAGGGTTGAAGTGCCTTCAACTTATGATTGGTTTGCAATTAGATCATGATTCTTTGTAATTGATTAACTCAACATGTGTACAACAGACCTCTAAACGGTCTTCCCTTGGTCAAACCTCTCAAACGGTTTTGAAACCGTTTGAGTCCAAACGGTTTTGCAAACCGCATGAGATCAAACGGTTTTGAAACCATTTGGTCCCAAACGGTTTTGCAAATCGTTTGAACCATGGGTGAAGGACTGTTTGATAAAGTAGCCTAGGTAATCACGCCCATCATCATCTACCTTGAGACCAAGGTCGGTTCTTCACGGATTGCTTGCAATATTGTAAGAAAAGATGGGGAAGAAGAAGAACTAGCTACTATTTGCAAGAACAAAATTATGCATAATCAAAGTAAGAGGTTTAGAGTTATAAAACCCACCTCAAATGTCGTTTCCAGAGCTCCAAGCTTCCAAGCTTCAAGCCTTTAATGGCGTCTTGAGCTCCACAGGTCGGCCAAAGGAGTTTCTCTAAGAAAAGGTTGGGGAAAGTCGGCTAGAACAAGAAAGCTAAGTAAGAAAACCATGAAACCAACCTTGTAATACACTTTCCTCCATGAATCCGAGCTAGGTGATGGTCTCTTCTTACCTTAGAATAGGTTGGTCGTCTCCCTGAGCTCTAGAGCTCTTCCTCTAGTTGGTTGAGCAAGATGATAAGTGAGAAAGAAGAGGAAACGTTCCTTTGTTTGCAAAGGAAAGTTGTATATATATCTTTGGGTGATACTTCATCATAAGGACATCTAATTCTTCATTTCTCATCTAGGTCCCTCCTTTCTTCTTTGCACGTCCCTCCCCCTAATATCTAAAGCAAAACTCCTTCTAAGACCAAGAACTATAGGCAAAGAAGGTCAACTTACTACTTTGTTGCACATATAAGAGGGTCCCATTACTCATAACTTGGTGATTTCATTACAAAGGTATTTCTTATTATATGTTTATTCAAATGAAGCGCCCCCTTCATCATTATTACTCTAAATGATGTCAAGAGTCATAAAAGATATTCTAAAAGGTATATTTTACAAGTTGCACCCCATATTTTGGGTAAATTGCACTTTACACCAAAATTAGGGTTTGAAGCACACAGATTGCTCCACAAGATGCATCTCAGTGCCCAAGCTTGGAGAATCCATCATACCTCATCATATTCACTCATATGATGTCTCATCAACAAAGGAGCATCTCAACATGTGAAAATTGCAAGTTAACCCTTCTAATTGGGTAACTCGCACATAGGTCCCTGCTTTACAAAACAATACTACAACATTTGTTAAAAAGGGACAGAAAAGAAAATGTGTGTTCCTCAGGAACTTAATTACATGCCAAAGGATAATCACAAGTATTTAATTACATGATTAAGCAAAACGCCTAGGGTTAACTCATAACCCAGGTTAGGGATGTTACAGCAGATGTACGAGAAATATGATGGAAATAAGCTTAAAACATGTGTTCTCTTTTGTTAATAAACATTCTTGTTCAAGTATATGCTTTTTGTTATATTGTTATGTAACTGCCAAGTATTAGTTTTATCTTATTTCCAAGATATGATGAGAGGTATATAAAAGACATGTAGGCATACTCAATACAATATTCTTGAATATTGTGCTGACGTGTACCACATGTAATCTTTTGTTTAGGTTGTGGTTATGCTCTTGAAGATCCAAGTTAGTTGAGAGTTGTGTGGCGAGCTGATGTACAGGTGGTCCTATTGTCTTAAGATCTTGTAGTTTAGTGGTAGTACATGTATATGTATTATAAGTTTGCCATTCAATATGTAATATCAAATGTTGTAACAATTCATGTTGTAATTATATGTTGAATGGTGAACATGTGTTGTGGTTTTATTATTGTTCATGTGCATGTGCTACTGATTGTTTCCTTCTGACTTCCTTTGATTTTATTCTCCTTAGCCTCGTGTGGGATGTTTAAATTGAGATTTTCACTTAGGTGAGGGTTTTGATTTAGACGTCACACATCAGATTAAGTTTTATAAAATCTGGGGACATCACAATTATAGATGGGTAGGGTAGGGGTGTTGTCTAGAGGGTATAGTGGTTTTTTTTCATTTTTGGGAGAAAAATATATAGGAAGGTATAGATTGTGGTTATCCACTAAAACTCACTCAACACTAAGCCATGAAAAAAACAGAAGACATTTGATACAAGTGAGCAGACTAATTTCTTTTTTCCTGTGACAATGTGTCGTCCTTTGTTGGGATTTTCTTCAATGTTCCTTTAGGATTCGTTGAGTATGCTAACCCATGGTTCGGGGCCAAATATGTTAATTTAATCCTTAATCTAACTGTAAATATGCTAGACTGGAACTGTTTCAACTACTAGGTCAGACTTATAAGCCAGTCCAGCTCATATAGGGTCTTACATTGGTGGGTCGAGTAATTCTAGAAGTGGTAAATGTTGGGTGTCATGGATAATCATATTATTGTGGATTTTTCTCTACGCACATACAAGCACACAGATACTCATGTATATGCCAAATCGAACATGTTTATTTTATATTAGATGAAAGGTATGCACATAAAACACTTTGCATTTTTATATTGCACTTGTAAAAGCTATTACAAATAATGATATTATTTCTACTTTAAAGATTTATAAAAGAGAAAATTTTCTCTATAGTAGAATTATATTCTTCAAAGCATAATATAAGACCACAATTTTTGGGTGTCATTCTTAATAAACAACCAAATCCTGATTATTAGAGACAATCTTGAATTCTGGATGAAGGATTGATTCCAAAAGTTGGATCATATCGATAATTACAGGTGATAAATAGAAGGTGGCCATAAAAAAACAAGACATGATTCATAATTTCACATAACATTATCACTATATTATTACTATTTCATGACATGAGAATTTACAAATTCCATCATGGAATGCTTATAAAAAATCAAGAGCGCTTGATTATATGTACGATTATGACAATTAAAAACTCAATCATTACTCACCCAGAAAAACCCAGTGCGGGAACTACTAGACACATTTAACATCAGAAGATCACCTATGAAGATGCTAGGTACATAGCTTAAGATGATGCATCCTCGTTACAACTCTAAATCTAAAAATATGTTTATTGGTTTATTAGAAAATGTCTAAGTGAGCAGATTTGTATAAGAAAAAGAAAATATTGTTTCATCTTCTTTCTTCTCTTTTGGTGGATATTAATTTAACAATGAAAAGGGAACAAATTATCATTTAATTAAAGCTGATATCACTACTATAGAAATGGCTTATGAAGTCACTTTCCAGGCATCAGTTATTAACTAAGAACCGACGCCTAAAACATACAGCGTCGGTTTAAAACACAAACCGAGGTATATCGGATACGAGTGGCCAGACACGGGTATCACTTTCTATTTAGCGTCGGTTCGAGAATAAACAACCGATGCCTAAAAACACCTGCCAAATCCAATTTATCCAATGAAAAAAATTAGGTCCAAAATTTAACTAACAACGCCAGTTATTTAATAAATAACCAACGACTAAAACTTTTTCGCGTGGGACATTTTTTCGTCTGTTATATTCCCAAAACCGACGCTGATTTGTTTACCTGCGTTGTCCGCGCCAAAATTTGTACACCCCTATGTGCGTCGATTTTCTCTTATTGACCGACACTGTTATGTATTAGCGTCGGTTTTTTAAAGAACTGACGCTTAAGTTTAACTTAACTGCACCCGCACGAGGGACTCTTCTTCTTTCTCTGTTTCATTCCTGATTCTTCAGTTCATGTAACTAGGTTCGGCGATTTCTTCTCTGCTGGTGCCGCCGCCGCTCGATTGCTTCTCTACTGGTGCCGCCGCCGCTCACTGCTCCTCTCCTCGCCACCGCCCCTGCCAGTGGCTGTTTTGGTCGCCCGTCTGCTCCTCTCCTCTCCTACTAGGTCTCTGCTCATGGTCGCCCGCTCACCGCCACCGCCCGTTTATTGCTTGCTGCTCCGGATACCCACCCTCTCACTCGCTGCCGCCGCCCTCTTTCCTACTTGTTTCTCCTATAGGTATATCCTTTCCCTCCTCTTCTCCACCATTTTGTGAAATTGTAGGTTGGCACGACCATGCTGGGCAGCACGGTCGTGTTGGTAGAATGGTCGTGCTGTGTAGCACGGCCGTGGTGGCTGATTTTGTGCTATATTGCTCAATTATGTGTGTATATTTGTGTATTTACTATTATGTGCTATTTTGTGCTTGCATATATTTTTGTTTAGGGTTTAGGGTCACATGTGGGTCTTCTATTTCTAAATTGATTATGTGATTATGCTTGCATATATTTGTGTTTAGGGTTTAGGGTTTAGAGTCACATGTGGGTCTTCTATTTCTAAATTCATTATGTGACCCTAATTAATACATTATAACAGATTGAATCGTGTATTTGTGTTGTTGTAGGTGTTGTTGACTTACTGTTGATTTGCATATATTTCTTCTTCAGCCTTCAAGTGAGGTATAATATTCTCACTCTCCCAATGTTCCATTAGGCTCCATTTTGATTCAAATCTTTGATATATGGAATCATGGTTTATTTACTATTTATTATTTACTGACAAGCATGATTAAATGATGTTACACAAAACTTAGGATATGAATGATGAACTTAGGATTGTAGGTATAAGAATGACAGCACATGTATTTGTTGGCCTAGAAACCCATCTAAGATTTACTCATTAGGAGTAAATCTTGGATAGTCCCCAGTTTGGGACTGTTCTTGAAAACCTAATCTCACTTAAGATGTAAGTGTATAATGTGTATTGGGTTTTCAAGAAAATTTCGGCAGCATTTCCCTGTTTGTTCTCTAAGTACATATGTACTTAGAGAACAGAGGGGAAATGCTGCCGAAATTTTCTTGAAAACCCAATACACATTATACACTTACTAGTGAGATTAGGTGTTCAAGAATGGGATAGGTGGTACACATTTATTATATATAAGAATGACAGAACATGTATTTGTTGGCCTAAAGTTTTAACCATGCATAAACTCTAATCTGTTAACCCTAGACCCTAATCTTGTTGTAATATATAGCTTGTTTTCTCTTTGATCATAGAATGGATAGATCATGGATGTCCATTCACAATCGTTGCACCCCAGAGTTTATATATGGTCTTGACCAATTTATTAGATTTGTCGAGGAACATAGGAAACAACCTGGAGATAGGTTCTACTGTCCATGTAGGCATTGCGGTAACAACTTGAAAGTCAGCACTGGTGACGAAATCAGAAGTCATGTCATGTGCAACGGGATTGTACAAGGCTATACAGAATGGCACTGCATGGAGAGATTTCAAAACTGAAACCAGTGGATGTCGATAGTAGTGCTTGTGTGGAAGAAGAAATTGCCTTCAATGACGTAGATGTGAACGAATCAGTTCCAGTAGACATCGTTGATGTGATGCTGGATAGTTGTGGGGTAGAGCACACCAAAACTGATCCACCTCCCATGTTTAGAAACATTGTGCATGATGTTGAGATACCGTTATACACGGGTTGTAAGTTTATGAAGCTTAGCGCTGTGTTGAGATTGTATAAACTGAAAGCTAACAATCGATGGAGTGACAAAAGCTTCACGTCATTGTTGTCTTTGTTGAAAAAAATTCTTCCTGAAGGAAATGAGCTGCCGATCTCAACATACCGATTAAAGAAATTGTTGTGCCCAATGGGAATGGAGGCCAAGAAGATACACGCAAGCAAGAATGATTGTGTATTATTTCAAAAGGACTATGTGGATTTGAAAGATTGTCCAAAATGTGGTGCGTCAAGGTATAAATTGACGACTTCGGGGGAGTCCAAAACTGGTTCTCCCGCCAAGGTGATGTGATATCCACCTATAATACCATAGTTTCAACGCTTGTTTGCCAATCCTATATATGCAAAGAATTTGAGGTGGCATGCAGATGTTAAGAAAAATAACGATGGGATCCTACGACATGCGTCTGATTCCCCACAGTGGAAGAAGATTGATTTATTGTACCCTGAATTCAGTGAAGAGGATAGGAATCTAAGACTTGGGCTTTGTACAGATGGGATGAATCCGTACGGGACATTGAGCAGCCAACATAGCACTTGGCCAATTATGCTTGTTATATACAATCTTCCTCCCTGGTTGTGTATGAAAAATAAGTATGTTATGCTGTTGTCTTTGATATCGGGCCCTAAACAACCTGGAAATGATATCGACGTTTATCTTGAACCTATGACTGATGACTTGAAGAAGCTTTGGGGTAAAGGTGTGATGACCTATGATGCTTCACGAAGAGAGACATTTTGTTTGCACGCTATGTTGTTTTGCACTATGAATGACTTTTTGGCATATGGGAATTTGTCTGGATATAGTGTCAAAGGATCTAAAGTGTGTCCTATATGTGAAGAGAACACTGATTCAATACGACTAAAACACGGTGGCAAGACTGTATATCTTGCTCATCGAAGGTTTATTCCAAAATTGCATCCGTATCGTAGGTTGTGCAAAGCATTCAATGGACGGAATGAGGAACGTAGTGCACCTAAACCTATATCAAGGGAGGATGTTTATGAAAGAGTGAAAGACATCACCAATGAATTTGGTAAGAGATCACAATGTATGATGGCCACAAGGAGTGACAAGTCTTTATTCAAGAAGGAGTCGATATTTTGGGATCTTCCTTATTGGAGTTCTTTGACAGTCAGGCATTGTATCGATGTCATGCACGTTGAGAAAAATGTATGTGATAGCGTCATCGGTACTCTGTTGAATATACCAGGTAAGACTAAAGATGGGACAAAATCCAGAATGGACCTACGTGAAATGGGAATAAGGACAAAATTAACAAAAGTAGTTAGTAGCGATCAGAGAACATACTTACCTCCCGCTTGTTACACGTTGTCTAGAAAGGAGAAGAAAGCATTTTGTGAATGCTTGGTAAATGTTAAGGTGCTACAGGGTTACTCATCCAACATTTGTACATTGGTATCAATGAAAGATCTAAAGTTGATAGGTCTTAAATCTCATGATTGTCACACTCTAATGCAACAAATATTGCATGTGCCAATTAGATCTATATTGTCGAAGCATGTAAGGTTTGCAATCACCAAACTTTGTTTCTTTTTCAACAGTCTCTGCAGCAAAGTTATTGACCCTGATACTCTCGATAATTTGCAAAGAGAAGTGGTTGTTACCCTATGTCAGCTTGAGATGTATTTTCCTCCGTCATTCTTTGATATCATGGTACATCTTGTTGTCCACTTGACTATGGAAGTGAAAATGTTGGGACCAGTTTTCTTGCATTGGATGTATCCCTTTGAATGATACATGAGCATTTTTTAAGGTGATGTTCGAAACCGTTATCGGCCTGAAGGAAGTATTATTAAGGGTTATGTGGCAAGAGAGGTTATGTATTTTTGCAATGACTTTCTGAGTGGTAATGACGCTCCCGTTAATGACAAGAATATTGAAGAGCATTTTGGCAAAGGAGTTTTGGGATCACGGGTGAAAGTAATTAGCCGTGAGCAGTTGGATCAAGGTCACTTGTATATTTTACACAACATGGACTAAGTGAGTGTTTATATTGAGGAACATACCAATTTCATCAAGAGACAATATCCTCGAGCCAATACAATGTGGCTTGCTAGAGAACATAACAAGACATTTATTAAGTGGTTTGAAGATGAAGTCTTACATCAACTATCTCAAACACCAGATACTCTTACCGAAACCATCAAATGCCTCGCCTTTAAACCAAAATTGAATGTTATGTCTTATAAAGGGTTTGACATAAATGGTTTCTCATATTACACAAAGCGTCAAGATGATAAGAGTGTCATCCAAAACAGTGAGGTCACCCTTCAAGCGTCTTCATTGTTTTTTGCAAGTGCCAAGGATAAAAGTCCACGTGAAGCTAAAATGTCATATTACGGTGTCATTGAAGACATATGGGAGTTTGACTTTGTAGATTTCATAATTCTTCTCTTTAAATGTAATTGGGTTGACAACAACAAAGGACTTATAGTGGATGAATTGGGTTTCACGTTAGTGAACTTTGAAAAGATTGGCGAGAAGGGTGAACCATTCATATTGGCATCACAGGAGAAATAAGTATTTTATATCGATGATCCTGCAAATGATAAATGGTCAGTTGTTCTTCATGGTAAAAGACAGTTCATTGAAGAACCTATAGATGAAGAAGAGTACTATGATAAGTATGATGACTCCAGTCCATTCTCAGTTGGGTTGCCAACACCACCAAACATTGAAGCTGGGGATCACAATGACTTGTATGTTCACGGAGATCATAATGAAGGATTGTTAATTGATAAAAGATCACAATATTAGAGGCATGGATGTTTATATTTTTATTATGTTTTATTTTTCTGAATGTGAACTTTACAATGTGAATGTGGACTTTACAATGTGAATTACTTTACAATGTGAATATGAACTTTACAATGTGAATTACTTTACAATATGAATGTGTACTTTACAATGTGAACTTTACAATAAGTGTTACTTTACAATGTGAAATTTATAATTTGAATGTGAACTTTCAGATGGCTGAGCATTCCCATGATGACCGTGCTGATGATCACCGTGAGGGTGAGGACATGCTTGCACCGCCTGACAATGTAAGTTTTAAGAATATATCCATGAGGTTTCTATCTATATGTTCATTTATAATTATATTATGTAAGTGTGTTTTTTATCAAATTTTAGGTTGGTGGTATACCCCCTGAAGAAATTACAGCACTTGATGAGCAGCAAAAGAAAATTGAGAAAGTGAGGGGCATCACAATGATGAACAAGTTAATACATCAAAGGGGCAATGGACCCAAATTGGTTGTGGATTTCGATCAGGAAGGAAATCCATATGGAGTGAACCGCAACACATTTGTTTGATATCTTAGGGTTCTTACTCGTAGCCATTGCAGTCCTATCCTAGAATCATGGCATAAAGTTCCTAAGGGGAAGAAAGACCACATATGGAAGATACTATGCGTGATTTATTATTATTTGTAATTCTATTTGTGTAGATTACTAATTTTTAGGATACTAGTTAATAGCAATTCTATTTAATTTGTAGAGCATATTTGATCTAGATGAAAAGCTGCATCATAAATGTGTGATGCAACGTTGTGGGAGGGTCCTAAGAAACTATAGGACCAATCTCACCTGAGATTACATACAAGATGTTGAGAATAAGTTCTTGATTGATTCCAATTCTAGACATTGATCAGTATTTCACTAACTCTACACTAATAATTTTTGTTTGTATTCTCTTTGAAAAATAAATATAGGAAGAAGGAAGCCACACAACAATGGAACTACTTGGACCCCAAAGACTGGGAGGAGTTTATTACCCAAAGAAAAATAGATGAATTCAAGGTTAAGCGACACACCCAATTTAATTAATATACATTTTTATGTATTCACCTATTCAAGATTAACCTTTAGTGTTACTAACCAAATCAATGTGCTAACTAACTAGGCTATCAGCGATGCTCAACAAGCAAGGCGTGTACTGAATGTGCACGACCACACAATGGGTCCAAGAGGATATGCAGGCATTCGCCAAAGACTACAGGCTGAGTCTACTCAGCCTACTGCTACTTAGGAGACTGCAGAGTCCTCTACTACTGCTCCCACACCTCTTCCTCGCCATGCTATGTGGATAGTTGGGAGGCAAAACAAGAAGGGAGAGATACTGAAGCCCACAACCAATGAGGTGACTGCAAAAATGGTAAAAATCAACTCTTAGAGCAATCTATTGATATTGATTATTGTTATGTTTACTTACAAATTTTTGTTGATGGTGATTAGCGGGAGCTGCACGAGCAGAGGAAGGAAGGCAAGTTTATCCCTCAGGGTACAAGGGATGAACTAACAGTTGCTATGGGTAACCCAGAGTATCCTGGATGTGTAAGGGGTGCATGCGCTGGTGTGGGCATCAAAGCGTTCGTTGGGCCATCCCAATGCAAACCTATCCTAAAAGTGGGACTTTCACAAGCTGAGGTAACTTATTCTTATTTTAGAATGTTATTGCGAAAGGGAATTCAATAATCAGAAACTAGCATTTCTTTTATCCATGTATAGGTAGATTCCTTAATTGATAGGAAAGTCGAGGAAGTAGTTGATAAAAGACTCCAGGAAGCAATTAACAAGTGGCAGGCATCTCAGACTGCCACTCAGACAGTACCTGTGGCGGACCTCTCTTGTCCTACTGCTCGTACTACAGAGGTTGGGAGTAATCCTATAGACCCACAACCTAGCACGTCCTCTGTAAGTATTTTTATGGCATATATAATAGCTAGTCTGTTCAAGATGATATGTTTGTGTATATATGCATATAACATTCTTTACGTAAATTTGTAGGGGTTGAAGCCATGCCAACTAAAAAGTGAAGGATATATCATTACAGAGGCATCAACTTACCCACCCCTTAAAGGGTGCATGTTTCATGGGAGTCCAGTACCAGATGGCATGGTGCGTGTGAGCCCGATACATGTACTCCTTGGATGGACGAATCTTGCACTGCCTCATGCACACCCAGATGCTGAAACACTTGGTGAGGCAATAGGCAGAGTGATACTGTGGCCCGAAGCGGATGTCCTCTATACTGATATTGTATGATAAATTTTCATTACTTTAATTTGTTAGTGTGTATATATATGAGTCAATTGATATGAAATTATATATACAGGTCAAAAAGACGAGACCCGCTACATCTCAGCCTCCACCTCCTCGACTACCAAGTTGGCTTACAGGGGACCTACACGCCTCGATAGGTCCTAATTGTAGGAGTGTGGCAGTATGGATCGGCGAACATAATCCAAATTGCCCTATAAATGTTACTATTCCAGAGAATGTTGCAGGTAAATCATACGATAACAATCTATTTATACAAGTTTAGCATACGTATTAATGCATACGTAATAGAAGTTCTGGATACGTATTAATGCAGGTCAAACATTCGGAAACAACATATTTATACAAGATATTTTGGAGTTGTTTAGTTATGAATGGCTGAACACATCTATGATAGAGCTGTGGATATGGTGAGATTAATGCATACGACAATCTGGTTTATACATCCATATACCTTGTTTTATATACGACAATTTGGTTTCTTATATATTAATGCATATGTAATACATGTTTTGCAGCCACTTACACAAGACATGTACAGATTTTGGGTTTTCCCATGTGGGATTTTTGGTTCCATCTTTGATTAGTCTTGTAGATACAGATCTGATTCAGTTACTTCATATTGCTGTGATGCTTTTGAATATTTTGGTAAAAATAATAAGATGGTGATAATAGCTCCATTCAATGTCGAGTAAGTTTACTTTGCTTGTAATTTGGACTTAAGCAAATTACATTTTTTTGTGGATATTGAGCTATTAATTTTCTACTTTCTTACCTGTAGTGCTAAGCATTGGGAGTTATTAGTTATTGTCCCCAAGACATTCATCGTCTATTATCTAGATCCTGCGGGGAGTGAGTTGGACGTATTATATGGACATGCAATTAAAATGCCATTATTCTCGTGAGAAATATTTTATGTTTTTATATTTGTTAATATATGTTACTGCATTACTATTTAATTATGCGATTTAATGTGTTATATTAACATATATAGGGCTTTATAAGAGTACAAAAAAGTTGGAGGAAAGGTCCCCAGGAAAAAAAATCTGACACTCATTTGGGAGAATGTGAAAGTAATTTCCTAACTCCAATGTATATATTATTTATGTGAATTGTGCTTATTTGTATTTTTGAATATTTTGTATGTTTTAATTTATAGTGTGCTACACAAGACAACGGCTGGGCATGTGCCTACTATGTGATGTGATTTATGGATCTAATCATCAAACATGTCGTATTGGAAATTGATAACATACAACAGGTATTATACATAGTCTCGTTAGATAATATGAAATATATGAATCTTATTATATATTATTATAATTATGTATATACGTCGTTCTCTTTGTAGGTCTTTAAAACTGAGGACTTCAACACAGGTGCAAAGCGTTTCGATGTACATGCTCCCTATACGAGAGATGAACTAGATGTTGTAAGAGAAGATTGGGCAAAAGCCCTACAAAGAGTGGGAATTTTTAAATATAATTTTGTTGACAATGATGACAATGATGAATAAAGAATAACTTTGTTCTCATAATTAATTGTGTGAATGTGAATGAATTTTTATGAATTGTCTTGTGTGTGAAAATCATCAATACATGAATGTTTCTACATGTGTCTGAATGTGAAAAGAGATGAAATAAATGGAACTATAGGTTGCTACTGGTTTCTACATGCATGTGATGAAAAAATAATATGAATTAAATTTTCTTATACATGAGTGTGAATCACATATATATAATATTTTCCATCATGTTAATTTTGCAGTTTTTGGCCTGTTGTTGGCTGATATCAATGGATGTCGTAAAACCTGCAGTTCATAACTGAATTGTAGGTTTCTCATCCTGGGACCAGCCACAGTAGGTCTGCAGACTGACAGAAAAAAAACATAAAATATGTGTCGGTTATTTTTATAAAACCGACAACATATGGTTATAGTGTCGGTTGCCCTACTAGTAACCGACGTCGATTTCCCTAATGAGGCCAGACACCACGGCCGTGCTGGCCAACACAGCCGTGGCAGCGGACCAGACATAAAATAGGCATCAGTTATTTGTATAAAACCGATGACATATGGTTACAGTGTCAGTTTCCCTACTACTAACCGACGTCGATTTCCCTAATGAGGCCAGACACCACGGCCATGTTAGCTAGCACAGCCGTGGCAGCGGACCAGACACCACGACCATGCTGGTCAGCACGGTTGTGGCAGCGGGTGAGATGGCATCAATTATCACTAATAAAATGACGCCGATACTGCCCCGTATGGCGCCCTTTTTGTGGCACGAAGGTATATGTCATCCGTTTCTAAGCTAATAACCGACGCCTATACCCCCTGCTAGTGCGTTTTCGATGGCGCGTGAAGGGTTGTGGTGTCGGTTTGAGAACCGACGCATAACGGTTGAGCTTTTAGCGGCGCCCACATAGGTATCGCTTAAAAACTGACACTAAAGGCCTTAAATAACTGACACTAAAGGCCGGTTATGTAATAGTGTATGTGTGTAACTATATATACTAAAAGATAAAATTAACAATAAAAATATCCTTAATAGGAATTGACAACATAATTGCGTAGCTCAAACAATATAATTTATAACTTTATCATATTCATTTTATATTGAGAAGCATACAACAAGGCTATACACATTAATAAGATAATAGGAACACAACTAGATTGTCCATTTTTTCCTTGAATCAGTCAACCTATACCTATCCAGCAAACATCATCACTATATGCCACATGTATGACTCGTCGTCCATGACTCAGCATGTGTATGTCATAGCAATGAACCCAGATTCAATGCTGCCATTTTAGCGTCAATCATGATGGACTGAATCCCAATACACTCTAATGTGTTTTTAGTAGGAAACATGTCGGAAGAATGTTACCCATGTTAGTCACAACATAATGTTGAAAATGGGACTAACTCAACATTGCTTTCAACCTGATTTGGGATAAAACCAAATCCAATTCATGTGGTGGCATTTCTAGTAATGATATTGTGAGAAATGAATACTAATTAACTCATCTTCCCCACCTTAGCCACCCCTGAAAACCCTCTTTCCCCTTGTGTTGAGAAAGAGAGGTGTCCCTAAAGCATAGCTTTGTCATTTTTAATAGTTGTTGCAATAATAGTCATGCTCTATGGTTGTTGTTGTTGTGGTGGTGGTCGTGCTACATCATGTCGCTATCAGTTGTGATTGGTAGGGTTAGCTGGTTTGGTTGTGGGGCTATGTTTCTTGTCATGGTGGCCCCAATAGTGGTCATTTTCTATGGTGATGACAATAGTGGTTGTGGTGGTGCTATCAGCTATGATAGATGGGTTTAGTTGGTTCAGATCCCACTATAGTCATTTAGTGTTGACTTGCTTCACATAATAGTTGTATGAAAAATCTACAAAAAAATAAGACGCCACATGTATATATATATATTATCATTTGTCCTTTTCATATGTATAGTCACTTCTATCATGCTACTCTTATCACAACCTACCACACCTAAACCCTAGAATTGGTCCTTTTTGCCCTTGTCTTCTTCATAATGCGTCCTAAATTAGATTTTCTCTTATGATTCTAGGGTATAATGCCTTCACGAGCAATCATTCCAACCTTCATCCGCTACACTTCTCTGTTCATATATATTAGGGGACTTTCTACTCTACATCAGTTTCCTCTAGCTCTCCATTGTTGTCTCCCTTGATTCATATAAAGGTGAAGAAGAAGTGTTGAAAGCCCTACGAAATTCCCTAATCACTCCATTTGTTGTTTCAATGTGACTTTTCTTTATTTAATCAGACCAACATTGTTATGACTTGATAATGTTTTATGCATGTTCATAGTCATGTAGCTGGTTGCCACCCATCTATGTTCTTTGTTGGCTTCTTGTTTTCACAGGTACTAGGAAAAAATTGTTAAGCAATCAATTG
This sequence comes from Alisma plantago-aquatica, assembly GCA_963693085.1. Classification (NCBI taxonomy): domain Eukaryota; kingdom Viridiplantae; phylum Streptophyta; class Magnoliopsida; order Alismatales; family Alismataceae; genus Alisma; species Alisma plantago-aquatica. The sequence continues at coordinate 992,520,500 of OY856409.1, read as the reverse complement.
ATTGAATGGTTTGCTATTAAAATGTGTTTTTTGTGCATAATGACCATAAATTTGAGTTACTTGATACTACCATCTAACATATTACAAACAATCAATAGGTTTAGGGTAGTCATAAAGCCATTTATGTAAGCCATATGTCTTTGGACTATAAGATTAGATCTTGGTACAGGCTGGCGAGGTTGATCTTAAGGGCAAGTTTCTTCCATTGTTTTTTACATTTTTTCATTCTAAAAGGGTTAGTTTATTTATGTTTTTACATTGTTTTACCCTAGCTTGACCATGTTTAACTTTCACCCCTTGAGTTGGTGCTTTGTTTGTTTTTAATAGGAATTATTTTCATGCCAAGTTTCACGTGTCTCATAGATTTTGCATCACCAAATCCTCTTAGTTTCATCATTAACTAACATTAAGGCTTCAAGTTTCCTATAAACTCAAATTCGTGCAATCAATCAAATTCCATATAGCCCCAAACGTTATTTTAGTGAAATTAGCATTTTCATTCTAGTGCCTTCTAATCTAATCATTTATGAAGTAAACTGACAAATTTACTTAGGTGCTTAAGATTATATTAAGCCCAATCGAAGTAAATATGATCAACACCTAATGAATCTTTCAGTAACGTTAAAATAAGGTGTAAGGTAAACTGGGGAAAAGGGTCCTTACTCTATCCTCTTAGCAACTTCCACAAAAACAAATGACTTTTGTTTGAACTATATTGAAGTATTCATCTCCAAGATCTCAATTGGGAAATTGTCCTAGAACTATATAGCCATCGTATTCCTTGAATTTTTCTACATAAAAAGGATAAAGAAGCACTACTATAGGAAATACATTTTATAATGGAAAAAATACAATAGTTTTGTTGATTATTTTGTGGTTAACTTATTTATTACAACAAGTCTATTTGTGTGTTGTGTATTGTATATTTTATATAACACAAGTTATATACAACGGGCCAAACCCGTTGTAGTATACATGATACTTCAATTGGTAATAAACTATTGTAGTAGACTATAATATCACAACATACTAAACTCGTTGTAAAAGACTCTACTTATATAACATGCTCTGACCAGTTATAATAGTCACATATGCTAACATGTTATAGTAGACCAAAATTGCACAACATATTCTAACTCATTGTAACATACAATAATCACACAACATGTATTCACCTATTGTAAAAGACCACAATCACACAACATGTTGTAGACCATTGTTATATATCAAGATTATGCAACATATTCATATATATTTTTATATATTGTAATTACACAATAGACTCTAGCTGTTGTATAAGCACTTTGAGGGAATGACATCAACAAAGAGAACATTTATTTTAAAAAAATCTAATTAAAGTGAAATATATTCTTAGAAGTGAGCTTTCTAATGACAAAAAAATCGTTTTATTCAGTAATGGGTACATTTAAAAAAATAGATACAGATTAAACTATTGGCAAAAAAAATATTTAGAATGAGGTTCTTTACTTGGAGGGAAGGACATTCCTTGAGAAGTTTTTCATGATTGGTTTAAAGTAAGTATTGGAACTTGAGTTCCATTACTTGTGATGAGTTACAAAATTACAAACAAAATACAATTCCCGAGTTCCCTCTTAAAGAAAGTAGAAAGCAAATTCTGGAATGACTAACAACGCCTCCTCTACAATTATATTCTTCATTATTTATAAATGACACATGTAAAATATTATGACTAGAAATGTTAGCAATGTGATATGGTTTATTTTCCAAATCATGACATAATATGACAAAATACCATACATTGTAGTCAGACCATGTAAAACAATTTTACACTAACCACCATTATCAATGCAAATTATAAAATAAAAATGTTTGAACATTATGAAAGAATAATCACACCACACCATGTGACAAACAATATAATTTATCTAACATATCCTTATTCAACTATATGATATTAAAAATAATAATTAACTATAATTGTGCATGAAGAATATATAAAAAGTTAATATTGTGCATTATGTTAAACAATCATCATCAACTAAGCCTCAATCCCAACTATGTTGGGATCGGCTACATGGATCCTTCTTTTCCATTCATCTCTATCATGGTTCATATTCTGGTTGAGATGTAGAGATTTAAAACCTCTCTTTATAAGCTCTTCCCATGTTAATTTAGGCTTTCCTCTTCTACTAATATTTTTTCTTGCCTCAATAGTATTGCTTCGTATAGGCGCATTAGTCGGTCTGCGTTGCACGTGTCCATACCATATGAGTCGACCCTCGCGCAACTTGTCTGCAATGCTCGCTACCCCCACTTCATTATTGATATAGTCATTTCTCAGGCGGTCTTTTCTTGTCTTCCCACACATCCATCTCAACATATGCATTTCAGCCACATTCATCTTGTTGAGGCCTTGTTTCTTCACCGCCCAACATTCACTCTCATAGAGCATGGTTGGTCGTATAATAGTTTTATAAAACTTGCTTTTTAGTCTGAGAGTGCTCTTTCAATCACATAATACTCCAGTTCCACTCCTCCATTTCAACCATCATGTAGTGATCCTATGACAAACATCAATTTGGATGTCGCCATCTGTTTGAATGATAGAGACCAAGTAACAAAATTTATCACATTTTAGTATATCTACTCCGTCCAACCTGGCTCCACCATTCACACTGTGAGATTGGCTGAAATTACAATGCATGTACTCGGTTTTGCTATTACTAATCATCAATCCATTTGATTCCAGTGCATTTCTCTAAAGTTCAAATTTATCATTCAAACCATCTTTAGTTTCGTCAATCAATACAATATCATCAATAAATAACATACACCAAGGAACGTCATCCTAAACATTCTTTGTCAACTCATCCATAACAAGAATGAACATATATGGATTGAGTGTGGATCCTTGGTGTCAGGGGCGGCCCCAAGGGGGGCGGGCAGGGGCTGCGACCCCCCCAAAAAAAATGAAAATGTAATGTATATATTTGTACATATACCTATGTTTGTAATGTTATATTGATAATATATATTATTTATACCAAATATTAATCACAAATATGGACTTGGTATAGTGGTTTGTGGTTGTAACCATATCTAAGAGGTCTCAAGTTTGAATCCTTGTGTATGCATCACTCATTTTTTACAACACATACAGAATACATTTACTATATATATTGTCTTTGGCACAATAAAGCACAAAACTTGACTTGGTGTAGTGGTTTACATGGTTGTTGTTGTACTTAAGGTCATGAGTTCCAATTGCATATTGGGTATTTAAAATTTTTGGCCCCCCAACCACCAACTCCTGGTACCGCCACTACTTGGTGTACCCCACTTGTGATGGGAAAAGTTGGTGTCTCACCTCCAGGAGTCTTCACACTTGTAGTAGAGCTACCACATACATGTCTTTAATCAAGTTAATGTATTGGATTGACACATCCTTTTTCTTAAAAATCATCTACAACACTTCTTTGCGTACTCGATCAAAAATTTATGTTTACAAAGAACGTGATAAATTTATCTTAAACAATAACAAATCAAAATTTATGTTTATAAATACATAAAATGTAAATATTATTACAATACTTTGTATGTACAAAATAAAATAAAAATATTGATGTTATCTTATTGACAATATTTTTATTAAAATTATAATTATACCATACTAAAATATTTTTTATAGGAGCAACATCCTCACTATAACCACTTGTTGATGTTATTATGGTTAAAATTTACTATGGTTATTCATAGATATGATTCTTTCTTATTGTCTTTTCCATCCTTATTTATTATAAAATGACATAGTAAAAATCAACAACATTTTTCAATGATTTTCATATATACACTTACAAGAAGCTAATCACATGAAATTGAATGGAATTTAAGTTCAAGAAATTGAACTAGAGTTCTCAGAAAATGAGTTTCTGATAACGTATGATTTACACCAAACCAATCATAGCGTAGAGAAAGCATTAGTTTTACAATTTTTAATTAAAATAAAATATATTCTTAGAGAGATCTAATGAGAAAGAAAAAAAAAATTGGTAGTGGGTACATTAAAAAAAGCTTATATAAAGTCAAACTTTTGGAAAAAATGATATGGAATGAGGTTATTTATTTGGAGGGAATGACAACATTGAGAGAAAATATTTACTGATAAAATCTCTAATTAAATTAAAATATATTCTTAGAAAGGACCTTTCTATTGGGCAATAAATCAGTTTAGTTGAAAATGGGTACATTAACAATAGTTTAGAAACAAATAAAACTTTTGGAAAGAAATTTATTTAGAAGGAGGTTCTTTACATGGAGAGAAAATATTTATTTTACAAAAATTCTAATTACAGTGAAATATATTCTTAGACGGGATCTTTCTAACAAAGAAAAAGGTATTTTAGTTTGTAATGGGTACATTAACTAAAGTTTAGATAGAAATCAAACTTTTGGTAAGAAATTTATTTGGAATGACGTTCTTTACTTGGAGGGAATAACATCCATAGAGAGAAAATATTTATTTTATAAAACTCTAGTGAAAGTGAAATATGTTCTTAGAAGGGAGATTTCTAATGAGAAAAAATAATTTTAGTTGGTAATAGATAAATTAACAAAATAAAATAAAATAAATAGCGGGAGAAAGATTTTCTTAGAGAAATAAGAGTGGAAAACAATATTTAGAAGAAAAGAAGTTTTGGTGGTAAACTAAAAATTTTTACGGCAAAATCTTGGAGGAAAACATGTTTCCTAGAGAAGGAAAATATAATAGAATTTTTTTCACATGTCCATATATTAATGGAGATTTAACTTTTTTAAAAGAACTTTTCACCATCATTCACCATACTTTTCCATGGAGACAAAAAAGCCAAAATTCACCATAGTTTTTCCATGGAAAAATTCCCTATATATAGCCACGATATATATAGAACTTGGTTTTTTACTTCAGGGAGAAATGGAGGGGAAAATAAATTCCTCTATCTGTCTACTCATTCTTTGGCCTTCAAGTAAGAGTTCTTATGTAGCGGGGACAAGTTTTGATCTCTGGTGGTGGTGAATATTTGGTAGCGTATGTATATCTTACAGATTGATCCAATTAGCCTAATATAAGTTTTAATAGTGCATTATTAACTTTTATATATATGTTGGATATGGTTTATATTTTTTATCATGCCTCTAGAAATGTATTTCTAAAATATATGTACTTTTTAACAACAATTGTTGTCGGTCGAGTTTGTCCTTAAAGAAAATTGACCAAAAAGTACCGATGAGTGTTTCCAACAACTATTATCATCTGAGAAGTTCAACCCAGAAACTCGACTGACAATATTGTGCTCAGAATGTGCAGATGGCTTTTTGGATGAGACTTTCCCTCTCAAATAGAATTTCTCAACCAATAACCTTATTCTTTAGCACTTCCTTGGTACCTTTATATGTGTATATTGTCATGCTTCAAAATGCTTACCTTGCATACAACTCTATCTCTCAAATAGCTCTAAATTGGTAACTCTATATCTTGCAATTACTTACCTTGAGTTGTTACTCATGTTTTGATGATAATATATTTGGATCTCTTGGTTGTGTCTTAATTTTCTTCCATTGTGCTCCAATTTTCTACATTTATATAGTTTTATATCTTGTTTTAATACAACATTTAGTTTCTTAGTGGTAAACATCTTTTGGTAATAATGCATATTCTGCTAGTGAGTAATATCCTTTCATGCTTCTGATATTGTGTATCTTTTTGTTTGGATATTTCACTACATCTAATCATAACTTATTCTTTAACTTATAAATATTTTTCTATGATCTAGATCCTAATGTAGTCCTAAATTGTGATACCATCTACTAGTAGTACATATACATGTAGTTCTAGTCTTATTCATCAATTGGTATTCAACTATATGCTATGTTTGTATCTTGTTTTCATACATACTCAAGTGTGTTCCTTGACTTTATATCACTATGTTGAGCTAGTTGCTTGCATAGCCTTGCCTTGATTTTTGCTAGAATCGCATCTAGGGTTGTTCAAATGCATGTCTTGATCTACTGTATATACATTGGTTGGACAAACACCTAGTTTTTGCTCTTTTTCTCTCATTTCTAACTTTTGGTATCTCCTTTTACTAACAAGATGTATTTTTATCTCTTTAACCCCTCACTTTTTGAAATGACAAAGGGAGAGAAGATATGTCTTATGTGAAGGGGAGAACACATATGTGTAGAATATACATGCATAGAAGACGTAGTTTCCATAAATGTTATAAAGCTAACCATGCAGGAGAAATAACATTAATTGAAGGGGAGTATGAGAACTCCATTAATATCAATTCATGCAGAGCATGTGAACTCAATTCTATTGAAACAACTAGGTTTCTTCAAAGGTATGTTTTTACTTAAATGCTTTCAATACATTTATATAATGGTTTGTCATCTTTAAAAAGGGGGAGAATGTTGACTCAAAGTCTAATTGACTAAACTCTTATTTTGATGATGGCTTACCATTCCACTTATTTGTGTCTAATTCTTCTACTTGAGTGATTTCAGACTAGGTATAGATACACTCCAAATGCCTAAACTTGTGCATCTTAAGTTCAAGAAAAATATGTCAAAATCAATGCAAGTGCACTTTTGTAGAAAATGCTTCAAATATATTACAATCATGTTGTAGACCACTTGTAATGATTATATGACTTGTAATTAAGCTTAGAAAAATCAAGAGCACTTAAATCGGATATTTAAGCACTTCTATGACACTTTCCAAAATTCATCAAAGGGACTTATGTCGGTCGAGTTTAATCTAGGATAAACTCGACTGACACCCTGGATCTTAGGAACTGTCAAGATTGACCAAGTTTCCCTAGGACAAACACGACCGACACTGCTGTATAGACAAATCAATTTTAAGCCATCAAACAAATTTCATCCAGGATAAACAAGACTGACAACTCAAATTTGATTTGTTGTATAGTACCATCCGTAGAGTTTTCCAAAAGTAAACTCGACCGACCGCACGGTATGAAATATGCAAAAAAAGTGTTTATAACCATTAGAGAGTTGCAGAACTCAAAAATATATATGTTTCAACTGTTGGGTTTTAGGTGAGGGTGAAGGCAATGGAAACAAAAAATTTCTCTCACTACAAAACCATAACCGCTGATCGCATCAACGACTATGAAATAGGAAGGATGGTTTTAGTGAGGTGTACCTGGTACTGAGGCTTGCTCAATGACAATACCTCATAGCTAGTGTGATCTTCAACCATCTGTCTTTGATAGCATATGTGCAACTCCTAGTCTTGACCAGGGCTGTGGTTGACATTCGTCCTCCTGAGTGGCAGAAATCTCCCGCCTCTATAGATAGTCTACATGGACCACCGAGAACTCTAGTCATCCTATCCTACAGGACACTAGAAGGAGTCGTCCCCTTCTGCCAACGTACTAGTCACTGACACACTCTCCCATAACCAATTGTTGTCATGTAATTGTCTTTCCCTCGTTGTTCCTCGCTGGACGTATAGAACTTGCTTGGGCTCTCTCGGTTATCATAACTAGAGAGGACAACAACTTTGCAGAGCAACTGATGTTCTGAGTTGTGTTGTCTGAGAAGCCCTCAGTACCCCTCTATATATAGGAGGGGTCAGGGTTCTTAGCCCCAGGTAATGCGGGATTAAAGTGGGAGTAGAAGGGTTTGGAATTTCCATGAACTGATTGCACTGCGGCATCCAAACCAGTCATTTGACAAAAAAATCGGCCGGTTGAGAGTGTGAGCCGGTTGGTTCACTTAGTGAACCGGTCGGTTCACTTCCCAGACTTTCCTCCAATTGACTTTCCTTGTTCATTTCTAATTAATACAAAGATCAATTCTTATCCCAATTGAATTGGACAAGTGAAATGAAAAACTTTTATCACAAATTAGGACAACCCAACCTTGCTCGTTTGGTACAGTCAAACCGATCAGTTCACCAAGTGAACCGCTCATATCACTGACCATGATCTGATCGGTTCACCCAGTGAACCGGTTGTTTGGTGGTCTAGATTGTGCAGAACACAGTCAATGCAGTTCTCAATCAATTCGGCATTCAAATCAATTAGTTCAACACTTAAACTTGATGATTATGAGTCAAGTCAATTTATTGAATGTTTGATTGAGTACCTAAACACCTTTAGTAATCAATCCAAACATCATTCATGGATAAACTCCTTTTCTAGGTAAATCATTTGTGTGTGACCCTATAGGTCCCATTTCACGTTGGCAGTGAATGTCCATAACTAGCTTATGGCATCATAAACAAAGAGTAGTGCCTAGGCACACATCAGTGTTACCCAAGTGAAAAGAAAAGTTGGAGAACAACTTTCAATCCTACAGTCTATGATTGGTGTTCCAGTGAATGTAAAATTCCTTTGTCTCTAATATCCTGAATGAACTCAAGGCATGGAGTTGTCATCCTTTCAACATTTATTCATGTTCCTTAATCCAAAGCAGACTGTCTGAGATATGTGTGCCATCAATATCACATATTGACTCACACATGTGTGTGCATGCCTTTCTCAATCTCACTTATCAAGTGGCCATGGACATCATACTCCCTTAGGAGGGACAAATCCCATATCTATCACTCACAGTCAAAACCCCATGTGTCAAAGTCACCCAATCATCACCTTTATAACAATCCATATTTCAGGACCGCGTTTGATGATGTAAAAGTGTACCCAACGACATGTGATGAGTGTTGTGATTTCATGTCTAAGAATCACAATCACCATCACTGTGAGAGATGACTGTAACTACCATGTCATGATTCCATGTGTCACTCTCACGGTGGGTCTGTCTGATACACTGTTCTCTAACATGTATCTATGTACTTGGTTTGATATCACATATCATGACTAATGAGACTCTGTCATCAACCAACACACTCTAGTCTTGCTGTGTCATTATTGTCTATCAACCTTCTACAATGACATCCGACTAGGGACAAAACAAGAATGTACAAACTCTTAGCATCCGTATGATCTCATTCTTTAGGTCCTCAACCTGAAGACATACGTAATTGAGTAATGTCATTCTCTAGACATTCATTCTATTCTATCCTTATCTCATAATTGGTTGAACTTGTTTAAATTGGAAGCTTGCCTTTGATATTTATCAAATCAATCATAATGTATCCCAATCCAATCATCATATGATTGACTCTCAGGGCATACATACCAACAAACTCCCACTTGCACTGTGAGCCAATCACCTTTGAATCATATTCTTAGTGATCTCTAAACATGTCCCAGATGTTTCTACTACTCCAGTGCTAACGATGTGAGTTAGCAACACTTTGCTTTAGTCGGTATATTGCATGTTTCACATCTATTCGTTGTATGACATATCGTATGAGATGGAGTTGCTGTAATATGTGATTTGATATTCCTTTCCTAACACTTAGCTCCATTGTTTGACTCAGTATTACTACTTGCCATCAATGGTCGGAATATCTATAAGTTCATCTCTGTGAACTTCTAGATCCATATAGTATCCTTTGTTGTTCATAACACAAGGACACTCGACATTCTCTTTTAGAATTAAATGGATTTTAAATTGAAATGTTTCCATTTATTAACTCATATTCACTTTTATATTTTATATTTTGTGATCATTTTCTATCATTTTGGAAGCTTGCATCAGTGTAACTCTTTACACCCAACTCTTCCTTATATTACCATAGAACTAGTACTTCATAAGTACCAAACAATTCCTTCATGGTATTCCAGTGACCCTTATTGGAAGTAGACACACATCCACTCATCACACGAGTTAACATGATGAGCATATCATATTGTCATGTCCAATACATGCAAGATGATGAATGCATATTTTCTTGTCATGTCTAATACATACAAGATAATGGGATGATTACATACATGATAGATCCATATCTATCTATGTGTTCCTATTCTTTGTAAGTACTTGGGACACTTGGCATCTGAGATACTAACTTCATGTAACATGGAGAAGTTTTCTCCCACTGAATCTGTGCATACTGAACCCTTCAATACAGATTGCCAATGTATGTTCTCTCTTTACCAGGTTAAGAGATTTTGGAGAACTATCTCTATAGATCTCTATTCCTATCACATAGGAAATTTCTCTATCTTCCATGAAAGATATTTCCGCACTCGTTTCCATTTTAGAACATTTCATTCATCATCATCATGTGGAATGTGAATACGCTCCCACTAAATCTTTGTAATCACATATCCCTTCTTTATTTTGATATATTAGTAAAACCTTTTGACTATATAATCAAAGTAAAGACTTCCAGTTCTGAGTTGTTTGTATTTAATCAATCATATTGATTAATCCCTTGTAACTTATAGACTACATTTTCATTATTGGATTCATAAAACCCTTCAGGTTGTGCCATGTACATAGCCTTATCTTATTCCTACTGGGAATGCAGTTTTATATCCATATGCCAAATCTCATAGTCATTAAGTTCTAACAGCAAGCATGATCCTTTCTCTAAATGTCATCCATGTCAGTCTTAACTCTTAAGACCCAATTGCACTTATGGGTTTTATCCCAACAAGTGCTACCACTAAGGTCATACCTTATGGTTTACATGGAAGTCATTTTTGGATCTTATGGCCCTTAAACCATAACTCAAAATTTGGTCTCTCAACATCATCTAGTTGATTGGCTCATCTCATGACCAATTCATCACCTAGATATATGAGGTGTATCTATTACATAAAGAATTTGAGAACCCACAACACTTGTGATTCTTAATCTCCTTTATTTAGTATAAAGCATGTTCTTTAGAAGAATTTTATAAGGTTAGTTATTTGATGATCATGCTCTAACTCTTTAGAGTATGATTCCTTCTTTGATTTAGACATCATGAGTTATCTGTGATACACTATCATAATTACTCACAAGGTCCTCAAACATTTGGTTTAACTATCCCATTCATTAATCACATCAAAGAGTTAATACTTTTACCAAGTTTGTACTTCATTTATGATATTCTTGAACACTTTAAGATATTCATATTGGTATTTCAATAAACACCATCTGAAGCATTAGCATTTCTTCCAATAGGTATATAAATACATCAATATGTATTATACCCAATCGAATAGTCATTCTCCCACTCCATCTAGTGAAGATTGACTTGTTATCATGCCCAAGACATTCATATCTCTTAATGGTTCACAACTAAAAGAGTCTAGCCTATCCATCAATATGGAAACTAGAGATGAGTTTCTCTTGATAATGCTAATTAATTGTTTGATTCATCAATAACTTTTAGGTATCATTTTATCTTATGCATACCAAGTACCACAAGATAAACAAGGCATTTCCACAAAAGATCTTATCTTTGAAATTGAAACATCAACTTTATTGATAGACATCCTTGTCATTACAAGATGCAGAAATCAAGTGTTTCTATTTATTGGAAAAATGAAATAGAAGTTCACAACTCTATTACATGCCCTTTGGGATGAAATAAACTAAAAAGTACTATCTATGGCAGCAACACTTGTTCCAATGATGAGTGCTCCTTTTTGGTCCTTTCAAAAAGGTCATCACTTATTTTAAAATCATGCATATCATATATGTCAGATCTATGTATTGGTATCATATACCTTAGATTAAAGAAGTGTTTCAAGTTTATTTCATGATACTTGAGGTGGAGACTTCCATCCCCTCCTTCTTTTGTTCATCCAGATAGAGAGGGGAATTTCTCCTCCAATGTCCTGGCTCTTGACAATGGTGACATTTGCCTCCCTTATTCACCCCTCCTTTGGCCTTGATAGCTGAAGATGACTTGGGTTGTTGGCTAGCATCAGAACTCTTCTTTGCCTTGCCCTTGCCCTTGCCTTTAGACTTACCCTTCTTTCTATTGATCAACATCATAGATTTGGGTTTGTTTTTCTTCATATGTGCCTCAGCTATCCTCAACATGCCCAACAACTCTGTCAACATCTTGTCAAAGTTGTTCATGTTGTAGTTCATCACAAACTGACTGTAAGATTCTGGCAACGATTGCAGTATCACATCAGTAGCCAACTCTTGGCTCAGAGGGAATCCTAGTCTTGTCAGGTTCTCCACATACCCAATCATCTTGAGTGTGTGAGGACCAATTGGATCTCCTTCTGTCATGATGCACTTGAATAGCATCCTAGAGACATCATATCTCTCTTGTTGTGCTTGGTCTTGATATATGTTCTTGAGATGCTGAACCATCTCAATGACGTCCATGTTCTCATGTTGTCTCTGCAACTCATAGTTCATTGAGCACAACATCAAGCACTTCACATCAATGTCATCTTCAATATGCTTCTTGTAAGCATCCCTTTCTGCCTTTGGTGTGGTGGGAGCGGGTTCCTCTGGCACTGGTGTATCTAGGACATAGAGCTTTCACTCTTGAGTGAGAACAATTCTCAATGACCTAAATGAGTCGTGGAAATTAGTCCCATTCAGCTTGTCCTTCTCAAGGACCGATCGCAACGAAAAGTGATTATTGTTGATAACCATTTGTTCTACAAAAAGGAAATATGCAATTTTAGTCCAAAATCCTTTTTGACTTATTTCAATTTGATTTGAAAATTTTGACGATATAATTAGGTCTTAATTAATTATCGCTCCCACTATTTTGTTCAAATTGATAGCCCTCACCATCAATTTGGAAGATTGCAGTGTACAACCTTCTAGTGAGCAAGATCCTAATTTCCTCTCAGCCATTGACCAGCTAGGGCTGCCACCCACAACTAGAATCTTTCAAGTAAGCAACATTTACCAATTGCATCATATGAAACTCTTGATAGATGTCATGCACAACTCCTTGCCATGTTCATCTCTATGCCTCAAGGTGCTTGATCCGATTAAGGTCACCTTGTTAAGTCCAACCCAAACGCCAACATGATGAATATGCACCCTGCTATGGCAGACCCACATATTCACTGTCACACTTCCACGAGATAGACAATGCACCACGCTAGAGCGTTCCCACACTTGTTTGATCAAGCTTTTCATGTGTTTTGCTTTTGGAAGGCATCTTAAACTTAATATTTTGTTTAGGGGTTTTAATATGCTTATATATGTATATATGTATCCAATCACCACATATATAGTACGCATCATATACATGCTATATCCCACAATGAAAACATGCAATAATGATAAAGCGATGAATATGACCATCCTATTGTAATTCCTTGAGCCACAAGGAATTATAGTCATCTAGATCTACATCACATGCAACCTATTGTTGATGAAGATCTTGTGCTTAGGTCATTCTGGGTTTCATCACATGACTGATTGACTTACCTCCTGGCCGGTCGGTTGGTTGTCTCCAACCAATCGTTTGGCTCCTTCAGATGGTCAGTTCGTCAGGTCGTCTGCTCCTCTCCAGGCTTCCAACTGCACCATTAGCCATTCATCTCGATCCACTAGTCAATCGATTGGCACCTCCAGCCGATCATCTCAAACCTCCAGCAACTCGTATGGGCACTCGCTAGTCTTTGACGTAACATGAAATAAACTATCCTACTTTTACATATCTTATTGGGAAACCCCAAGTTACATTTGAGGGGATAAAAGGTAGAAGCGAATCTCCAGTTATCTCAAGTTACATCAGGAAAAGAAGAAGAGGGCTCAGTACGTAGACCGAGAGAAAACAACAACAACCTACCAAGCACGCATAGGGGTTTATAGGCCATAACCACACTACACATCCACCATCAAAACCATTTTGAGCGACGCGTATAGTTTGCATATATATACCATATCATATATGTATATATTTAGTTTGGGATCATGTGGTATTAATAATATATTCACATTTATCCAGTTAAATATTTGATATTAACTCCTATTTATTTATTATCTATGTCACGTCAGATGTTCTATGGATAGAAGTTCATTCAGATAAAAATTCTATTTCTTTTTCGTCTAACCCAGAGCTAGATGGTTCTTCCTGGCATCGTATGTAATAAATAAAAGGTAGAAAAACCAAAAGTCAATCATATCGATTATCCTAAAACACAGTACGTTAATGTGGCTCTAATTCCACTATTGGGTTTTAGGTGAGAGAGAAGGCAGCGGAAATAAAAAATTCTCTCACCACAAAACCATAACCACGGATCACAACAACGACTATGAAACAGGAAGGATGGTTTTAGTGAGGTGTACCTAGTCTTTAGGTTTGCTCAGTGACAATACCACACAGCTAGTTAGGTCTTCAACCACCTATCTTTGACAACGTCTGTGCAGCTCCTGGTCTTGACCCAGACTGCGGTTGACAGTCATCCTCCTGAGCGGTAGAAATCTCCCGCATGTATAGATAGTCCATAAGGACCACTGGGAACTCTAGTCGTCATGTCCTACAGGACACTAGAAGGAGTCATCCCCTTCTGTTGGCGTACTAGTCACCGACACACTCTCCCACAACCAGTTGATGCCTTGCAGTTGTCTTTCCCTTGTTGTTCCTTCCTAGATGGGTAGAACTTGCTTGGGCTCTCTCGGTTACCACAACTAGAGAGGACAACAACTTTGTAAAGCAACTGATGTTCTCAGTTGTGTTGTTTGAGAACCCCCAGTATCCCTCTATATATAGGAGGGGTTAGGGTCAGGGTTCTCAGCCCCGAGCAATGCAGGATTAAAGTGGGAGTAGAAGGGTCCAAAATTTCCATGAACTGATTGCACTGCGGCAGTCGAACCGGTCATTTCACAAACGAACCGGTCAGTTGGGAGTGTGAGCCAGTCAGTTCACTTAGTGAATCGATCGGTTCTCTTTCCAGACTTGCCTCCAATTGACTTTCCTTATTTGTTTCTAATTAATATAAAGATCAATTCTTATCCCAATCAAATTGGACAAGTGAAACGAAAACAATTTCTCACAAATTGGGACAACCCAACCTTGCTCATTTGGTCCAGTCGAACTGATCAATTCACCAAGTGAATCAGTCATCTCACTGACCATGAGCTGATCGATTCACCCAGTGAACTAGATGGTTGGTGGTCCAGATTGTGTAGAACATAGGCAATGCAGTTCTCAATCAATCTGACATTCAAATAAGTTAGTTCAACACTTGAACTTGATGATTCTGAGTCAAGTCAATTGATTGAATGTTTGATTGAGCACCTAAACACCTTTAGTAATCAATCCAAACATCATTCATGGATAAACTCCTCTTCTAGGTAAATCATTTGTGTGTGACCATATAGGTCCCATTTCCCATTAGCAGTGAATGTCTATAACTAGCTTATGACATCACAAGCAAAGAGCGGTGCCTAGTCGCACATCAGTGCTGCCCAAGTGAAAAGGAAAGTTGGAGAACAACTTTCAATCCTACAGTCTATGATTGGTGTTCCAGTGAATGTATGATTCCTTTGTCTCGGATATCTTGAATGAACTCAAGGCATGGAGTTGTCATCCTTTCAACGTTCATTCATGTTCCTTGATCCAAAG
>OY856409.1:988940055-989230055 GCA_963693085.1 Alisma plantago-aquatica | reverse complement strand
CTCTTCATGTTGCTTGCGTCCTTTGTTCCAGTTTACTTCTGTTTTTCTCAAAACCCGATAATATCTTCTATCATCTCAATCTAACACATTGCTTTATTTCGCCCATCAACTATCTACAGGTACTCGACCACTATAACCATGAAGCCCGCTGCCTTTTTGCATCACACCCTGTTGCTCATCGACGCCGCACTGGGCATGTGACCGTGCCTCGACCTAGCACTTGATCTCAAGGTGAGGTTCCTACTCTTCCTGTGTCGATGTAGGGATGTGACAAACATGCTCTAAGGGTACATTCCCAGCTACAAGACTTCCGTTGACAATGAGACAACAAGGACAACGAAAATGCCAAATCTACGGCAAGGTCTTCCTCTTGGACGGTAATAGGATAGCTTACTGGAATACCAACAACGATAACACCATCACGGACGAGAATGTGAGGTTGCTGCCCGGCAGTTCGAGGACCCAAGCAGGGACCGCGAAGGTAGGCTGTCCATCTGCTTCAACTTCTCCGATTTGATGAAGCGCATCATCGCCGGGATGTGCAAGCACGACGACGACGAGAGGTGGGCCACTCTCTCTTTTTCTCACATGTCCCCCCATTCTGCTCTGGCTTCGGTGGCCCAAGTACAATACTATTTTTGTTACTTTCAGCTTATATCTTTGTATTATTAATTTTATTATTTTGACTACGGACTTGTTTGATCTGTGCTGTATGCATGTAAAGATCAGCTCCATTTCGTCACCCTCTTCAAGATCTATTACTTTTGGAAGCTGCTATCATCTAGCTCAGGGTCCTTTTCAAAATTTATTTGCGTTGGTGGCTCAACTACTAGATGCAATACAAAAGCTGATCTTTTGCATGGAACAACATAGGAACGATAACATAATCCATTGATTGTGTTTTCAGATGATTGATTGTGCATCACATAAGTTCCTATATTATAGTGTGTTCTATCCTTCAAATTTAAGTTCTAAAAAGTTGAAAGCTTGTTTTCATGTTGTTGTTTTTTCGGACATATGTAGGTGGAGCTTGTTGATTTTGGAAATATACTCTTTATTCATGTAATATTGTGAGTTCTACTTGGTGTTTGAATGATGTTGCTCATTGTGTAATGTCCATGCAAATTTATTGCTCTGAAAATTTACTATATTGATCATTGTGAAGTAGGTTGTAAAGTATTAAAATGGTTCTCACGGGATAGGCCTACATATCTTTCCATTTTATTTACTCTAGGTCTAAGTTTTTGCATTGTCTCTCTCCCCCTGCAAAACATGTATTCTTTCCATCCTTCGCTCTTATTTATTATGACATCCCTAAGGACTCTTTAGTTTTCTCTCTCACGTTGTTATCTTCGTTACTTACCATCCCATACCACAACCTAATTCTCTCACATATTCTATTATCCCTTGATTATCCATGTTTTAAAATTCCCATAGTCTCTCTCTTCCAATTGGAATCCGTTACGTGGGGTTACTATATGTGTGCTATATTTCAAAATTATAATAAATTAGAACATATCAACATTAATGACTGCGACCATCACTATAGAAACTTTTACCACGTAGTATTATCTACATCTTCCCCACCTCCACAAAATAGAATAGATATATGTTTACTTCTACACTTGTTTTGATAAAATATTTTATTATGAAACGATATTATCATAAAAACTATCTCAAAATGTTATGATTTCGTCAACAAGTAGCATTTTAGATAAGTCAACGTGGTTGTGATCAAGGATTACGTGATGATGACATATAAGATAAATTGCTTATACTCATCAATGTCCAATCTTAATTTCAAAAATAAACTTTTACCAACTCTCAATGTAATTATTGTATCCCTCTATTTAACTCATCTTTTTAATAAATCCCTAATAAATCTTCAATTTCATGTCCCACAATTATTCTCTATCCAACTATCTCACCCCTTCAATAGAACTCCCTCCTATGCTCTTACCATCTCTATATCGTGCACAATTTCAAAGTTATATTCTCTCTCCTTTTCTTTCCAATAGAAATATATATATATCACATAGACCTATCATGAAGGCATGAATAGGGGTTACTATATGTGTCATACATATCAAAAGCTAAAGCAGTAGAACAAGTAAAAACTAAATACACAATTTTCTCATAACTTCTCACATTTCCACCTCCCAAGATTTGTTGTTCCTGTCCCAATCGGGATGACGACCGTGTGTAGTCGCAATTCAACTGCAGTCGATGATACACATCAAAAGATATACATGTAAACATGTCTAAGTACGGAGTAGCATACTCCCTCTAAAACATGGAGTAGGAAATCCTTTCTTCATTTCCACAATGACTACAAAGGCTTTAACTACTTTTCTATTTGTTTGTCCATGACATCATGCATTTCAGAGAACTCATTTAATGGTTTCGAGTAGTAGTATAATTTCTAAAACAATAGCCATTTCAATTGTGTATACATGGCTTAATCTTAAAGATTTTTGTATCATTTTACATTCCAATGTCTCAAAATGAATTTAACTTGAGTATTTGCACATAACATAATAACCATATTATCAAAATATCAAAACATATAAATATCTCAACAATTTTATATAAAGTAGTTCTATAGTCATATCATAATTTGCAATATTTATATTGATAATATTATAATATGATTAATAAAAAATGTATGTAATATGCTTGTATCTATCAAATATATCGATTCTCTATACAATAAATGTATACCTTTTTTCTATTTAAGACATGTAGGAAAGTCTACTATTTAGATTCAAAGTAATTTGATAAAGATTAAATAGGTATAATGTTGTACGTGCATGTGCACGTGTGTGTTTACTAGTATATATATATATATATATATATATATATATATATATATATATATATATATATATATATATGTGTGTGTGTGTGTGTGTGTATATACATATGTATATATATAGATACATATATATGTATATATACATATATATATATATACACACACACAAACATACATATATGTGTGTATGCATGTTGTATAACGGAAAATGGTATATAGAAGCACAACAAAATGAAATAGATATTAATTATCATCATCATCATCATCATCATCTAAGCCTCAATCCCAACTATGTTGGGGTCGGCTACATGGATCCTTCGTTTCCATTCAGCTCTATCATGGGCCATATTCTGATTGAGATGTAGAGATTCAAAATCTCTCTTTATAAGCTCATCCCATGTTAATTTAGGCCTTCCTCTTCTTCTATTTATAGTGTTTGGCTCAATAGCATTGCTTCGTATAGGCGTACTAGTAGGTCTGCGTTGCACATGTCCGTACCATCTGAGTCGGCCCTCACGCAACTTGTCCTCAATGCTCGCCACCCCCACTTTATTCCTGATATAGTCATTTCTCAAACGATCTTTTCTTGTCTTCCCACACATCCATCTCAGCATACGCATTTCAGCCACGTTCATCTTGTTGAGACCTTGTTTCTTCACCGCCCAACATTCACTCCCATAGAGCATGGCTGGTCGTATAGCTGTTCTATAAAACTTACTTGTTAACCTGAGAGGGATCTTCTGATCGCTGCCACAATACTAAAATAAATATGTGGAAAATTAAGGAAACCAATTCTTTATGCTATTAGAATAAAGAATGTCATCGCTGAGAAAACTGAAGGAGATAGAATTTTGAATTCGTAGGAAAAAGGAACCAAACTAGTTAACAATAATATGAAATTCACCGCCATAGTGGACAAGAAGGTAGCAAGCAAAGATAAATCTAACAATGAAGATCATAGTAATTATAAATCTAACAATGAAGATCATGGTAATTAAAAAATCCGCCTTGAGGCTCTCAAGGCTTAAACCTCTTGGCGAGGCTATCCCAAATGCACCTCAAGGGTTATACCTCGGTGTCCTAGATTGAGGCGTACGCCTGTCCGAGGCCCACCTTAAAGTAATGAGGCTCTGAGGCTTAGCTGAGGCGCCCGCCTCAATTCTGGGTGAAACGTCATGTTAACCACCAAATTGTCTACTTTTAAGACTATTACAAACACTTTCTTCAAAACAAATCGGAGTTTTTGTAGTTCATTGTTATTTTTTATTAATGAACATTTAATCATCATTCTCTTAGCGACATCTTTCAATCTTCATCAAGGTTGCAAAAAGCGTGAGGCGCATCGAGGGTTTTTTGTCTCAACAAGGCGAGTCGTAAGCCTCGAGGTGGTCAAGGCGTAAGCCTCTTGATGTATCGAGGCATTCCTATATAATATATATATATTATATATAGAGAGAGAGTCGGGCAAGAATAAACTCAAGTGTATAGATCGTACCGTACACCAATGGTGTTTGCTTAGTTATCAAGGCGCCCGCCTAGGTGCCGCCTAGTCGCTAGGCAAGGTGCCCCAAACTAGGCACCCAGCCTATTACATGCATTATGTGGGCGTCTAAGGCCTTTTAGGCCCAAATTAAGCCATTCAAAGGTTAAATTAGCATGGATGAAGTCTGGATTTGGTCAAATTAGATAATCTTGAGTCAATTTATGGTTGAAATAGGTCTGATTTAGGCAAAATCAGGTCAAATTTTGGAAAACTAGGGGAAAACAGGTCTGATTTGGGTCAAATTGGTAAGTCGTCATAGCTTGTTAGTTAAAAAAAATTATTACCTTATATGTCTGTTGTTCTTGCTTCTTTTTCTCTTCTTCTCTTATCCTTTCTCCTACATTTTATTCCTAAATCCTACTGCTGCTTTTTTATGAGTTACTCCTCCTGTATTCCCTCCTAAATCCTACTACTGCTGTGTTTTTTCTTTTATAAATTCTGTTTTCTTCTAATCCTCTTTTACATCACCTATGCTTCGTAATGTTGCTGATGTGGTACTTTCTATTTTCCTCTTTTACATCACGTATTCCTCATGATGCTGCTGCTGTTGTTGTTTTTTTTTTCTTTCCCACCCTCCATTTCCTCTTTATTGAGTTACAACCTCTTCCCACCCTTTTTTCCCCGTTTTCTTTTATTTGTTTTCTACATCTCCTGCTCCAATTATTATTGCAGGCTTGTTGATATTACTTAGCTTTTTTCTTCCTACTACAATCTCCTGTCATAGCCTCATTCTGTCCTCTTTTTATGTTTCCTATATGGTATTATATGTAGTATATTATGTATAATAAGAAGCAAATTAACATACTGAAAAAATACAAAAACAAAAAAACGCCCAGAACAGCCTAGGCAAGGCTGGCAAGCTAGGCGCCCGTTGGGACATGTTGACCGCCTAGCCGCCTTGACAACTATGATAATCAATTGATCTTTGCAAAATCTAATCAATTGATCTTTATTGTTATAATAATAATAGACCACGTACAAAATTTCAGCACATTTGGATGAGTGTAAATCACTCGACCAAGGACAACAAAATCAACGCACACAACTAATTTGAAATGCATGATTTTTGCATCTTTTAGATGCATGACCTATAAGTGTCCAAATGAGATCAGATTTATTACATAGTATGTTCTTAAGATATTTAAGAAGATCAACATTTCCAAAATAGTTGCTCCATAATGGTAAACAATTGAGGGTATAGCGTCTCCGGTACACTTGATTGTATTCCAGCTTAACTATATATATATATGGTAGCGATCCGGTGAGAAACATCCTACGGTGAGAGCATGAGAGGCATTTGAATAACTACAAATTGGGAGCTGTTTTGATAAATCCAACCGTATCGATGGAAAAAGCTTCATTTCATTTACCTTCTCACAAAAAAAAATTACAATCAAACATTATTTACATGGCCATATGTACAATATGCACTTTTTACATCCAACAGTGAGCCTGAAATTCAATATAGAGTGTCGAAAAGTATTTTATTGTTGTGAATGATCTACAAATTGGATGGTGATAAAATTTTGTAGGAAGGTAAATATTATTATATACTTGTAAGCTATACGGTTGGATTATGAAAAATTGATCTATGTGGAGAGTTATTCAAATGCCTCTCATGCTCTCACAAGATATGTTTTTTCATAACTTGAGATATATATATAATTTTTGTGGTCTTCATAACTTGAGCTATAAATGTCCAAATGGGTTCAAATTTTATATATGAGCTATTCACAAGATGTTTAAGAAGATCAATGGATTAGATTTTTGAAAAAAATGTTGCATCATGAAAAACTACTTGAGTGCATTCTGCTCTGAATACACTCGAGTGTATTCTAGCCTGACTCTCTCTCTCTCTCTCTATATATATATATAGAGTCAGGCTAGAATACACTCGAGTGTACAAATCGCACGAATACACTCAAGTGTGTTTGCATATCAAGACTATTTTTTGCAAAATGTAATCCATTGATCTTCACCGTCATAATATAACTAGGCTACATACAAATTTTGAGCCCATTTGGATGAGTGTAAGGCACTCAAAAAAATCGACGCGTGAAACTAATTTGAAATGCAGGCTAGAATACACTCGAGTGTACAAATCGCATGAATACACTCAAGTGTGTTTGCATATCAAGACTATTTTTTGCAAAATGTTAACCATTGATCTTCACGACTTCACCGTCATAATATAACTAGGCTACATACAAATTTTGAGCCCATTTGGATGAGTGTAAGGCACTCATCCAAGGGCAAAAAAATCGACCGGCGAAACTAATTTGAAATGCATAATTTTTGCAGTCTTTATAAAATGGCCTATAAATGTCTAAATGTGCTCAAATTTTGCGTATGAGCTATTCACAAGATATTTAAGAAGATCAACGAATTAGATTTTTGAAAAAAATATTGCATCATGAAAAACTACTTGAGTGTATTCTGCTCTGAATACACTCAAGTGTATTCTAGCCTGACTCTATATATATGTGTGTGTGTGTGTATATGTATATATATATATATTAATATTTATATATATATATATATATATATATATATATATATTAATATATAATATATAAGAAAATATACATACAATGCAAGTAATACAATATGACAGCTACATCAAGAAATCACATAACATTTCTCAATGATCGAGAGAACCTACCTCGGGCAAGCCCGACATGGTAACTCTCGAGGCATGAGAGAGAGTGGTCGTATCACCCCCCCTCCCGCACCAAAATGCCTTCGGTGTGGTTCAAACCCAGTTCCTTGCATCATGAAAAACTACTTGAGTGTATTCTGCTCTGAATACACTCAAGTGTATTCTAGCCTGACTCTATATATATGTGTGTGTGTGTATATATGTATGTATATATATATATATATTAATATTTATATATATATATATTAATATATAATATATAAGAAAATATACATACAATGCAAGTAATACAATATGACAGCTACATCAAGAAATCACATAACATTTCTCAATGATCGAGAGAACCTACCTCGGGCAAGCCCGACATGGTAACTCTCGAGGCATGAGAGAGAGTGGTCGTATCACCCCCCCCTCCCGCACCAAAATGCCTTCGGTGTGGTTCAAACCCGGTTCCTTCATTGGGACTTACAAAGCTCTTACCACCCTGGCTACTCCGGCGGTCTGGCCCAAAATAAGTTTGATTACCACCCGGGCTACCCGAGAGATCACATAACACTAGTTGTTTATAATCTAAATTTAAACAAATGGCAAATAGAACAGTACAAGTTGTATTCAAATAGTAGTATTTTAACCTTGGTTTGCTTTTTTTCATTTGTATCAGAGGTGGTAGTGGGAAATCCATTGAGCCAGGCCCATATGCAGTCCAAATGGTCCAGCATACCTCTATTTTAAGTGGCAGAATGAGGTTAGCACCTGAGTTGTGCCTCAATGCCTCTGCGCCTTTTTGCGCCTTGCAGAAAATGAGGTGCTCGCCTCTTGGATTACAATAGAGGCTTACGCCTCAAGGCGCCCTTGAGTGCATCTCACCTTGAGGAGTGCGCCTCACCTTGAGGCGTAACGCCTCTAGCGCCCAAGGGGCGTGCCTTCTTTTCCCATGCAAGCAACATATAGTAGTCTAAAAATTTTCCAGACCAGATTTGACTACTAGTAGGGTTCAGATCAAACCTAACTTGACCAAAGTATCATGTTTGCTTAAGTTAAGTCTAAAACATACACCATACAATATCAACAAGTGAAACACCTATATTATGCAACATCTGCCCGATTATGAAGTGGAAGTGGGGACAATCTCACACAAGGGAACTAGAGTTCAACAACTAGGTATACTTTTGATCTTCTAATTGAGATGATTGGGCAGATATTTCTATTATTAGATAATCACTCGATTTGTCATAAATTTTCATGTGGTTTGTTATCTTTTCTTTATAAAAATACATATTGCAATATATTTTTTATATGTAATGTAATACCAAAACAATGCATCTGTCTCAGATTATTTTCATCATAACAAATATATGTGTATTTTTATATGAGTGTTACATGCAATGGTCAAGCTACTCTGAGTGATTAACCAGACACCCAAGCTATGACCAAACCATACAAGATCAGTCGAAAGAATTCCCAGACGCAAGCTGACCACATTACCTCCAATTGAGATGATTGAGCTGATATTTCTATTAGATAATCACTCAATCATAATTTTTCATGTGATTTGTTATTTTATTTTGTAGAATATATATTGCAATGTATTTTGTATATGTACTACCAATATAATGGAACTGTCTTAATTATTTTCATCATGACAAATATATGCATATTTTTATGAGTGTTATATGCAGACGGTCAAGCCTACTCTAAGTGATTAACCAGACACCCAAACTATGACCAAACCACACAAGATCGGTCTAAAGAATTCCCAAACCCAAGGTAATGACATGATTTGTATAAACCAGAATAGGTTGGATACTTTGGCCAAGTCTGGTTTGGTCTCGAGTCAAGTTTGGCTTTTTTGCCCAACCCTAGGAAAAACACAAAACAAAAAGAGCCCAAATAGATTGGTTGAAACCAAATGTTATAACTTATAACTAATAACCATAAATATTAATGTTGTAATTCAATACTATGGATGAATATAAATTAAGCTGCTCTCACTAGTCACTTATACAACTTCACTATACGCTACTAGGCTCCTCCAATATGTGTTACCATTGAAAGTTATAGGGATTACTTTGGTTGTTAATTAGCCAATTTCAATATGGGTGTGTATAAGATGCATATAATGTAGGCAATTATGAATGACGTAGAAGATTATACACAATTATTGGCATATTATAATCTCTTGTATAATTACCATGCAAGGTTGCATATACAGACTACATAGTAAATTGTTATATATATGTGGTTGTATATATTGTTGTATACCACACACACAAAGAGAACATGGGAACACGCCCGACATTGCTTAGAGTAGTCACACCAAAAAATAGCTAATTGGTACATGTAAAAGCTAGAGTGAACCTAATTACATGGACGACAATTCTATGTCAGAATAATGAATATTATAAATCTCAACCACATACATTCAACCTTGTCGATGCAGCTAGAAGTAGGAGAAGAAAATGTTGTCCAGGTGGTTAGTGATAGTGAAAATGCTCCAACTAGTAGCCAACTAAAGGATCAGTGATTAATGATCTATTGGAATCCATCTGCAGCAGACTACAACAACTTTATGTTGAAAGCAGCTGGAAAGTTGAACAGGGTGCAATATATTATAAAAATGCAAAATCACTCACAACATTTTACAACTATCATTTAATTCTTGAGTATCATGAGAAGATTTGTGGGATATGATCTAGTCAGGCCAGGTGTCACTAGATTTGCTACAGCATTTTTTAGCTTAAAAAGTCTCTTGAAGAGCACGTCACTTCTAGAAGGATGTTCATTTATAAAGAATGGCTCAAATGCAAATTCTCAAAGACTCGTGAGGGCATTGAGGCTACAGCGAAAACAGTTGGTGAGTCCAAATTAGAGTTCAATTGGTGCTAAAAAATCAATCCTTTGGTTAATGTCTAGTTGATGGGAAGTAAACACCCACTATGGACTACGTACAATCAGCTATGATCACGCGCTTGATGATCTAGATAGAGAGTTTGCTAATGATGAGTCGCTTCACAAGCAGGTGTTTTTTATAGTCCAAGATAAATGGGACAACAAAGTCAACCGGCCCTTACATGTTGCAGGTAGTTGAACACCACTATCCTTTATGTCATTAACAAGGAATGAAATATCGCCGATATCGCCGGTATACCGGTCGAAATATCGATACCGATGCCATCGGGTATCGGTTTGAGCAAGTCTACTGCTGGTACCGCAAATATCGGTATACCGGTGGACTTACCGCCACTTACCGCCGAAAACCGAGGGTTACCGCTGCAAAAAGCCCAACTTACGGGCGATATAGGCGGTATGCCGCCCGGCATGCTCGATATTTGCGAACCTGGTGCTTGCTGCTGCTGTTTGAGTGGAGTTTCTTGGAGATTAGAGGTGATTTCTTTCCTTGGAGCTCGAATCAGCCCCGATCAAGGTATGTTTTCTTAATTTATTTCATTTCTCATCTTCTCTAACCCCTCCCCTCTCTATTTTCTTCTATTTTCACCATAGAACTTCTCCAAATTCTCTAAATACACCCAAAATCTAGATCTACTCCTAAAAACTTAGGATTAATGCTATTTAACAATAGATCTATGATTAATTTATGGAGATATACTAATGTATCACTAGATCTACTACTATTAATTAATATTATCACATAATTTCACTAATTAATATAAAATTCGTAATAATACAATAAGTACTATTAATAATAGGTATCTAACTTAGGTTTAGTAGAAAAAGTTGTACCAAATACTAATATGAACAAATACAAACAAAAATATACTACAAATAAATATATTTTTCGTTTTTTCATTTATTAAAAATGCTGAAAATTAAAAAAATGCATTTTTTTGTTTTTCTTTGTTTTTTCTACAGATTTATGTGTGTTAGTGTAATATAAGATTACAGCGGTGCATATCATAGCCAAAGTGATCATCATTCTGATCTTGTTGATTCAATGGATAACATGAGCATATCTGACTCTCAATCTCAACAATCATTCAGAGATATGTTATTTGGGCAGACACTTCCATACCCATCTCAGCCCCAACATGGGTATCCTGGATATCATGCTGAACCACCACCAAGATTACAATTAGAACTTGGACCTGGTATGGGATATCACGAAGCATACTCTGTCCGTAGCCCTTATGGATGCTTTCGGGTGAACACCGAAGCATACTCTGGTGATGGAGGTCAAACATGGAGTGGTGGGCATACTACAATTTATCCTATTGTCGGTTATCCATTACAACCTCAAGCTCCTCAAACATGGGATCCTCCTGCTTCTACAGCTACTCAACCTCAAGCTCCTCGAGCAAGGGCACCTCCACCTGCTTCTACTCAACCTCCCTCCATTTCAGCAACAAAGGAAAGATATCTAAAAGATTGGGAAGAACATTTTCCGAAGTTTGGGATGATGCAGTTTGCCAATCCTGAAGTGTATGAGGAACATGTTGTTTCATACAACAAGTCTTACAGAAGTTACATGACATGGGAGCAATATGTGGAGCATATGAACAACATATTGTATAGAGAACCAGCGCGCCACTCAACATACAACTGATGTGAGTTAGTAATTTACTACGTTGTTATATGTTTGTTGTAAATTGAATATTATTGCATAAGTGTGTTAACATGAGTTTATAGATTGTGCTAGTAAAATTTTAGATCTTAATTCTTGCATTTTGTCATCGATATCTTTCATCGAAATCTCCAAAAAAACAGGGCATATTCCTTAACTCACACTTGATTGACCCCCCCCCTCACATACCCAATATAGAATTTTATTGCATAAAACGTTGCATCTAGGTGTTGAGACCACGCCTGTAAAATTTCATGATTTAATTCGTTCATTTTGGCGTCGGTATGGCCAGGATTGCATCTGTCGATATTTCCGTCGGTATACCTGTAAATATCTATACCCAAGCTGTCGAAACGGCGTCGGTATCGGTCATTTAATTCCTTGGTCATTAATTTAATGAAATTAGATGTCACGTTGACACTTCATCACTTAAATTATGCATATTATCATTTGCACGCATTTTTTCATTGGAAAGACCCTTAGACTGATAGTATTTGTTTGATTATGGATGGTCTCTTGGAGTGCATTGACACATTCTACCGAGTCAGATATACAAGATGCATCGTTATGAAGAAGTTACAAGCATATAGTGATGGGTTAGGATCTTTTGGAAGACGAACTGTTGTTAGACAACACAATGACATCAACATGGATCCAAGTACGGGCTAGAGTGGGCCTTTGTCATTAGATAAGGTTATGGTTGGTCGCTAACTTCTTATTATCCTTCTCCTACAGTTGAATGTGGATGATTTTGGATATGGTACACCTTACTTGCAAAAATGGCCATACGAGTGTTGACTCTAACTTGTTCATCATCAAGATGTGAGAGAAATTGAGCACGTTGAAGATGGTAATATCAAGGGCAAATGGATTTTTGCATCTGATATATAATATAACCATAATAGCTTTGTTATTAATTGCTTTGAGGCCCGAATACATACAAAAAGGAAAAATAGGTTGGATGTGAAGAAGCTTGAAGTGTTGGTGTTCATTCAATTTAACGCCGAATTGAAGGAACGGAAGGACTGATGAAAAGAATTATGATCTTATACAATCACAAGGTAGAGACAAGGCTAAGGATTGGATAGTACACCTAGACCTGGATGAAGAAGACGTGTATCCATGTGTTGGAGTAACTTGGGGATCTGTTGCAAAAGCTAGTAGGGAAAAAGAAGTGTCAAAGACCAGGAAAAGCACAAGGTTTACTACTTCAATGTTAGACAGTGTTTCAAAAAGTATTTGGAGCAGCCCCTTGAGCGGTTCAAACCCTCTACCGCCTGAAAATGGCCTTAAGTGCCAGCTGAGCAGGCCAGCAAAAAGCAGCCGCTTATGCCCGCTTGAACCGCTTAACCGCCCGCTTGAAGATCCTGTTTAGGCGCCCGGTTTGGCCCGCTTAGTTGAAAAGTGCATGCTGGACCCAAAACAAGGCCCAAACTTGTTGACCCAGTAGGGGGTTAAAAAATTATGGAAAAGTAATACCTGCTCCATTTATTCATTGTATTTACATCATACTCTTGTAACATGTTCTTTACGTTGCACCTATATTAGTAGGTACATTGTTTGTAAATCAAGGTACATGTATTTGTACTAATTATAAACCTTTATACCTAATTAATTTATATATGTATATAAATGGTTTGTATGCATGTCCTAGTGCTCTACTATGTACTATTGATGTAATGTATGTTTGTATGTACTAGTTCTCTGTTGTGTACTAGTATATGTATGTAATAATTATATACTATATGATCAGTATGCATTTATATACTATATGTTGTCTGCATGTACTATTGATGTACTACAGTTTGTATGTATGTATGTATGTATGTACTAGTTCTCTACTATGTACTAGTATGTGCATGTACTAGTTATAACTAGATACTATAAGTTCAGATATGTATAAAAGTTCCTACATAATGATAATTTATACATTAACATGTGTAATTTTATACAAATTACATAGGAAAATAAGCATCCGCTTTTTCAAAAAGCAGCCGCTTGAGCGCCCACCTAGCGCTCAAGCGGCCACAAGGTGTTGTCTGCACACCTCCCGCTTCCCGCTTTTTGAAACATTGATGCTGGATGCAAAGAAGATAGCAAACGAGGAGTATGATGATGTTGAATTTGATGACAATGATGACAACAAAACGGAGTGACAGATCTTGGAGACCTTGAGGCATCTTAACAGCGTAATTTTGTTTTCACTAGTTTTAGGAGCAAGGACTATGTTATTTCATGTTTGACTGTTTTTAGCTAGTAAGCATTTACTTTTATTATTAAGACCCTTTTTATTCTATGAACGTCATTATGATGTAGTGAAATATCATTCAAAATGCTTGATCATTGAGTAATGTTTCTTTTTGTAGCAGTATAGCAATCACTATATTTTTAAAAAAAATTGAAACAATGTGGACCGCTTTTTCAAGAAGCACCCGCTTTTGGTGCTTCGAAACTCATTTCCTGCTCCCGCTTTCAAAAACATAAGTTTATAAATTTTCCATTTTAGGGAATTTTTACATTTGGTGGCAATTACAGGCACTTGTCTCAAGTCCTCAAGGCTTTGACTCTAAATAATCATAGATTGTCTGTCCTGCGACTTTGTCTAAGTAGTTGGTTATGCATGAAGAGAATCTTATTTCTTGTGAAGTATCATAATCTCCTCTTTCCTCTTCCTCGGTAGCTTGTGCCCCATCACATAGAAAACATGACAAACAGCTTAAGTAGTGCCAAATTCAGAAAGTAGCTCATGACCTTGAAATAAAAACGAACCTCGGAGAGAAAACCCTCAAACGACAGACCTCCTAGAACATTCTTTTCAGCAGCATCCCTGTAAGGAGCTTCTGCCCAAGGACTGCAATTCGTAAAGAAAAACTGCTTATGACACGCTACTGGTACAAAACAGTGAAGTATCAACACATGAATTCAACTTATGAACATCATAAAACCTAAAGATTGTTACTTAAAATTGCTTAAATGCTAGATGTTGCACTCTCAGCATATATCCTTTAGTTCAGAGAAAGAAACATTCACATGTTGGCTTTAAGAGATGAACGTCACATTGACACGATTATTGGAGATAAGCGTGAAACTCGTTCAGTAAAGAAGGAAAAAGAATTACCTTTCCGGAGCGGTAGAAAAAAGATCATCAAGTTCAGCAGGTCTCAAAGCTCCATCCTGGAAACAGCAGCCATCAAATTAAAGGTCCAAGATGGTAACTATATTGTACGAGGTAGACTAGATGCATTCAGAAAGAATGGCACTTATAAGAATCTCTTCACAGAAACTTTGGTAGCAATCAAGCAACACTTGTGTAGACAAGAAGCAATTGTATAGAGACACCAATCCGGATCAACTAAATTACATAGTGAAACATACTAACTAAAACCAATGTTTTAAGAACCGGACCGGTGTTGAGCCGGGTTCAACCGGAGTGGTTGAACCGGAAATGACGTCAGCGTGACGTCAAAAAAATTTGAACTGGAAAAAACCGAACCAATCACCAAAGTACAAGGTAATTAGCGGTCAAACCGGGCATATATATATATACATATATATAGACCGGGCATATATATATACATATATATATATATATATATATATATATATACATACATATATATACACACACACACACATATATATATATATAGTCAAGCTAGAATACACTCGAGTGTATTCGGAGCAGAATACACTCAAGTAGTTTTTCATGATTCAATATTTTTTTCAAAAATCTAATCTGTTGATTTTCTTAAACATGTTGTGAATAGCTCATACGCAAAATTTGAGCACATTTGGACATTTATAGGTCATGTTATAAAGACCGCAAAAATTATGCATTTCAAATTCTAGTTTCGCACGTCGATTTTGTTGCCCTTGGATGAGTGACTTACACCCATCCAAATGGGCTCAAAATTTGTATGTAGCCTAGTTATAATATGACGGTGAAAATCAATGGTTTACATTTTGCAAAAAATAGTCTTGATATGCAAACACACTTAAGTGTATTTGTGTGATCTGTACACTCGAGTGTATTCTAGCCTGACTCTATATATACATATATATATATAGAGAGAGAGAGAGAGAGAGTCAGGCTAGAATACACTCGAGTGTATTCGGAGCAGAATACACTCAAGTAGTTTTTCATGATGCAACATTTTTTTCAAAAATCTAATCCATTGATCTCCTTAAACCAAGGAATGAAGTTTCGCCGGTACCGACGGTATTTCGACCGAAATACCGATACCGACGCGTACCGATACCGAAACATGTGTGTGTACCGATAGGATCGCAAATACCGATAATACCGACATGTATACCGCCAATACCGCCATGTTTCGATGATTTCGGTGCAAAATGCACTACTAACTTCACTGTACCGACCGAAACCGGCGGTATACCGATGGGTATACCGTTTTTTGCGAGAATGACTGTGGTTACTTATTGGGAGGAGAAAAGAAGGTGCATTTGGATGATTTTTGGCGATTGGAGCTAATACCAACCCAAATCAAGGTAATTATAACTAATCTCTTTCATTTCTACCATTAGCAACCTCTCCATCTCTTTTTCCTACTTTTTTCTTCCACTTTCACCTAAAAAAAGTGTTTTTCACCGCCAAAGCCTAGTATTACTCCAATTTTTATATGTTTACGCGAACTATTCATACATCTATAAGTATATTATATAGATCTACAATATTATCACTACATCTACCTACTTACAACACTATTAATTACTATTATCATACTATCTATCTAAGAATATTACAATTAGTATTGATATAATTAGTTACTTTTTTATGTTTAGTGGAAGATGTTTTACTAAATAGTAATGTGAATGTAATACAAAGGAGTATTATACACTTATACAGTATCGCACATGAATGAGCAACATGGAACTTCATACAATTTGCCAATAATGTTGTGTATGAGGAGCATGTGACTACATACAACCACCTTTATAGGATGTGCATGTCATGGCCGCAATATCTCAGTAATATCAACTCATTACTGTGTGGAGAACCAACGCACCACTCAACATACAGCTGATGTGAGTTGTAAGTAGATATGTTATTCATATGTGTAAATTGTATATTATTGCATAATTGTGTGTATTTAAGTGTGTGGTTTGTGCTAGTAAAATTTCATATCTTAATTCCTACATTTTATCATCGAAATCCCAACGAAACAGGACAGATTCCTTACCTCCCCCATGATGGACCCCCCCACGCCCAATATAGAATTTTATTGCATAAAACGATGCATTTAGGTGTAGAGATTACACCTGTTCATTTTGGCGTCGAAACGACCAGGATTGCATTTGTCGGTATTTCCGTCGGTATACCGGTAAATACCTATTTCCAAGCCGGCGTCGGTATCAGTCACTTTGGTCCATACCTTAAACATCTTCTGAATAGCTCATATATAAAATTTGATCCCATTTGGACATTTATAGCTCAAGTTATGAAGACCACAAAAATTATGCATTTCAAATTAGTTTCGTGTGTCGATTTTGTTGCCCTCAGATGAGTGACTTACACTCATCCAAATGGGATCAAAATTTGTATGTAGCCTAATTATAGTATGACAATGAAGATCAATCGTTTACATTTTGCAAAAAAATAGTCTTGATATGCAAACACCACTTGAGTGTAGCGTGCGATCTGTACACTTGAGTGTAGCGTGCGATCTGTACACTCGAGTGTAGCGTGCGATCTGTACACTCGAGTGTAGCGTGCGATCTGTACACTTGAGTGCAGCGTGCGATCTGTACACTCGAGTGTATTCTAGCCTGACTCTATATGAGTCAGGCTAGAATACACTTGAGTGTACAGATCGCACGAATACACTCAAGTGTGTTTGCATATCAAGACTATTATTTACAAAATGTAAACCATTGATCTTCACCGTCATACTATAACTAGGCTACATACAAATTTTGAGCCCATTCGGATGAGTGTAAGTCACTCATCTAAGGGCAACAAAATTGACGCGCGAAACTAATTTGAAATGCATAATTTTTGCGGTCTTTATAACATGACCTATAAATGTCCAAATGTGCTCAAATTTTGCGTATGAGCTATTCACAAGATGTTTAAGAAGATCAACGGATTAGATTTTTGAAAAAAATATTGCATCATGAAAAACTAATTGAGTGTATTCTGCTCCGAATACACTCAAGTGTATTCTAGCCTGACTCTCTCTCTCTCTCTCTCTCTCTATATATATATATATATATATATATATATATTAGTTTACATGTTTACACACATATATTAATATATATATATATATACATATACATATATATACATATATAGATACATAAATTAATATGTGTGTGAATATATATATATATATATATATATATGTATACACATACATGTATACATAGATAAATACATATATTTATTTGTATATATATGCTTATATATATATGTATGTGTATATATCATACACATATATGTGTATATTATATGTATATGTATGTAGATATATATACACATATACATTAATATATACATATATACATACATATATATACATATAATTATATATACACACATATATATAGATATACATATATACATATATCGCATACTTCCTCCTCCAACTAAGCAAGTAAAGCATTTTCTCTCTTTTATGTAATCAGAATATGGTATCAGTTATGTGGGACACAACTTTATTTTTGTATTATACATTTTATTTTTTTTTTCGATTTGAACCACTGGTTCGATTCGGTTCGGTCCACTGGTTGGACCAGTCGGAGCGTGTTTCTAACCGATTGAACCGGAAAAAAACACATAATTGGTTTTTTAGGCTTCCGGACCGCAGTCGGCCACCGGTTTACCGGTCGGACCGGCCGGTCCGGTTTAGTTTTGAAAACACTGACTGAAACTCCGTGAAAGATACAACGAATGAAGCAACTTCATTAAAAATATGCACAACAAATCAAATGCTTAGGGATAAAAATGTTGATTTCTCTTGCATATTTTGCATCTACAGCAATTTCACCCCGGTGGTTCTCTCAATTATTTAATAAACGCAAATTGATGATGTTGACCAACTCCAGAATGTTGTATAGGAGTCTCCGTAAGGGAAAATATGGCCCCTGGCTTAGTTGGATCGAATCAAACAGTCAATCTATGAGCTTTTGAAATATATAACTGTACACATGAAATACCGAAGCAGGCAAAAACGACTCATGGGATCCACAAACACATAACAAAATTTACAAGATCCTCAGTAACCATGGATAAAGGAAACTCAATAAATAAAAGGATAAAGCATAACAAATTTCTTAAAGAAAGAATTTTTTGGTAGGACCGGATGGAATGTCACCAATTTTACTTGATATATAGTCAATACAGCCTTGAACATTCACTGTGTGCGTCAATTAAACAAAGACCACGTTGATAGTTCAGGATGTGAAACTCATAACAGAAAGAAAATCAAAGACTGAGATCACTGAAGAAAAACGATGTTTCAGAAGCAAACAAGTAATCAGATCTGAGCAAGCACCAAACAGTTGGTCAAAAGTAAGAAAGAGAATGACATACGTTGTCAACATCGAACGTATCAAAAACTCCTCTCAAGAAGTCTGTCGCTTCAGCAGTTAGCTCCACGCTCTATCAGGAATTGAAAATAAAATACAGATGATATAAAAAAACTCGTATTAGTACATCCCTGAGACAATTTCATACACCTTTGAAACAAAATGAACAATTCTGTCATTACCAAAGTTCTGTATGATCACTAGGCCAAAACTGGCTGATATTGGCCAAATTGATAAAAGATAAATGGCAGAAACATGCAAAAGAGTTGTAAATGATATATATATATAAAGTATTTTATTTCAGGCACGGTAAAGTTTAACTAAATCATGCCTACATTTAAATTCCGAATTGTTTCCTCCAATGTTTATTCCAAAATAATCATAAAGGAAAATTTCAGCTTTTCAAGAGAAGAAAAAAGTCTCATAACAAGCTATGAATCAAGATTAGTTCAGAGCCTCCTCTTTAGTATTTTCATATTTTGGCATGAAAACTTTAACCATTATGGTTGAGTGTGTGGAATGGGATGCATGGCAAAGGTCCACAATTCATCATCGACATGGCTGTCGAAGACACACCTTTAGGCGCCGGAGAAGAATGCCTTGAGGAGAAGCTATTAGCCTCAAGCCCTGTGCCACATGGATTATAGATATTCTAGAAAGGGGGGCATCTTCACTAGTTAGATGTTCTCTTGCATATATTATCACTTGTTGATGATACATACAAGTTTCATGGCAGACATCAGCGGGAGCAGTTATTCATTGTTACCATTGGAGATATGTTGAAAGCTATATCACAGCCAAACACTGCTTCAACTTGTTTCATGATATTTTGCACTTCCAAAATAGGATATGAAAGCAATCAAATGTAGGCCTCGTCGTATAGTTGGTGTAACCCACAAAAAAATTGAAATTTGGTCTTTATCTATCTTCCATCAAGTTTGCTCTCATTTACAATAAGAATTCCTTCCTTACACCAACAACGGAATCCTCCATCAGCAACAGACCAAACCAAGGAAGCACGGACAAGTTTCTAGACATGGACAAGGACACTAACATGAGTAACGACTACTTTTGAAAACATAGGACACAGACACGACATCGATGAGACGAAAATATCCTTTATTAATACATATATGTGCGCAGTTAATGTTTGTATGTATCAGAATTACTTAAGAACTCTCCAGAATTATGTATATATGTATACAAAATTATATTTGAAGTAGATAACTAAACATGTAGCATTTTTTCAATGGGGATATAGTAGATTTCAGAATAAATAAATGAATTCAAGCTACTCAATAATCCCTTATTAGACTAAAATGTGAGTCATCAAATCTTTTTCATCTTGGATTTTAAATAAAGAATTGCATAAGAGAGATTGTTCGGAGTCTTCGTTACATCTCAGCCTTGTGTTACATTAAACAGACTTTAATAGTGGTTGTACATTCAGAATTTACACTCCAAATAAGTAGTTGCAGTAGCAATTGCTATACAGATATGTCTACGAAGCATCGAGGCCGTAGGTGGCAAAATGGACCAAAATGGGTAGGATATCTCCCAGACGAGTTCAAAACGTTTTGGGTTGGTCCGAGAAGTGCCAGCTCCAAAACATGTCCAACACGGACATAGGATCTGTATGGAAGTGCATGTGCTTTCTAGGACCAAACCACTAACTAACCTTCAAAACGGAATGACAAATCCATAGCTAGCTGCCATGCAATCACCAGAGGCAAGGGCGCCCAGTCACCAGAGGTAGGGCCACCCAAGTACCCAACCACCCACTTGATTTTGGGCGCACGCTTGGGGCGGCTAGGCGGCTAGGCGACCGACCAGTCTCGTGGGCGGCCGCTTTATTTGCAGTTCGGCCCATTTAGGCAATAATTGATTTCTTTATTTTCTTAATGCCACGCAACCGAGGAAGCACGAGCATTTCCTCAGGGCAGCTGTGGTCGTCCTAAACACGTGCCAGATACGAACACAGCATGGATACAGCTAGACATGTGATCGACACGGCTCAGAAGTGTCCACTTTTTTTAAAGCCTAGACAAGTCGTGGACATGGCATGAAAACGGCTCAGAAGTGTCCACTTTTTTCGAAGCATAGACACGGCATGGACACTCTTAGACACGTTTTGGACACCGCAAGCCCAAATCAATTCCTTGTACAAAAGAAATATGATTTATGTCTTTCCTCTCTCCAACCTCTTATTCAGGCACACTACCTTTATTTCTCCTACCCCTCCTACTAACTATTATTAAATAATAATCTATGTACACCATCTTTGTATATACAATTCATCATTCTTATAAATATTGTTCTAAGAATTCAACCCACAAATTTCATATAATTCATCATTCTTGTAAATATTGTTCTAAGAACTAGATGGATATTATATGTATTAATTCCATGCTATATGATGGATATTATATGTATTAATTACATGCTATGTGTGTATATGTATATGTACATCTATGTATGTATAAAATCTGTGTGTGTGCGTGTGTGTGTGCGTGCGCGTGCGTGTGTGTGTGTGTCGTATTTGTGTCCATGCTTCCTAGCACGCGACCATCCAACTTCACCTACTCCATTCTTTTCCTGTGCGGACGCACCCTTGTGCCAACGTGTGCTTTTCTTCTACGTCAACAAACAGCAATAGCTTCCTTCCATTGCCTCTAGCGACTAATCAAGGAGTCTCATCCCCTTTCTCCTTCGTGTTCTCTTATCTCCTCTAATACAAGCAAGCATCCTTGTTGCACCCAGTTCTACGTCTACTTACATCATTCCAGGTCTGTGTCTACATTTTGTCGACTCTTCGTGATGGAGGGAGACACTAAACTTGATATACCTGAGGAGCTTCTACCATGCTTCCTCGAGTAGGTGAACGATGATTCAAGAAAGGCTAAATCTAAAGACCTCAGGTGGAATATGGATTTTGGCCTAAACAAGCGGACAAGAACAAGTTGCAATGTGCATTATGTGGGCACATTAGCAACATGGGGATCAACATTTTAAAGTTGGCAAGCAGCAGGTTGTTGGGGATTTTCTTGAAACTATGAAATGTTCTAAGAGAACTCAAGCAATCTGTGATGAATTGAAGTATAAAGACATACCAGAAAGCAAAAAGTTGATATAAATTTTAATGACATTATTGCTAACCTGGGTTGTGATGTGCTTCACCTTCCCACCCCGTTGGCACTTAGGCCTTCGTTTCCAAGGTAAAAGCATTTTGAAGGGTTCTCTTGATGCTTTTTTGTCCTAGCCCCGCCGATGTCGAAGCCTAAAGGAAAGCAGAAGGCAAAGTACAGAAGATGGGTAGCCCATGATAGCATAGTTGATTGGTTCTACAAAGCAGGTATACCAGGCACCACCATCGATTTTCGTTGTCAACTATTTGGTAACATGAAAAAACCAAACAGCCCCCCATTCCTTGATAGAGAGGGGGCGGAGGCCTTTGGTGCCCCTTCCAGTCAAGAATTGGGGTCTCACAATCATTAGCCAATATGCTTTTAGCTCATGCTTTTCTTCATTCATGGTTCAGTATCTTGGTGTCCAAGGTGTAGAGGAACCAATCCTGAACTTGGTGGTGAAGCTCTACTGTGATGACGATGTTGTAGGGGAAGTCCTGTGGAAAAATAGCTCGACACCAAAATGAGAAAAAGCTTAACATCTCTTATTTGACTTCGATTTTTCAAAAAGGACTTCTTATTCATATTCCAATTCAGAACCCCAATAATGACATATCTTCTCTCCCACTTTACACTTCTACAGAGAAACGTGATTCCATATATTAACGCGGTTAATTGTACTTCTTTCCGAATCATGTTATAAGCCGTTAGACAATATGGTAGAGGATCGGTCCCCCTTCTTACCATCAAATCAAGTAGCCCCTCTCGGAGAGGCAATATGCACAGACAAAGGAACTAGAGAGAGAACATGAGAAATATTGGAAAATGTTTGGTTGTACAATAACGTCTAATGACTGGTCTAATAGGAGATAGAGAGGATTGATTAATTTTCTTGCTAACACTATTAAATGGACAACAATTGTTCCAAAAGATTTCGTTGTTGTTGAAGGTGTTACACTGAGCCAAGTAGATATTGCCATGGGTGCTACTAACTATCAATCTCGTCTGAGTTGCCCAAGAAGATCATATGGGACTAGCAGAGTTCCAAGGGGAAGTGATGAAGATGATGATGTTTAGGAACAGGAGGAAACAATGAATTAGTATGTATGACTAGACAATGATGATGAAGGTAGTGATGGAGAGTAGACCGCAGAAGATAATAATGGAGATCCATTTCAATTTTAGACTCTTTTTTATTCATTTATGTGATTGAGCCTGCTTCTAGTATAGTAGTTCATTATTTTGATTCACTATTATCATAGACTTCATAGTACTTCAGGAGAGTTATGGAAAATTTTGTAACTTTTATGATTCATCAATGACTCAGCTTTTTAATTTTATAATACGTGTATTATGTGTTATGACCCAACACAAGGCTGAATGGAAAAAAGGATCCATGTAGCTGAACCAATATGGTTGGGACTGAGGCTTAGATGATGGTGGTGGTGGTGGTGTACTACCAGTGTTTTAAAAAGCGGTATGCGTTATGCGTGCGGACAGATCACCTTATAGAGTATATGCGGTATGCGGGAGTATATGTATTTTTGGATTTTTTTAATAAATTAATTATTATAGATAAATTAATCTAACAATTGCATATTAATTTGTGCAAGAAGAATAAATACTATCTAACAATTAACAATTAAATCAGTAATCTAACTAAAGACTAACTAAATCAGTAATCCAACTAAAAAATAACTAAATATGTAGTATTGTCCAGCAATTAACTACAAAATCAGCAATCCAACTAATAGATGCAATTTAAGATCTAATAGCGAACACTCCAAGCAACAACTAGCACCTAACAGTAAGTATATGTGTAATGTGACCAACTAAATTAATAACACATGAGGAGAGGGAAATATGGAGAAAATGAAACATGAGAATGATGAAGGACTGAAGGAAATAACGAAGAGAAGTAGGAATGAGAAAGAGGATACCTATGAGTAGAGGGGAATTGAGGGTGGCGGACGGTGAGTTGGAGTGAGTGAGTTGAGAGGGAGAACGTGGGAAAGAAGAGGCAGAAATAACCTGCAGAAATGAAAGAAGAGGGGAGGGGAAACGAAGAGGAAACCAAAGATGAGAGGAGGAAGATGGGAGGACGAGGAAAATGCAAGAAGAAAACAGAGAGGTGAGGGGGGCAATCGATAAAAAGAAAACAGGGACTAAGTGAAGGAGCAGCGTCCAAGAGGGAAAAAAATTACGTCAGGAGGAAGATGCGAGGAAGAGGAGGAAGTAGCAAAGAGGAGTAGAAAGATGCGAGGAGGAAGTACCTGCGGGCTTTAGTGGACCTTTCTGCCTGTCACGAGGAGAGGAGAGTTGCCACCCTAGGGAGAATGGCCACCGTCGTCGTCGGAGAGTATTGTTGCCGCCGCCTGAGTGAGATGGAGCGTCGGCCGCCGGAGTGAGATGGAGCGCCGGCCACCAGAGAGATCGTCAGAGACTCGGAGTGGAGTGAGTGCTCTGGCCGCCTTTCCCTAGTCTCCACTGGTTCGTTGTGTCCGTTGCTTTGAGAAAGAGACGCGACTTCTTGGGGTCGGGGGAGTGTGAGTCGTGATGGGTCGGGGGAGTGGGGTTTACCGGCCAGGGTTCTAGTTAAAAAAAATCCTAATAAAAAAACGATGCTTAAACGGCCGCATAACCGGCTATGCGGACGACTAAGCGGATGGGGTCCGCATTACTCTCCGTTTCAAGTAAAACGGCCAGGCTATGTGACCGCTCCAAGTAAACAACCGCATATGCACCCGCACCAACCCTTTTTGAAACACTGTGTACTACTTTATTTTCTTATCAATATTATGTATTTCGTGTAGTGAATAAGGATTCACGAAGCGTTAGGTATGTCTTACAACATTTATTTATTCTAGTCTTCTAGACTTATTGTTCTCTTTTAGAATTGAACTATCACATTTAGTAATTGTTAATCTGTTATTGTGCTATTTTAAAAAATTATATATGCATGATATTGTGTCTAAAAATATGCCTGGATGGCCTTGGCGCCCTAGTCAGTCTAGGCATCCAACCAACGACAGCCACCACATGACATTTGGGTGCCTAGACAAGCGTCCAGGACCACCTAGGCGGCCGTCTAGAGCACCTAGACATGCTTTTTCTAGTTTTTTTTTATTTTGTGTCGGTCGTGTTAGTATCATATTTGACATGTATAAATGATTTCATCTATTTTAGGCTTCTACTTCACTCTAACATTCCTATAGGGTAACGAACACTAAATATATACACAAAGTATCTTAGATATGTGACATATATTGTATATCATGTCTTATTATTATAGAGGAATTTAAAAAAATTCATGCGCCTGGGCACCTAAAGTGTTTGTCTAGGCGCCCAACAAGGTCAGGCCACCGCCTGGCCGCCTTGAAAACTATGGGTACTTCTTAGACCCCATAGGACGTATTAGGCTTTATGTTATTTTTTTTATTTTTATATATAGGAACCGAAGTGCAAATTATCTAGTTAATGTACTTACTACTTAGTCATAAATCTTTTATGCTTTTCTTTATTTTAGGCTTTATTTAATTCCGAATTTTATTAAATAGGAGTTTATTTCTATTACTTGTGGTCAAGTCATGTAATGTTATAAACGCTAGCGTTGGGACCTTTGTCCAAGCGGTTGATTATCATTTGAGAAATAGATTACTTTGGTTTATCTCCTTCGTTCTTCTTCACCCCGCCTCAAGTTTTGTGTGTTTCTATTCATGGGTAATAAGCACCTTGAGGTTCTTTTTCAATGAAGAAGCATGTGTTGAAATTCATTGAACGAAGAAATAGGAGTGCACAAGGTCAAAAACATGCTTCAAATCATCTCTTGTATTAATCCCCTTGAAGTTATAGGTTCATCCGTTCATGATGATGGTTTTGACAAAAAAGACCCTCTTACTTGGGGCCATTCTTTTTTATTCTCAAGAAGCCCCAACGCCGGCACCGCACATATAACTTGTTGATGGTACAAGTTTATAAGGTGGACATCCAAGGAAGCAGTTCTCACTATTATAGTTAGAAGCATATTTTAAGCTCAATCGTATCTTTTTGCATGTATAAGATAATGTAGCCTTCATTATTCTCAACAAGCCCCAACCCCGGCACCGCACATATCACTTGTTGATGACACAAGTTTATAAGTTGGACATCCAAGGAAGCAGTTCTCACTATTACAGTTAGAAGCATATTTTAAGCACAATCACATCTTTTTACCTATATGAGATAAAGTAGGCCTTAATTGAGGTACATAGCGAAGATGTACCCCCCCCCCAAAAAAAGAGGCAACTACAAATCCTAGGTTGCTTAATGCTTGAGTGGAAGCATACAGAAACACCATATACACTCCGGTCTTTTTACCTATATGAGATAAAGTAGGCCTTAATTGAGGTACATAGCGAAGATGTACCCCCCCCCAAAAAAGAGGCAACTACAAATCTTAGGTTGCTTAATGCTTGAGTGGAAGCATACAGATACACCATATACACTCCGGTCTTCAAGATACACTAGTAAAACGAATGACAAGATCCCCATCGCATCAGAAATGTCCATAAGGGCAACTATGTTGCCACCATCTTGGGAACATTGCCAAAGCAAGTGAAGCACGAATACTTCAGAACAGTCTCCATATCCATGTTGGACAAATATTGGACAAGGATACTGAGAAAGAGTCAGTAATTTCGGAAAGCTTAGGGTTGCACAATGTGTGCACCCTTCTATTTATAGTAAAGAGACAATTACAGAGAGGTCCACATATATTGTAAAATAACAAAATAAATAACATGACACATATAACAGAATATATATATTAACACTCCCCCTCAAGTTGGAGCATAGATGTCAATCATGCCCAACTTGTCCACCAGAGAGCAGAAATGCTTCTTAGCCAGCAGCTTGGTGAAGATATCAGCAACCTGGTCTTCAGAGCGAGTGAAAGGAGTGCAGATCTTGCCAGTAAGAATAGACTCCCGAATAAAATGGCAGTCAACCTCAATATGTTTGGTGCGCTCATGATAAACAGGATTGTTGGCAATGAAAATAGCAGCTT
Source organism: Alisma plantago-aquatica (assembly GCA_963693085.1). NCBI lineage: Eukaryota > Viridiplantae > Streptophyta > Magnoliopsida > Alismatales > Alismataceae > Alisma > Alisma plantago-aquatica. The sequence goes on along the minus strand of OY856409.1, from coordinate 989,202,739 downwards.
TGTTGTCACAGTGCATGGGAATAGCAGAAGAAGACTCGACCCCAAGTTCTTTCAAGAGAGAGCGCACCCACAGAAGTTCACAGGCAGTATGGGCCATGGCCCTGTATTCGACTTCAACACTAGATCTAGCAACCACATTTTGTTTCTTGCTTCTCTATGTGACCAGATTGACTCCAACATAAGTACAGTAACCAGAAGTGGATTTTCTGTCAGCTTTGCTCCCTGCGTAGTGAGAATCAGAATAACCCTCAAGAGAACAGTGTCCAATTTTCCTGTAATGAAGTCCTTTGCCATGGGACTTTTTCAGATATCTCAGAATATGACATAGAGCATCCCAGAGACACTGTTTGGGTGTATCTAGGTACCTGCTAAGAAGGCCCACTGCAGTAGAAATGTCAGCTCTAGTCACAGTCAAATAAATCATCTTACCAATCAGCCTTCTGTACTTCTTATTATCAGCAAAAACTGGAGAAGACTCATCATCCCAATTGACATTGGGATCTAGAGGAGTGTCAACAGGTCTAGCTCCAAGCATACCTATCTCCTGCAAGAGATCTAAGACATACTTCCTATGAGACAGCACTAGAGCATTAGAGTTTCTAGATACCTCTATGCCCAAAAAATACCGAAGCTTGCCCAAATCTTTGGTAGCAAAGTGTTTGCAAAGATGGGCTTTAGTAGCCTGAATACCAAGAGAGTCACTACCAGACAGAATAATATCATCTACATATACAATCAAAATAACAATACCAGCAGAAGTCTTCTTAGTGAAGACAGAATGATCCATCTGAGATCTCAGAAACCCAAAGTCAATCAAAATTTTGCTTAATTTATCAAACCAAGCACAAGGACTCAGTTTGAGCCCATAAATAGACTTCTTCAGCCTGCAGACTTTGTGCGACTCCCCCTGAGCAACAAACCCAGGGGGTTGCTCCATATAGACTTCCTCTTGTAAATCACCATACAAGAAGGCATTTTTCACATCTAACTGCAGCAGGGGCCAATCAAGATTAACAGCAACAGAAAGTAGAACTCTGACTGAATTAAGACGGGCAACCGGAGAGAAAGTTTCAAAATAATCAATATCATAAGTTTGCGTATACCCTTTTGCAACCAGGCGTGCCTTCAGACATTCTACAGTGCCATCAGGATGGTATTTCATAGCATACACCCATCTGCAACCTACAGGCTTACACTGAGGAGGTGGATCCACCAACTCCAAAGTCCCAAGTATGTCTATCAGCAAGAGCAAGCATCTCCTCTTTCATAGCAGATGTCCAAGCCGTACTGTTTAAGGCATCATGAATATTCTTTAGAACAGTAACAACAGACAAGGCAAAAACAAAATTGCTAGCATGGACATTCAAATGACAGTAGAGACAAAACGAGCAATATTGTGAGATGTGCAGGAACGAGTACCCTTCCTGAGAGCAATGGGTATATCAAGATCAGAAGTTACCTCAGGTGTACAAGAACCTTCTGGAGGTAAAGATTGGTGTGGTTGGGGGGGGGGGTTCTTGTTCAGGAGGTGCCCTGTTCCTGCGCTGATAAACAATGATAGGAGTAGTCGTATGTTCAGGAGTCACAGTATCAGAATTATCAGAAACACACTTAGTAGTAACAAGCAGCGGGGGAGCAATAATATCAGACTGTAGACTATCTCCTCCAGTAGAATAGTAGGGTGTATCCTCAAAAAAGACAACATCGTTGCTGGTAAACCATTTTTTCACAGTAGGACTATAGCATCTAATATCCTTTTTGAGTATGAGAATACCCCAAAAAAATACATTTCTCAGCACGAGGAGACAGTTTATCATAAGAAGGTCCAAGCAATCGCACAAAACATGTACAGCCAAAAATCCGAGGAGGTACAGTAAATAAAGGTGTGTCGGGGTGCAAAACTTGTAAAGGTATTTTGTTCCCAATCACAGATGATGGCATTCTATTTATCAAAAAATAGGCAGTCAGGATAGCCTCAAGCCAAAATAACCGAGGTACATGGGTATGCATCATGTTAAAGTGTCTATATTAGTCTATTAGTTAAATAGGCTAATTAGTTTAGTGGGCCTTTATATTCCGGCCCGTCTAGTTTAGATTACTTGGGACACAAGTCTCAGGGTTTCTCCCTTGCTCCTATACTATCGACAGGAGGTCGATACTATCGACTTTATCACAGCAACAAGAAGAGCGTCCGTCGATACCATCGACAGTCCTGTCGATGGTATCGACAGTTGATCAGTGGCGATATAAAAAGGATACACCTATCAATCGGCACTCCATCTCAAGAAGTCTTCAGATCAGCCTTCATCGCCGCTTTGGAGAGGGTCCGCCTTGGCTCCGCATGCATCCTCTTAGCATGCAATATCTCCGGAGTCACACAGGAGACTCTTTGTCATCTCCTATGTTGCGACAAAGTGCTTCATCAGCCGAGCGTCATATCCAGCCATCATCCGCAAGCTGCTGCTCCTCCACTTCATCATCATCCCAACGATCTTCATCCGCAAGTTGCTACTGCGTTGTGCGTCATCATGCTACTGCTGCCATCTACAGTAGGCGATCACCCATCACTCTCCACCGCTACCAAACAACCATGTTTACTACCCCCATATGCATTATCCCTGTCTCTATTCGGATCCTTAATCGGTTCTATCTTTTGCTAATCGGATCCTATTTTTGACCCTAATCGGGCCAACAAACCCCCTTTTTGGGTCGGGACTAGATCCATTTATTTTTCTACCTGGATCTCAAGTTGACCCATTTAGTATACTCTCTTTGCCTATCGGTTTCATTCTCCACACATTACCCATCTCCATTTCACATATTCCTCTCTTTTTTTCCACCATTTTCTTTCCCACCCACCCATATTATGTGAGCATCCCTTTTTCACATTACGGGGGGGTCATATGTCCATTTCTCCACACCAAACACTCACTTTCGTCGTATTTGGTGTGCGGGGGGATAGAGAGGAGAGAAAGAGATGAGAAGAGAGAGAGAGCATGAGAGCATGTATGAGAGAGAGTATGAGATGAGATGAGAAGAGCGAGCATGAGAGCATATGCGAGCATGAGAGCATATGAGAGCATGTATGAGAGAGAGAGTATGAGATGAGATGATGATATATGTATTCAGATTATATATATTCCAGGCTATCTTCATGGAGCTTCACATCGTTCAGCACACCAGTTCTCTACTTGAGCCAGCAGTGAAGATCCAGCGTCGACACCATATTCGTTGTTGATGATGTATTCCTTCATCTGCATTCACATGAGACAGATGGGTGCTTCTTCAGAAGCTCAGAGTTTTATCTTCACCGAGCTGCTTCATCACGTCTTCTCCGAGCCGCATCTGTTGTATCGACATCGCATGTAGCTGATCCTCTTGGGACTTTCCTTAATGGATGATATCTACGTTCCTGTCAAGCCCCCATGGTTCCTGCATCGTATCAAGCAGCAGATCGTCCATCCGCGTTCGTGCCGCGTTAAGCACGTATTCCAGTGGCGACTTGTTGTAGTATCAGGTCCATTCGTCCACACTATATCCGCGTTCGTGCCGCGTTCAGCACGTATTCCAGTGGCGCATTCTTAAGCCTACAGAGTATCTTCAGATGTCTTCATTTCAGATGCACTTCAAGGAAGACCTTCTTCAAAGCTCGAGTATCTTCAGCCTGCAGAGTCATCATTACTATTTGATTCAGGGGGAGTATTGATTAAGGGGGAGTAACATATTTTGTATGGGAGTGATATTTATCTTCATCTTTCATTATCATTTCTTTTTATCGAGTCCTGTAACTCTTCAAGCTTGGACATGTGTTTCACCCATGCTCCAGCTTGAGGGGGTGTTAAAGTGTCTATATTAGTCTATTAGTTAAATAGGCTAATTAGTTTAGTGGGCCTTTATATTCCGGCCCGTCTAGTTTAGATTACTTGGGACACAAGTCTCAGGGTTTCTCCCTTGCTCCTATATATAGGACAGGGGTGTCCAGTCTTTGTATCAATCACAATCTATTCATATCCAAGCAATCTTTTATTTTAACACATCATAATAGTTCTGGCAACCTCCAACAGATGTCTATTTTTCCGCACAGCTACTCCATTTTGCTGGGGTGTATACGCACAAGAGATCTGATGTAAAGTGTCAACGGATTTGCAAAATAAAGCTACTTTTTTAACAAACTGAAGAGCATTATCAGTGTGAAAAATTTTAACAGGCATATTATATTGAGTTTTCACCTCAGCAAAAAAGAATTTAATAATAGACAGAACTTCAAACCTACTTTTCATCATAAACAACCTAGTGGCCCGAGAAAAGTCATCAATAAACAGAATAAAATATGTGTGTCCAGACAAACTTGTCACATGACAAGGACCCCACACATCATAATTAACTAAATCAAAAATCTTTTTGCTACCAATCTGAGAACATTTAGGATAAACAGCCCTAGTCTGCTTTCCTAACTGACAAGACTCGCACTGAAACATGTGTGCCAACATCAGAAACAATATGTCAGAAGACGAGTGCCCAAGTCGATAGTGCCACTGTAGAGCTGAAACGGAAGAGGATAGTGCAGAAGCCACAGCAACTTTGTCTACTTTTGGCAAATGATCCAGATAATAGAGTCCATCAGATCCTTCATGCCCCCCACCAATCTTCATCCTCGTGCGAAGGTCCTGAAAAACACATGAACCAAGTATAAAGGTCAGGCTACAGTTCAGACTTCGCACTATCTTGCTGACCGATAATAAATTAAGAGGAAACTGAGGCACATATAAAGCAGATTTCAACAGAAAATCACAAATAATATCTCCAACTCCAAAAACAACAGACTTGGAGCCATCAGCAAGCATGACAGAAGAATTATTAGCAGGTTTAGATAAATGTCTGAATAAAGCTCTGTTTCCAGAAATATGAGAGGAAGCACACGAGTCTATGACCCATTTTGTATTACCAGCACTAGAGGAAGGAGTACTGAGGAAGGCAGTGTCACAACCATAATAAGTGGCAGCGTGGGCTCCACTAGGCGATGCAGCAGAAGACGAGCCAGTGTGCTCAAGTAACAAGCGCTCCACCTCAACACGGATGTAGTCGGCAGTCGCAACTGAAGAATCAGACCCAACAGGCTGGGTAGCTACCTCAGAAGCAGCAGTAGTAGAGTCAGTGGCCGCATTGGCCCACACCGGTTTACCATATTTCTCCCAGCATTTTTCCTCTATATGGTTGGACCGGCCACAGAAGGTACAGAAGCGTTGTCCTTGCTGAGGATGCGCAGCAGCAGAAGGTGCAGCAGGAGGAGCTCCACGTCCAGAAGTAGCATGTCCCCGTCCTGCACCGAGGGGAGGGCGGCTGTCAGAAAATCAGCCACGGCATCAGAAGGCAGTGTCAGTGACGAAGAAGGCTGCAAGGGCAGTGGAGTCCCCAGCATCAGAAGACAGTGTCAGTGACGAACGCTTGTAGGCACTCTGCAGAGATGGAAGTGGATCACTCGCCAAGATCTGATCAACTACACCAGCGTAGGACTCTGGCAGCCCACAAAGAAACTGGACCAACTGCAGCTCTCCTCGCTGACGCTGCATTGTGGCCAAGTCTGTGGACAGTGGGTGGTAGGACTCCAGCTCCCCCCACAATCTGATAAAGGCAGAAAAATAATCTGCAATGTCCGACCCCGTGAAGTGTAGACGTCCCAGCTGCTTGGTGATGTCAAACACCTTCTTGGGATTCTGACTATGCGAGTATGTGTTGGCGAGTTGATCCCACATCTTCTTCGCCGTAGGCAGTCGAAGAAGAGTGACACTGACTTTCTCAACGCTGCTGTTGAGAATCCACGTCATCACGATCGAGTCGTCCTTTACCCAGTCATCATACGCCTTCACATCTTTGGAATCGGCGTTCTCGACAGGTTGTGTCGGACCGGCACAGATCAAGTGCGAGTATTTTCCTTGGGATTTAGTATAGATCACCATGGAGCATACCCAGTACTGGTAGTTGTTCCCGTCAAGCTTAACAGTCGTAACTTGACGGCGTGATTCATCTCCAGAAGATGCCATGAGAGCAACAGAAAAAAAAACTGGCAGCAGAGTCCCGAAACTCAGACACAGGCAGGCAGGAGCAGGTAGAAGACGGTATACGCCGTCAGGCAGGCAGTAGCAAGCACAGATCCACTACGACCGGAACCTCTCACATATACGCAACGCCGAAGCGCAGCAGAGAACCCGGAGGCACAACGGCCTATACGGGAAGGCAAGCAAAAATAACCGAAACCGACGGTCTACGTCAAGAAGAAATCATGTCACCGGACAGTCGCAGGCAAAAATGCAGCCCTTACAAATCAACGCAGCCCGATGGCGGGCAGCCTCGGAGGCACTCCGGCCCCTGCGACCTGGTAGGTCCGGCAGCCCCGGCTACCCGGCAGCTCTGTCGGCCTGGCGGCCTGTTGCCGCGGCGCAGCAGCTGCCGACAGCGGTGTTGCGGCTGCGGGCGGCGGCATGTCGGCTCGCAGAAGCGGCCACGGGGTGCAGGGGCTGCGGGGTGGGGCTGGTAGGCGCCGGGGGGGAGGGGGGCGACGGAAAGAGAGAAGGGAGGGAGGGAGGGTTTGGTGGCGACTGGATCTACTGCTTTGGTACCATGAGAAAGAGTCAGTAATTTCGGAAAGCTTAGGGTTGCACAATGTGTGCACCCTTCTATTTATAGTAAAGAGACAATTACAGAGAGGTCCACATATATTGTAAAATAACAAAATAAATAACAAGACACATATGACAGAACATATTTATTAACAGATACATCCTAGATGCTTCTAGATATGCACCAATTGGATCAAAATTTTCTTCTCTTTTTTGAATGTTTGATGCTTAATAGATGCCTATCTAGCATGCCCCTATTTTCAATTCTTATACAGTGAGTAGGCCATGAAACCTACAGGCGGCAGACTAGGGAACTCTATAAGAGATTTGGTTTTACTGCATATAAATGACGTTGTCCACTCCCTTGTTGCTTTCCTTTCTCTTATTTTCTATCGTTCCGGTCTATTCTCCACTTTAATTCTTACCTTGATTGAAAGTTAATAGTGGTTTCTTCCCAAATCCTTTTAGTTGTTGACTTCCAAATATATATTTCAAACAAATCCGAAAGATAATAGGGAAAATGCAAGTACGTAGAATAAATATAATGTGGTTAAGGAGAAGATACACAATCATGTCGCCACCTTTTGTGACTTGTCATATTTTCCTGTAACAATTGAAAATAAGTTCCCACTGGTAAACGAATGACAAGATCCCCATCGCATCAGAAATGTCCATAAGGGCAACTATGTTGCCACCATCTCGGGAACATTGCCAAAGCAAGTGAAGCACGAATACTTCATAACAGTCTCCATATCCATGTTGGACAAATAGACAAGGGCACATCCTAGATGCTCCTAGATATGCACCAATTGGATCAAAATTTTCTTCTCTTTTTTTATTGTTTGATGCTTAATAGATGCCTATCTAGCCATGCCCCTATTTTCAATTCTTATACAGTGAGTAGGCCATGAAACCTACAGGCGGCAGACTAGGGAACTCTATAAGAGATTTGGTTTTACTGCATATAAATGACTTTGTCCACTCCCTTGTTGCTTTCCTTTCTCTTATTTTCTATCGTTCCGATCTATTCTCCACTTTGATTCTTACCTTGATTGAAAGTTAATAGTGGTTTCTTCTCAAATCCTTTTAGTTATTGACTTCCAAATATATTTTTCAAACAAATCCCAAAGATAATAGGGAAAATGCAAGTACGTAGAATAAATATAATGTGGTTAAGGAGAAGATACACAATCATGTAGCCACCTTTTGTGACTTGTCATATTTTTCTGTAACAATTGAAAATAAGTTCCCACTAGTAAAGATTTGGAAGTTAATGAAGCATCCATGCTACATACAAAATATATACTTACATGTTGATGTTACATCTAGAAAATGGTCAAGTCCCATATTTCCAAAAAATTGTCTTCTATTGTATGTGTTTGTGTTTGTATATACACAGTCATCTTACCACCTTTAGTGACTTGACATATTATTCTTTAACAATTGAAAAGTGAAAATAAGTCCCAATTGGTAAAGAGTTGGAAGTTAATCATGCATTCATGCTACATACAGAATATATATACTTCCATGTTGATGTTATCTAGAACATGGTCAATGTCGTATATTTTCAAAAAAATTGTCATCTACTGTGTCTGTGTTCGTGTTCGTGTCCAAAAAAGTGATTGTGCTTCTTAGGTCACTACCTCATCCACCGAACTATTCTCCCCCCGTTGTCTTCATTATACCACCACCATCACCCCATTGTCAACGATCTCCGCCTTACTTGTCACAGTTATGGTAATGAGAAAACATGGTGGTAAGGTTTGTAGAGGTGTCCATGGACATCCAAACAATGGAGTAACTAAATGATACAGTGGTGAAGGTGATGGTAGTGGGGTATCCCAAGTGCAAGTAGCAAATGGTGTCATGGAAAGTATCCCAGAACTTTTGATGAATTATCATTTCAAGAATATAAAAAAAACATTAACCAATGAGAACCCAAGTTAAGAACTGAGCAATTCCAGAAGCTCTGAAAGGGTATACTTAGCGTAGATAAACCACTACATGAAGAGAGATAATATGCAACAATAACGTAGAAGATGTAAGCGGAAAAGACCATGAATACATAACAGTGTAACCTAGTTGAGTTGTAAAATAATTAGATAGAGAATGAAATACTGATTATTGAAAATGTCATAATGTAACTATCAATAAAATATGAATAGCCATCAAACCTGATCAGGAGCCCGTTTAAATGATATAGCAGGATCAATCCTAAGCTTAATCTCATTATCATAGCCAAATTTTCTCAACACTGTCCAGGTAGTCTCAAGGCGCCCTTTCTCTATGAAAAGTGCATGAAGAAAAAGAAAACCAGTAAGGGTAAGACCCCGCTCATTTACGCCTTCGGGCATCTTATCTTGAACAACCCTTTTGACTCCCACTATTTCACTAGGTTGTAGAGGGGCATTAAAACATCTAACCTGCAAACCAGTAGTCTTAGTCAGCCCTCAAGTTCTAAAGAAACACACACACACACAATATATATACCTAGAGAGACCATAAGTATACAGAATAATAAATTAGGAAATAGAAAAAAAAAACAAGGAACACATACCTGAAAATCATTCAATTCTGCATCACTGAGTGCCCCGTCTCTATCATGATCGCATAAAATAAATATCCTTTTCAACGCCCTAACACACCGACTCTTCAAAGACTGAGTCTCTTGGTCAAACAAAGGAGCAGTTGGATGAAGAACTGCCTTTTGGGCATAGTAGAATACTTCAGGAACCTGGAATCATTATTTTGCGTAAGTGGAACACTAACAATGAGGCTGATTAGTTAATATAAATCATAAATACATATTTCATATTAAAGTGGTTAATACGATACTATAGATTCAGTCAAGTCAACATTCTAATTTATATTCATACTAGCAAATGATAGAGAAGTTATTTTACCTTTTTTGCTTAATTATTTTTATATCGCTGTGAAGGTACCTTTCTTCAGGATAAACCCTTTTTTATCCATTGTCCACCTCTAGTATCGAACATACCCTTTATCATTTTTCCTTTCTATTTTTTGTATATTCCTCTAAATGAAAAATCTTCAGCCAAATACCAGACTTCAAATAAAAGTGGTTAATATTATACTGTAGGTACAGTCAAGCTGACATTTCAAGCTATAATCAAACTCAAAAGGGTATAAAAGATATTTTGCATTTATACTTTTATTTTATTATCTGGAACTGGAAGTACATTTCTTCAAAAAACCATTTTGTTTTGATCCACGAACCTCTAGTGTAAAAGAAACCCTTTATCCATTTTGCCTCCTATTTTCTTTCGATGAGCTTCTTCAATGATAGTTCTTCAATGAAATGACAGTTTTCAAGCAAACGATTTTGTTCTCCCACACAATACTAAGCGCCTAATGTGGACATCCAACAAATGAATAAGGTACCCATCCATGAAACAATCATGGTAAAACAGTTCACTATGAAGAATATAATGTTATCCAACAACATACTAAAAGACATTTTCGTTGTGCACAGACCAAAGATAGCATGCAAATCTCAACCATAATTTGTCATAGTTTTCTAGGACTACCATATCTATAGCGTCTTCATCTCCTTCACTACATGTAAAGGCCTATCAGAAGTCTTACTTTAGATAGGATATCGTTCTTTTGCGGTTCAAGAGATGCAAGCAAGTAGTACTTAGGCACAGTTGTCATGTGATACCAACCTCGTTTGCTTGAAGTTGCCTACGTTTTCAATAGCAACGAGCATTGTGGGTGTTCTACTCTATCCTCATCAACACTTGATTTCTCGAGCACCTTCCACATCTTCATACTCTTTGTGGAGCACATATGCACCTGACTGTTATGACCAAATTTGGGTAATGAATAATGCCCAAATTTGGGTATTGATTAAAATAATGCCCAAAACTGATGGAGCGGAGCAATAAACTAGCTTTGCTGGTGAAGTATTAGAGGGTCATGCATGGAGTCATCACGAAGTTAGTTGGAGGTCTCCAAGTAACTACCGCTTCAATCGGAAGCCTCCCCGCATAGTTGTACAGTATTGCAATTTGTGCTCGACTTGCATCAAAGACAGCATGGACACAGACACGGGACACGACACGGTCACGGGACACGGCGATTTTAAAAATCTAGGACACGGACACTGCGTTGGACACGGCATACACACATATATATGTATACATACACATATACATATGCATACATATACAGATATATACATATACATGTTTATACAGATTCATTCATAAACACATACATATATACAGATCTATACATACATAGATGTACATTTACATATACACACATATAGCATGGAATTAATACATATAATATCCATCTATCCAACTCTGGGAAGTAAGTCATAGCTTGAGATTTTAAGAAACAAACAAAGAAAGTATAAAATCAAACTGAAAATTCACTTACGATGTGAATGTAGACTTTATAATATGAAAAATGATTAGACCACTAGTATGTTTACATTATGAAATAATAATTTTTTTATGAGGATAAGTAATCTATAATACATTTGTACTATAGAATTAAATAAGTGGAAATAAACAATGATGAATTATATGGAATTTGTGGGTCAAATTCCTAGAACAATCATTATGAGACTGCTGAAATATATCTGCAAACATGGTAACATGGTGTAGATAGATTATTATTTCATAACAGTTAGGAGTAGGAGGGGTAGGAGAGATAGTGGTAGTGTGCCGGAGTAAGAGGATGGAGGAGACACATAAATTATATCTCTCTTGTATAAGGAATTGATTTGGGCCTGATGTGCGCATCTCGTGCAAAACGTTTCTCTGTCGTGTCCACGACGTGTCCATGCTTTGAAAAAAAATGAACGCTTTTGCATCCACGGCGTCCATGCTTTAAAAAAAAAGTGGACACTTCTAAGCCGCATTGACCGCATGTCCAGCCGTGGGTATGCCGTGTTTATGTTCGAGACGTGTCCCGGACGGCCACGGCTACCCTGAGGAAGTGTATGTGCTTCTTAGCTTACATCACTACATGAATCACATTATGAGGTTATGCAAACACTCATTACGAGTACGTTACAATTAACATAGATACAAAGTTATAGGGGTGCCAACATTAAAGGGATATCATCAAGCTATGGACTTTTCAATTCTATTTAGTTTCACCAATTGCATCTGTATTCTACAACTCATGCATCCTACGACAAACATATTCTTTGTCCTCGCCCTGGCGAGAAGGACATTACTGCATCATTTACGGTGACCCAGTTTAATTTGTCTAACTCTTTACGATAGTTACCACCAAGAGGTCCAAGACAGAGTTCTAATATCAAATAAGAGAAAAAGGTGGACCAAAGACCGGACTAAATATATATAATAGGTCCAGAACTAGATGAGACAACAGCCCACATTGTATATGTGAAATCCTATGTGAGAGTGGTTTTCGCTATCATTGTCGTAGATTGTAGATGTAGTCAAGTATTCTAGTTGTCACTTTAGTTTGGGATTATCGAGGTGTTGACACGTAGGGGTATCAAGATGTTTTTCTTTGTGTGGGGGGAGGAAGCAATAGCGTAATGTAGTGGGTTAACAATGGGTTGACTGGAAAATTAAAGGCATGAATTAATCACAAAAATGGTGAATATCTAGACAATTTTCTCTATGTATGTGCCAAATATGTAAATTGTGTAAAATTCATGAAATTTAAGCTCGACTTGAGAATCTTGCGGAAGTTGGTCATTACATGCATCCTAGAAAAATGCACAAAGTATACATGATCTTATTTGAAAATTTGCCAAACATTTTGACTATGCTTGTGGATAAGTAATGCGTGGAATATTTGTGGGATCTGAAGGCTTATGTGTCATCATCGTCGTCATTTTTTTCCCAGTTCGGCCCATATTGGTTTGCACATGCAAGAGCTTTCAGTAACGAAATTGAATATGTTAATTATATATAGTTACAAATTATAAAACCTACAATCGAGCATATCATTGTTATTATGCATATTTGATGAGGTAGGACCGTAGGGCCATGTTTTACTAAAGCACTCACCCACTACAACATATTCTACTACATAAAAAAGGGAGCATGACATATCTTCTCATCTGCAAAGCAATGAATCTTGCATCCCCTTCAAAAAGGATACATCCACCCCATCTCAAATGTCATAAGTAGAGGGGAGCTAACAAGCAAGAGGTTGGAGTACACCTTTCCAAACATGCAAGTTGGGCATATAGGTCTTAGGCATCCTCCCACAACCCATTGTCTGTGACACAAAAGCACTAATTCAAGCTCCAATTTATATTTACATCACACCCCACCCTAAAATTCAAATTATTCATTGGCAGTTGAAGAGCAGGGCAACATCCCTGCAAGCCTTAAATCTATTTGGGACACGACTAGGATTAGATTTGGATTAAAATTTGTTCGGGATTAGGTTTGGGTTAGTCTAGTTTCAGTCTCATTCTAGTCCCATGATGTTTGGCAACCTAATTGGCACCCTGGACTGTATTGTATATAAAACAAAATAGCATATAAAACAAAATAGCATATATGACAAAGCTAAATTCGGACTAGGATTTCTAATCATGCTCGAAGATATATATATATATATATATATATATATATATATATATATATATATATATATATATATATGTATATACATATATATATATATACATATATGTATATATATACATATATGTATATACATATATATGTATATACATATATATATACATATATGTATATATATACATATATGTATATATATATATATATATGTATATACATATATATATATATATGTATATATATATATGTGTGTATATATATATATATATATATATAGAGAGAGAGAGAGAGAGAGATGTGTGTGTGTATATATATATATATATATATATATATATATATGCACACAACACATCAATCATCATCACTTTATTTAGTGAGACTATAATGAGGTAGCTCCATCAAACCTCCAGCCACTTAGTGACCTCAAAACCATAATCAAGTGAAAGTTGATTGTGATTGAGCCAATTGTAGTATTTACAAGAAATTGACACACTTGGTTATGATTCATGGGTATCACATCCACACTGATGGTTCTCTATCCAAATAAAAGTGTAGCCAATTTCAATGATCAAAGCAACTTCAAACAATCATTACCACAATTTTCTCAAGTTCTCTTTAAATTTCCATTCATAAAGTAACCAACTCACTGTGACGGTCCATCTCTAGCTTCAGTATTACACTATCCCAAGTTTATCTGAACTCCTCAACATTTCCAATATTCAATCTTTATCTTAGCCAAACAACTGTCAAGTGGAAACTTTATTACTATTCCATCAAGAAAAATGTCTTCTAGAAACCTACTTTAGATGTGCAAAACAATCTTATACAACTATATTATTCATTTTTTTGGTTCTCTTTTTATAGTATGAGGGGGGAGTCTACCCCTTAGTTATCAAGGCGCCCTCCTAGGCTTAGGCAGGCTGTCTCAAACTGGATGCCGAGCTCCCTAGGTGACCAAAGTGGTCGTGTAAGGCCTTTTAGGCCCAAACTAAGCCACTTCAAGGCTAATTTAGCATAAATTAGGTGTGCATTTGATCAAGTTGAGTTGATTTATGGTTGAAGTAGGTTAGATTTATCCAAAATGAGGTCACAACATGGTAAAATTAGGTCTCATTTGAGGAAAACAGGCTTGATTTGGGGAAAATATGTCTGATTTAGGGGAATTAGGTCTAACTTTCCCATGTAAGGCCTCATTTAGATCAATATAGGGAAAATTAGGGCTATCTGGGTTTGATTAGGTTATGTTATGGAAAATTAGGTTTGATTTTAGGCCAAATATACGTACATGAGGTCAGATTTGAGAAAACAAATTTGATTTGGGGGAAATGGGTCTGATTTGATGCAAATTAGGTCTGATTTGACCAAATTAGATCTTGTTAAATTAAAATAGGAAAATTTTGGTTAGGTCTGATTGGGTCATATCATAATATGCAAGATTAGGTCTTATTTAGGCCAAATCGTGTCAAATTTGGTCCCACTAGGTCTAATCGGGGAAAACAAGTATAATTTGGAGGAAATAGTTCTATGTTGGGAATATTAGGCCTGATTTGGCCAAATTTGGTCTCATTTAGGTCAACATATGAAAATTTTAGGGAAATTGGGTCCGATTTAGGTCATGTGATACAAAATTAGGTCTGGCTTAGGCCAAATTAGGGTAAACTAGGTCAAATTTGATCAAATTCGGATCAAATGAGTTTGAATTAGGACCAAACAGTTCTAGTTTAGGTTACGTTAGGTGTGATTTTGCCTAAACTGTACGTAATACTGTGTAATAATTTTATTATTTAATATTTACATATAAGAAATATGAACGTAAATATCAAAAAATCATCATTATTTATCAAACAACCATAACGCCTAGGAACACATAGGCGCCCTAGTTAAACATGTTATGTCGTTGTTGTTTTTTACAACCGTAGTGCTCTAAGCGGGGGTTTGAATATGGCTGGTAAACCAACATGTTTACCAGTTGGGCTGACTGACTAGTGCAGCAACTAATTTGAATCTTAGTTAACATTGTTTCAATCATTTTAAAAGCTCCGGTTTGCTCATGATTTTTTTTCGCAATAACAACTTCTTGTAAATCCTAATGTTTCAATGAATTAGACGTGCAAGTCCAGCATAGATTAATGGATGCCATGTCAATTTACCATCCTCATTTTCATATATTAAATAATACAGAAGTAGCAGTTAAGAGAGAAATTGGTTTCTAAAAGCAGCACCTGAATTTGCTTAAGTGCAGAGCACTCTATACAAGTTTCAATCTCCCGAAACTGTTGCATGATGGGCGACATTACTTGTTCCAGGGTTTCTTGTTGTTCATCGCGCAAATCCAACTTGCATCCAACAACGATCACAGGCACTTTCACCTAAACCAAAACTCTAAAATGTCATCCAAAAATACAGCCAACGATGCTTGTCCATAAAGGTTAATTATCTACATAAACATAATCAAGAAGAAGCAAACAAACCTCCATTTGCCGTAGCTCCGGAAGCCAGTAGGTGCTTAACCGATCAAGCGTGGAAGGCCGGTCGCAAGCATAGGTCAGAATGACAGCATCTGCTTTCTGAAGATCGTCAGCCATTTTTATTTTATGCTCTGGGCTGCAAATGAATAGAACATATATTAGTTTTGGAATAATACGAAATTTGAATCCGAAAAGGAAACTCACAATAAAGGTTGCCACCAACCGTCTTGGGAATATCTTAAAACTCACCCTGACGAGGTATCAATAATAGTAATGGGTACGCGATCAGGATAGTAGTCAGCGGGAAGGCGGGTCGGCGGCACGACGCGCTGGACGTTCTCCGGGAACGACTCAGTGGCCACCGCAATTATGAGGCTGGACTTGCCCGTGCCAGGGTCGCCAGCAACAACCACCCGCACACCCGTCCGCCCGCCGAAGTTCGCCGCCGTGCCCGTGGCTGCCGCCATTGCTAATACAGTTAGCGGCGATAGTTAGGGTTGCAGGCAGCCTTGCGCACAGTAGGTGATGTGGGAGAGAAGGGCGTATCTGGTCGGAAAGCAGATTGCAGCACAAGCAACCGAAGAAGGGAGCCACGTGCGAGCGTCAACGAGGGTAGTACAAGAATACCGTGCATATTAGAACGGGAAAAATATATATATATAAGCACACGCTTGGACTGTGGGCACTGTCTAGAGGTTTAATTTTTAGAGGTATTGAATTGTCTGTCCCGTTTTAATTGGCTTACGTTTTTAGGAAATATAAGAGAAGGTTTCATCTTGTCCTTTTTAGCTAAGCTCTTTTTTCAGCTTTTCAAAATAGATTAATAAGTGTATCTATTTTGTGTTTTCAACTTAAGAAGTGTTTGGTAGGTATATTATTTTTCTCACTTACTATAAAGAAATAGAAGGGAGACGGACAGCAAGATGTGTCGCCAATCCCAATAAATTGTAGGCACATTTTATTACTCATGAACAATTTAATTCTTTGAATTTCACTTTCATTATATTTTTATTGTTTGGGGCAGTAATGTTTTGATGTGGTTGGAAATACTTCAAAATTGTTCATTTTAATATCTTTGTAAATTGATGCATATTTCAAAATGATAGAGTAGAAACATGTTGTTGCTTCTAAAAATGCTAGTTTTTGTAAATAATACTCACTCATTTCTTGGCTTTATATCATCATGTGCTTGGATCATCTTAAGTTGTGTTTAGTATGTGATGACAAAATAAATATATAAGGAGACGAGGAAAAGAAGTAGAATAAATGGGGCGATTATTAAAAATTGATGTTTGGTTACATTCTTATGGAGAAACATATAGAGAGTGGATAATACTTTAAAAAGTATTGTTTTACTAGTAAAGGACATGAATAAATAATTTAATTCTTTGACACTTTCATTATATTTTTATTGTTTGGGACAGTAATGTTTTGATGTGGTTGTTAATACTTCAAAATTGTTCATTTTAATATGTTTGTAAATTGATTCATATTCAAAATGATAGAGTAGAAACATGCACTTGCTTCTAAAATGCTAGTTTTTGTAAATAATACCCACTCATTTTCTTGGCTTTATATCATCATGTGCTTGGATCATTTTAAGTTGTGTTTAGTATGTGATGACAAAATAAATATATAAGGAGACGAGGAAAAGAAGTAGAATAGATGGGGTGATTATTAAAAATTGATGTTTGGTTACATTCTTACGGAGAAACGTATAGAGAGTGGATAATACTTTAAAAATTATTGTTTTACTAGTAAAGGACATGAATAGAGAATTATTTTCATATATTATTACCTCACAAAGGTATATTTATATATATAAATAGCAGATAGATACAATCAAAGTTTTTTTACATAAACAACAATGATGATATCTGTTATATTTTGTTTATATATAAATTACATGAAATTATTATACAAATTTAAAAACAAATCTCATGATGTTCTACTTTTTAACAATAATTAAATAATAAAACATCTTTGATCGTGACTTGACATCTCGTGTTGTGAACTACAAAAAAAGCCCCCATCATCGATAGGTTCTTAGTAAGATGTTGATGAAACTTAGTGCGGATATGACTTTCAGTTTTAAAAACAAAATATTTTTGTATAAAATAAATACTTGGAGATAAATTGTTTGACTTGGCCGAATGAAACTGTAACATCCCTGACCTGGGTTATGCTTTAACCCTAGGTGTTTTGGTTAAGAAAGATGATTATATGATTAAATCTTATCTTTTAAAAAGTAATTAAGGCTCAAAAGGAACTTATGTTTCAATTTTGGTCATGTTTGAACAATGTTAAAGCAATGATTGCTTGTTTTGGACTAAAGTGCAAATTACCCAAGTTGAGGGGTTAACATACAAATTGCATATGATAAGATGTTCATCTAATGTTGAGACATCATAAGGATGAATATGATGTAGTATTATGGTTTCCACAAGCCTGGACACCAAGATAGAGCTTGTTGGACAATGTTGTGCATTAAAACCTAGTTTTGGAGTAAAGTGCAATTTACCCAAAATCTAGGGTTCAATATGCAAATTACCACTTCAACAAGGTCCCTAATATTTCTTGGCATCATGTAGAGCAAATAAAATGAGAGGGGTGCTTCATTTGAATTAAGTTAAAGGAGAGAGAATCTTGATAATAAAATAATCAAGATTAATGCCTAATTGAAACCCTAATTCGATATAGGGCAAAAATGAATAAAAATAATTGAAGGGCTTTTAACCAAAATGTTTTGGTTTGATTTTGAATAAGGATGGACGTTCCTTTAACAAGATAAGGAACGAAAATATCTTAAGTAGGTGAAATTCCACTCACCTTTTTATAAAGAAAAGTAATATCCACTCACATGTGGGATATTATATTATAAGCATTAAGGTGCTTAATTTGCTTTTCTTTAAATTGAGGATAATGAAGTAGAATTAAATTCAAGTAAGGTGCCTCGTACCCAAGATAGTTTAGGGGGAAGAGGCGGCCACTTTATTGGGATTAATTGGATTTTTATAAAGCATTTTCTCTCTCATCAATTTCCTTATAAAAGTGCCATTTCCAAGCCCAAACAAAGGCCTTTTTCAGATTTTCTTCTTCCCCTTGCTTGCAAAACTGACCAAGGAGCTAGGGAGGAGCAGGGAGCACGTCCCCAACCTGTGGGTAAGCCCTTGACCTTCGTTCTCCATGATTTCATGGTGGAAATCGAAAATAAATTATGGATTCCTTCTTATTTCGATCTCCTCTTCAACCCTAGCCAACTTTTACAATCAAAAGCTTGAGGACGAGCCTAGGGGGAGTTTCAAGAGCTTCATCCACCATTAATGGCGTGAGCTTGGAGCTTTGGAGCTCAATTGGAGGTGGGTTTTATAACTTAAACCCTTAAACATTGCTATTGCATCAATTCTCTATGCTTTGTTGATTGATTTCTTCAATTTGATGCACTCTTGTTTCTTGCTGCAATTTCCATCAAGAACGGTTGCTGTTCTTGGTTGTTCTAAGGAAGGGGATGATGACATCATCCTATATGCTTATCCAAAGAAAATTACCAAGCAAAACCGTTTTGATAGCTACTCCAAATCGTTTTAATTTGATTGGCTATGCGGTTTCAGCAAACCGTTTAAGGGCAAACGGTTTGAAACCGTTTGGGAGAAAACGGTTTCAAGACCGTTTGAGTGCGTTAACCAAGCATTGAACGTTTGGGAATTTTGTTCCTAATTATTTATTCTGATAACCCTCCAAATTTGAGGGATTAACTCCAAAGGAATCGAGAGTTGAAGGCCAATCAATTAGGCAATCGGATTGAATTATGTGCTGATTTTCAACCTGATTAACTTGACCTGGTTGAGCAAACGGTTTCAAGACCGTTTGAGATGGTTGACCAAGCGTTTACCGTTTGGGATTCCTGTTCATAATTATGTTTATTAATAACCCTCCAAATTTGAGGGATTAACTCCAAAGGAATTGTGAGTTGAAGCCTAATCAATTAGGGAAACCTAATTGGATTAAGTGCTGATTTTCAATCTGATATAATTGAACTTTTTGGGCAAACGGTCTCAAGACCGTTTGAGTGCGTTGACCAAGCGTTGACCGTTTGGGATTACTGTTCCTAATGATGTGTTCTAATGACTCACCGAATTTGAGGGATTAACTCCCAAGGAATCATGAGTTGAAGGTTATTCAATTAGGCAAACCCTAATTGAAAACAGTGCTGAAATTCCAATGAGTTAAGTTGAGATTTTGGGTTGATTAGCCCAAACGGTTTCAAGACCATTTGGGGATCACCCCAAGACCGTTTGGAGGTCTGGGGTCAAGTATAGTTGACCAATTGAAGGTCCAAAGGTACTAATCATATTGCAATGTAGTGCTGATCTGTTGATCAACTCGATAGACCAATCCATGATGATTTTTCACTATAATCCAAAGGTTGGATGGGCCAAACGGTCTCAAGACCGTTTAGAGCTCATCCAAACGGTCTCAAGACCGTTTGGTGGTCACTCAAGACCGTTTGGATGTCTAGGGTTGAGTATGGTTAGGTGTTTGAAGGTCTAAAGGTACCAAGCTGTTATACAATGCAATGTTGATTTGGTGATCAATCCAATGATCCAAACCTTAATTGGATGGCTTGGATTTGAGTGATATGGTGGGCAAACGGTCTCAAGACCGTTTGGAGGTCATACAAACGACCTCAAGACCGTTTGGGGTCAGGTCATACCCAATTTGGATAATGGTTCAATAGTTTCAAAGTAACCAATCTTGCATTGATGAGCGTTGTTGGATCTTCAATTCCAAACCCTAATTCAATTGAATCAAGCCCTAATTGATGACCAATTGAGGGTCAATTGAGGGTCAAATTAGTTGAAGGTTGACCTATTAAACTCAATTGAAGTATGAGCATAGGTCCAATTGATGATTGGTTCCATGAATCCAATGGTTGAAGGTCCAATGCAATCAATTGAAACACAATTAGTAGCATGATTGATGATCAACTTCAAAGCTCTAATTGGTGTTTATAAACCCTAATCCCATTGAGATCAGACCATAATTGAAGTCCCAATTGAGGGATGAGCCATGATTCAAATGATGATTGAGTTGATGATCCAATTGGTTGAAGTTCCATTGATTAGAATTGAGTGTGGTTCAATTTGGTTAATTCAATTGGATACCTCATGTTATTGAAGGTCTAATTGATCAAACCTTTTTGAAAACCTAATGTGATTAGGTGGGAGATACCTTTAATGGTACTAGTCATTAATGCATAACAAATGCATGGACCCAATACATGATGTAAACCCTAATTGAGGCTGATTCAATGTATAACCTTAATAAGAGGTTGTCTACATGTGAAATCACTAATTAGGATGTTAGTAAACCCTAGTTGAGGGTGTATCCTTGTGAAACCCTAGTGGAGGGTGTATCATTGTGAACCCTGGTTGAGGGTGTATCCTTGTGAAACCCTAGTTGAGGGTGTATCATTGCGATTGTTTATAGGCAACTTTATAATAAAGGTATGCCTTAAACTAAGATAAGTCCATATCATGTGAGATAGCTGGACAATTCTAATGTGTGGCCTATACATTATATGCTAAGGGTGAGTATTCTATGATGGAATGTATTAAGAGGGGAAATACCTTAATACAAGATAAAGTTGGTTAACTCAAGAGGGTCTGAATTAATGAGAAATGGGAAACCCTAACCCTGGTAAGGGAATAGTGGTGTTACCCTTGAATAATGATGTTATATATTGTTTTGCATGGTGCTGATATGAAATTGATGTATTATCATCTGTACTAACCATGCAGGTATGATGTGATGATGAACATAGCCAGGTATGAGTTATGACATTTTATGTATTGACATTGTTTATTGGGCCTTATGTGCCATGCTATACCTTATTGCCTAGTATGAGGTAATAAGAGAAGTAATGGGCCTTAAGTGCCATGAGAAGATGTTTATGTAATAAGCATCATATTTACCTTGGTCAGGTGACCTGAAGGTGATAATTACCTGAAAAAGTGGTAATAATGCTCAATGATGAGCTAAGGGTTTGAATACCCAGAACCATATGATTATGGCATTGAGTTTCAAAGGAATGAAAATTCCCAGTATTGAAATGAGGGACTGAGATCCCCATGTCTTATAAAGACTGAGAAGTGATTAATGGAAATAGTACATGTTTTCTTTATAGCATTTGTCTTATTAAGTTATGTTTGGAAACTTGGCTGATGCTAAAAGAATATGATAATGTACTGAATTAATCAAGTGATACCATATAATGTAGTTGCCCTGATCACAGATCCATCAGCGTCAGAATTAGCTGAATGGTGAAACGAGTTTACTCAGAACGCATATTTTTTAATATGTGGGGGTAATTGGGCAATTATATCCTTATGCCCCATAGGCATTGCTACGAGCTATGTCCTATGAACGGGATTGGCTACGGACCATACCCCAATAAGAGCATGGCTACGGGCCATGACTCCACAAAATAATACCGGGCATTGGCTACGGGCCATATCCTGAAGAGAGTATATGCTATGGGCTATAACTCTAATAGCGATGTTGCTAGTATACCCTGGAAAGCTATCTAGCAGAGACACAAGATGTCCTGCATGTTATCTCGTACTGACCGAGATAGTTGAGGTCATGGGAATCCGGCTCTTCCATTGACCTATGTGTGGTACCGATGCTTTACGTAACCATGGTCGGTTGGAGTATGAGCGGTATACCTCATCTCCTCAGGGCATAAGTATGATTGTAAAACGTAATCAGCCGTGTAGCATATTTGCTTAGGGTTGAATTGCAAGAATCAATGGTTGATGATACATGGTCTATTATATCATAGTTGGATAAATGATATACATGTTCTTCATATTCCTTCTTAAATGAATGACTTGCTGCTTAATCAAGTTATAATTGAAATGATTGCATAGAGAATACTGCTCTGCATATCTTATTCAATGATTTACCTGTTGTTGAGTAAATATAATTCTACTGCTCAGTGTTATTCTATTATCGGCAATAACAATGTTTATGGCAGAGAGTTATATCTCTCGCTGGGACAATTTTTATAATTGTCTCACCCCCGTGGGATTAAATTTTTAGGTAACCGCCGACGAAAAGGCAAGGAACCTATTACAGAGGAAGAGCAGCAGCAGCAGTAGCAGGGACAGCAGTAAATCCCAGGTGGGGATATGAGCTGTCAAGTTGTATATAGAAAGTCCTATGAGTCGTCTCTGTACTCTCAGGTCCTAGGAGTAATGTTTTGATGGATCGATCTGAGATTTTGGCTTTAAGCCTCGAGGGTTTTATACTACCTGTGTACAGTTAAGACAGAGTAGTTGATGTTTGTATTCCTCGAGAAGTAATAGTACATGAGATGTATATATATGAACCAGGATGTAAGGTTTTACTTTGGTTCTGAATGAAAGAGTTTTCCTGTGAATGGATCTCTTTGCAAATGATTTTAATTTTCACTGATTTTTTTGCTAATCCGCTGCAACTGATTTGCTTCCGCATGTTTTATTATTGTTAATGACACTTGTTATCTTAAATGATGGTGGGTGTCGTGACAATTTAGTGGTATCAGAGCTCTAGGTTCGTTGAGTCTACAGAGACATAGGACTAAGGTATTGAGTCTGTGTTAGTGTCCTCCAATATACCCTATAATGATTTTTGCGTGTGCATAGAAAGGGTAAAGTTTAAAATGACTGGAGAGCACAACGAACACATTGCTTAGGGCAATGTTGTTGCACCAAGAAGAGGTGCAAGGGATCATGCAAGAATAGAATGAGTGCCTGAGAATCCCCATTAAGACCTGATCAGGATAGAGAATCCTATGATCATGCTCTTGTTGGGAAGATTAGGGCAACAATAATGCATATGAGTGGACTGGATGCTAGGCTTACAACCTAGGTTATCAGTCCTTAATACAGAAAGCTTGAGCTTTAAATGAGTTCCTAAATGACTTAGTCATGTTGGAACAAGGGAAAATATGGAAAAGATTAACTTATAGAAAGAAAGTGGACTCTGCCATGAGTTCAGACAGATAATAAATATGTGATGGTAGTGCCCAAGAAGGGGCAATAAGCTGAGAAGTAGGGAATGGTCTCTATAATTCTAGAGACATTTGACTAATGGTTTTAAACAGCCAAGTTTTTGGTACTAATAGTGCAATAAATGCCTAGTGTACCAGGGAAGTAGCCACTAAGTAAGTGCAAAGGTCTTAACCTTTCACCTGTAAGATTCTATGGCTTAGTTTTTGCTTCAGTAATAAGACTAGTAAGACCATGATATGAGTACAAGGTATGTTATAAATGTGTACATGTTGAGTACACTAAACCTTTTTTGTTATAAAAAGGAGGATTGTTGATATTTTTTTCCCCATTGGTTGCTATATAGGGATGAAATGATGAGAACTAGAATTTGAATTCTGATTAGTATTCTTTTAAATGCTTTATATTGATCTTACCTCCATGAAAGAGGAAGAGGTATAGAAGAGATGCCTGGATAAAATCTAGGGATGTTAAATCTTATGTTATGGTAATATGAAAAGAAAGAAATATGATAGCATGTAAGTGCATACTACTTGATCTCAGTACTTGTAAACCCTGATCAGGTGTACAACTATTGATGATAAAGTGAGTATGGAAACTCTTAGATTGATATCTTTTTTATTGCCCTGATCAAGCAATCATTCTGATACAATCTAAAGAGTATCATGAAATTGGAAATATGATATGGATAAATGTATCATATCTTAAGAACAAGAAAGAAGGATCTGATAGGAATTCAAATCAGTATGTGTATATGAGGAAGTAAAAGTATGACCCTCATATGATGAGAAAGAAAACAAGGGAGGTGATCCCTGTTCTATAAAGTTGTAAATATGATAAAAGAAAGATGAGAATATAATGTGTTTTCAACACATGCGACTGATACCAAGGTAAGAGATTCTGGTATCTGAGAATTATCAGATGGTTTAGATTGGCTACCTGGAATGGTCAACTATGAAATCAGTCTGATTATATAAAATGATATGAACATCATATGTTAGGGGTTTATGCTTTGCATAAACATAACAACTAAATATGTCTTTAAGATAAGATCTCAATTGACTCTATGAGAATATTGTGTGAAGGAACTTTGTTCTGATCAAAGTTCTATGATGTCTGCATAAAAATGAGGTGTTATGAAGAGACATGATGATATGATGAATAAATAATATTTGTTTCCTTTATTTGGGATTTCGGGGACGAAATCCTTGTTAGGGTTTATAATTTGTAACATCCCTGACCTGGGTTATGCTTTAACCCTAGGTGTTTTGGTTAAGAAAGATGATTATATGCTTAAATATTATCTTTTGAAAAGTAATTAAGGCTCAAAAGGAACTTATGTTTCAATTTTGGTCCTGTTTGAACAATGTTAAAGCAATGATTGCTTGTTTTGGACTAAAGTGCAAATTACCCAAGTTGAGGGGTTAACTTGCAAATTGCATATGATAAGATGTTCCTCTGATGTTGAGACATCATAAGGATGAATATGATGTAGTATTATGGTTTCCACAAGCCTGGACACCAAGATAGAGCTTGTTGGACAATGTTGTGCATTAAAACCTAGTTTTGGAGTAAAGTGCAATTTACCCAAAATCTAGGGTTCAATATGCAAATTACCACTTCAACAAGGTCCCTAATGTTTATTGGCATCATGTAGAGTAAATAAAATGAGAGGGGTGCTTCATTTGAATTAAGTTGGAGGAGAGAGAATCTTGATAATAAAATAATCAAGATTAATGCCTAATTGAAACCCTGATTCGATTTAGGGCAAAAATGAATAAAAATAATTGAAGGGATTTTAACCAAAATGTTTTGGGTTGATTTTGAATAAGGATGGACGTTCCTTTAACAAGATAAGGAACGAAAATATCTTAAGTAGGTGAAATTCCACTCACCTTTTTATAAAGAAAAGTAATATCCACTCACACATGTGGGATATTATATTATAAGCATTAAGGTGCTTAATTTGCTTTTCTTTAAATTGAGGATAATGAAGAAGAATTAAAGGCAAGGAAGGTGCCTCGTACCCAAGATAGTTGAGGGGGAAGAGGCGGCCTCTTTATTAGGATTAATTGGATTTTTATAAAGCATTTTCTCTCTCATCAATTTCCTTATAAAAGTGCCATTTCCAAGCCCAAACCAAGGCCTTTTTCGGATTTTCTTCTTCCTCTTGCTTGCAAAACCGACCAACGAGCTAGGGAGGAGAAGGGAGCACGTCCCCAACCTGTGGGTAAGCCCTTGACCTTCGTTCTCCATGATTTCATGGTGGAAATCGAAAATAAATTATGGATTCCTTCTTATTTCGATCTCCTCTTCAACCCTAGCCAACTTTTACAATCAAAA
Organism: Alisma plantago-aquatica; assembly: GCA_963693085.1. Lineage (NCBI taxonomy): Eukaryota > Viridiplantae > Streptophyta > Magnoliopsida > Alismatales > Alismataceae > Alisma > Alisma plantago-aquatica. The sequence goes on along the minus strand of OY856409.1, from coordinate 989,176,709 downwards.
GCTTGAGGATGAGCCTAGGGGGAGTTTCAAGAGCTTCATCCACCATTAATGGCGTGAGCTTGGAGCTTTGGAGCTCAATTGGAGGCGGGTTTTATAACTTAAACCCTTAAACATTGCTATTGCATCAATTCTCTATGCTTTGTTGATTGATTTCTTCAATTTGATGCACTCTTGTTTCTTGCTGCAATTTCCATCAAGAACGGTTGCTGTTCTTGGTTGTTCGAAGGAAGGGGATGATGACATCATCCTAGATGATTATCCAAAGAAAATTACCAAGCAAAACCGTTTTGATAGCTACTCCAAATCGTTTTAATTTGATTGGCTATGCATTTTCGGCAACCAAACGGTTTCAAGACCGTTTGAGTGCGTTGACCAAGCGTTGACCGTTTGGGAATTTTGTTCCTAATTATGTAGGCTGATAACCCTCCAAATTTTAGGGATTAACTCCAAAGGAATCGAGAGTTGAAGGCCAATCAATTAGGCAATCGGATTGAATTATGTGCTGATTTTCAGCCTGATTAACTTGACCTGGTTGAGAAAACGGTTTCAAGACCATTTAAGATGGTTGACCAAGCGTTTACCATTTGGTATTCCTGTTCATAATTATGTTTATTAATAACCCTAAAAATTTGAGGGATTAACTCCAAAGGAATCGTGAGTTGAAGCCTAATCAATTAGGGAAACCTAATTGGATTAAGTGCTGATTTTCAATCTGATTTAATTGAACTTTTTGGGCAAACGGTCTCAAGACCATTTGAGTGCGTTGACCAAGCGTTGACCGTTTGGGATTACTGTTCCTAATGATGTGTTCTAATGACTAACCGAATTTGAGGGATTAACTCCCAAGGAATCATGAGTTGAAGGCTATTCAATTAGGCAAACCCTAATTGAAAACAGTGCTGAAATTCCAATGAGTTAAGTTGAGATTTTGGGTTGATTAGCCCAAACGGTTTCAAGACCGTTTGGGGATCACCCAAACGGTCTCCAGACCGTTTGGGGATCACCCCAAGACCGTTTGGAGGTCTGGGGTCAAGTATAGTTGACCAATTGAAGGTCCAAAGGTACTAATCATATTGCAATGTAGTGTTGATCTGTTGATCAACTCGATAGACCAATCCATGATGATTTTTCACTAGAATCCAAAGGTTGGATGGGCCAAACGGTCTCAAGACCGTTTGGAGCTCATCCAAACGGTCTCAAGACCGTTTGGTGGTCACCCAAGACCGTTTGGAGGTCTAGGGTTGAGTATGGTTAGGTGTTTGAAGGTCTAAAGGTACCAAGCTGTTATACAATGCAATGCTGATTTGGTGATCAATCCAATGATCCAAACCTTAATTGGATGGCTTGGATTTGAGTGATATGATGGGAAAACGGTCTCAAGACCGTTTGGAGGTCATACAAACGACCTCAAGACCTTTTGGTGTCAGGTCATACCCAATTTGGATAATGGTTCAATAGTTTCAAAGTAACCAATCTTGCATTGATGAGTGTTGTTGGATCTTCAATTCCAAACCCTAATTCAATTGAATCAAGCCCTAATTGATGACCAATTGAGGGTCAATTGAGGGTCAAATTAGTTGAAGGTTGACCTATTAAACTCAATTGAAGTATGAGCATAGGTCCAATTGATGATTGGTTCCATGAATTCAATGGTTGAAGGTCCAATGCAATCAATTGAAACACAATTAGTAGCATGATTGATGATCAACTTCAAAACTCTAATTGGTGTTTATAAACCCTAATCCCATTGAGATCAGACCAAAATTAAAGTCCCAATTGAGGGATGAGCCATGATTCAAATGATGATTGAGTTGATGATCCAATTGGTTGAAGTTCCATTGATTAGAATTGAGTGTGGTTCAATTTGGTTAATTCAATTGGATACCTCATGTTATTGAAGGTCTAATTGATCAGACCTTTTTGGAAACCTAATGTGATTAGGTGGGAGATACCTTTAATGGTACTAGTCATTAATGCATAACAAATGCATGGACCCAATACATGATGTAAACCCTAATTGAGGTTGATTCAATGTATAACCTTAATAAGAGGTTGTCTACATGTGAAATCACTAATTAGGATGTTAGTAAACCCTAGTTGAGGGTGTATCCTTGTGAAACCCTAGTGGAGGGTGTATCATTGTGAACCCTGGTTGAGGGTGTATCCTTGTGAAACCCTAGTTGAGGGTGTATCGTTGTGATTGTTTATAGGCAACTTTATAATAAAGTTATGCCTTAAACTAAGATAAGTCCATATCATGTGAGATAGCTGGACAATTCTAATGTGTGGCCTATGCATTATATGCTAAGGGTGAGTATTCTGTGATGGAATGTATTAAGAGGGGAAATACCTTAATACAAGATAAAGTTGGTTAACTCAAGAGGGTCTGAATTAATGAGAAATGGGAAACCCTAACCCTGGTAAGGGAATAGTGGTGTTACCCTTGAATAATGATGTTATATATTGTTTTGCATGGTGCTGATATGAAATTGATGTATTATCATATTTACTAACCATGCAGGTATGATGTGATGATGAACATAGCCAGGTATGAGTTATGACATTTTATATATTGACATTGTTTATTGGGCCTTATGTGCCATGCTATACCTTATTGCCTAGTATGAGGTAATAAGAGAAGTAATGGGACTTAAGTGCCATGAGAAGATGTTTATGTAATAAGCATCATATTTACCTTGGTCAGGTGACCTGAAGGTGATAATTACCTGAAAAAGTGGTAATAATGCTCAATGATGAGCTAAGGGTTTGAATACCCAGAACCATATGATTATGGCATTGAGTTGCAAAGGAATGAAATTTCCCAGTATTGAAATGAGGGACTGAGATCCCCATGTCTTATAAAGACTGAGAAGTGATTAATGGAAATAGTACATGTTTTCTTTATAGCATTTGTCTTATTAAGTTATGTTTGGAAACTTGGCTGATGCTAAAAGAATATGATAATGTACTGAATTAATCAAGTGATACCATATAATGTAGTTGCCCTGATCACAGATCCATCAGCGTCAGAATTAGCTGAATGGTGAAACGAGTTTACTCAGAACGCATATTTTTGAATATGTGGGGATAATTGGGCAATTATATCCTTATGCCCCATAGGCATTGCTACGAGCTATGTCCTATGAATGGGATTGGTTACGGACCATACCCCAATAAGAGCATGGCTACGGGCCATGACTCCACAAAATAATACCGGGCATTGGCTACGGGCCATATCCTGAAGAGAGTATATGCTATGGGCTATAACTCTAATAGCAATGTTGCCAGTATACCCTGGAAAGCTATCTAGCAGAGACACAAGATGTCCTGCATGTTATCTCGTACTGACCGAGATAGTTGAGGTCATGGGAATCCGGCTCTTCCATTGACCTATGTGTGGTACCGATGCTTTACGTAATCGTGATCGGTTGGAGTATGAGCGGTATACCTCATCTCCTCAGGGCATAAGTATGATTGTAAAACGTAATCAGCCGTGTAGCATATTTGCTTAGGGTTGAATTGCGAGAATCAATGGTTGATGATACATGGTCTATTATATCATAGTTGGATAAATGATATACATGTTCTTCATATTCCTTCTTAAATGAATGACTTGCTGCTTAATCAAGTTATAATTGAAATGATTGCATAGAGAATACTGCTCTGCATATCTTATTCAATGATTTACCTACTGTTGAGTAAATATAATTCTACTGCTCAGTGTTATTCTATTATCGGCAATAACAATGTTTCTGGCGGAGAGTTATATCTCTCGCTGGGACAATTTTTATAATTGTCTCACCCCCGTGGGATTAAATTTTTAGGTAACCGCCGACGAAAAGGCAAGGAACCTATTACAGAGGAAGAGCAGCAGCAGCAGTAGCAGGGACAACAGTAAATCCCAGGTGGGGATATGAGTTGTCAAGTTGTATATAGAAAGTCCTATGAGTCGTCTCTGTACTCTCAGGTCCTAGGAGTAATGTTTTGATGGACCGATCTGAGATTTTGGCTTTAAGCCTCGAGGGTTTTATACTACCTGTGTATAGTTAAGATAGAGTAGTTGATGTTTGTATTCCTCGAGAAGTAATAGTACATGAGATGTATATATATGAACCAGGATGTAAGGTTTTACTTTGGTTCTGAATGAAAGAGTTTTCCTGTGAATGGATCTCTTTGCAAATGATTTTAATTTTCACTGATTTTTTTGCTAATCCGCTGCAACTGATTTGCTTCCGCATGTTTTATTATTGTTAATGACACTTGTTATCTTAAATGATGGCGGGTGTCGTGACAGAAACTCTTAGACAAAAGGTAACATTTGGAAGAAAACAAATTATGTTAACAAAGTTCTTTACCTGGAGGGGAAGGAATTTTAGGAGAAACTTTAATTATTGGATCATAACAAAAATTTAGATAAAACCCAAACTTTTGAGAAGAACTTAAATCCCATCATCACTTAGGACAACACAATATTGCATTATTGAGCTGGGAGATATTCATAAACAATCATAGCAGGGTTATATTAACACTAAGCACGTTCCTTTATTATATCAACATGCAAGGAATCTGGATATGATTAACCCTCATCATATTCATAATGCACATGTTTAGCATAAGAAAGTATCGACCATGTGGCTATGATAGCCACCAATTAACACCTTAAGGTTATGATCATATTAAGGAGATTATTCCACCATCATGTCATCATATAACAAGTGTTATAACCTCAATTTTTCCAAAATATGTAATGAAATTGTGAATCTCCTTTTTAAAGATAAATGAAATCCGTGGTTGATGTGATGAGTTGATTCGAATGGATTTTGTGTTTAATAGCTTGTATGTTTTCTTATTGAAGGAGAAAAAGAAAAGGATTAAAAGAATGCATAAAGAAATAAATGAAATAAGAACAAAAAGGATAAGGAATGATTTCCCAAAAATAGGATTTCGAGTTAATGGATTCCTTAGGGTTCAAGGAACTCAGAATTGGAAAATAATAATAAAAGCAATAGAAAGGACATGGAAAATATGAGTAATTGAAGGATAACTTGCAAACCAAGAAAAGGGATCGTACTTTTAAGATAATAACTCCAAACTTTGTAGGATGGAAGATAAAAGTATAATTGAATTTCCCTCAAAATTTGAAGTAAAAAGGAGTTACCGTTTGAGAGTTATGAATTTTCCAATATATCATTGAATTGGGAATGTAATTCGAATTAATTGGAAATTTATTTCCTTTTTGCTCAAGCACGCGTGGAGGACCCTTGGATTTAGATCCAACGGGTGCCACTCATCATCTTAGTCCAGCACGGACTGGGATTCTACCTGTGACAGGTGAATTTTATCTGTGGATTTCTCGTAATCCATCAAGTTTGCAAGTTGTCTGACGTTTCCTTTGGATTCGGGAAGGAAAACCGAAGGGATTCATCCCTGGTTTGTCGAGGTTTCGTCTCTGATTGGGAAAGTTCCCAATCCAGCAGGGGCTTGCTCGACCCTATATATAGGGGGGTTAAACGGGAGGGCTATAATCCCCGATTTCTACACCAGACGCTGCGGGAGGACGAGACGAGCAAATTTGTGCCTTCAATTGATTCATCTACCCCGACCTACACCCCGTTCCAGCAGTAAACCTCGCCGGAGGTCCGGCGACTGGGGAGGAGTCGTGGCGTGTGCTGGGCTCCCAATAGAATCTTCAGTTGAGTTCGACGCAGGGAGATGACGCTCCCTGGCTTCGTGGCGCAAGCTTTGGTGGTCGAGAACTCAGAGTCAACCCCAAGGTTGACCCTCGCAGAGTAGCCGGACGGAGGAAGGAGACGATCAGATCGCCGTTGGATCAGGGACCATGGTGGTCTCCCTCAAGATCTAGCCGTCCAGGGCAGAAGCAGCTCTTTTTAGGCATGTGCAACTGGGATCGTCGGATCCAAGAAGCGGACCACCGGTCCACAGATCGAGCGACCGAGGAATTTCCGGTAAATCCCTCTCTAATCAAATAAATCAGAAAAATGATTATTCTTGCAAAAATGATAGAAATAACTAGGAATATCGTATGACAAAACTTTTTATATGAAAATTGTGTAGAAAAATATGAGGAATCTAATAAAAATAATTTGAGAACCTAGTTCTGCTCTGTTTTGCCAAAGTACCCTAATTTGCTAATAAAGTGTATTAAATTGATGAGAAACCCTAATTGAATATTAAGAGTGTATTTTGGTAAATCAATAGGTCAAATTAATAAGTTTAACCCTGTTAGTGATAAAAGTGGTTTGATTATCTGTTTGAATGCAAAAGTACTTAACTTAGAGTTGTAATACCTAAAAGAAGGTTAATTTACATGGAAACCCTAATTTGGGATAAAAAGAGATAAAAATCATATTTTTGTGGAATGAGATAATCAGATGCTTAATAAAGGAAATTCAATGAGAAATTAGGGGTTTTATAAATTAAGGATGATAATAAGGAAAGAAGAAGTAAAAACCCTAATTTCCAAAGGAACCCTAAAATAGGAATTGAAATCCTAAGTGATGTGATGAAAATTGGATAAATATTAATAAAAGGAAAATTGTACTTGTATTTCAGGATTTCTCTTCCTCATTGCTTTCTTGGGTTTCGCTGCATATTTGATTCTATCTTGAAATCTGCAACCAAAGGTATGTGGTTAATTATGAATAATCGCTTTAGTTTTCCGATGGATTCCCGGATGTTTAATCGCATTGAATGCAACTAAACTGTTTGGGTGTTCATATTGCAAACTATAATGTGGCTATGACTATCACAAAGGATATATGCCTACAAACTCAGATCCTGGTTCTCTCTGAGGCATTATACCTAACCTAGTACATGGCTGCCTATGGGTAGGTCCATCAGGTTAGAGAAAGACCGAGTACATGGCTACCTATTGGGTAGGTCCATCAGGTCTATGGATGACCTAGTGCATGGCTACCTATTGGGCAGGTCTATCAGGTCTATGGATGACCTAGTACATGGCTACCTATTGGGTGGGTCCATCAGGTCTATGGATGACTTAGTACATGGCTACCATTGAGGTAGGACCATCAAGACACATTGAGTTAGATATTGGGCTATCTTCGGATAGTGCCATGCGACTCTATTATCTAAACGAGAGGTGATATCCATGTCCACTGCAGGGACATCCCAGAGTTCGAGAATATGTATGGATTGAGTTGTATTGCTTAAAATGTAATCTTGATTGTTAAATGATTAATTGCATGATTATATTGTTAACATAGTTGAACATTATCTGTTTCCTCCACATACCAGCTTCGGCTGACCGTCGTTTTGTTTGTCGGCGATTTAGGTACAAATCTCAAAAGTAAAAATAGTAAAGTGACACATTGTGAATTCATGAATTAAAGAACAAGGAGGAATTAGTTAGAATAGTTCAGCTGAGCTTAGAAGTTTAGTTTGTTCCAAACTTTTCAAAGGTATGCAAAGAAAAATTTTATTACCATTTTTTAGTATAGTCTGTTAGAATTTAATAATTGTTTTTGGTTAAATGTTGAACCTTTGATCCGGAATTTATGGGTGCGGCTTCAACCTCTTGGTCTCCCTTAATTGGGGGTTACCGAAAGGTGGGGTCGTAACATTTGGTATTAGAGCCTAGGTTCCTCATGTAACCACTAATAATTATTAAATTTTACAAACTCCATAGAACCCAAGGGAGTTATTAGAGGATTATCCAAAAGACGGAGGTGTCTAGAAAAGGATCACGACCGGGGGCTGGCAATATTTTCCTCAGCACCGCTAGTCAGAATACGAGGACTCCTGGATCCGTGTGACTGCCTGGCCAAAGTCTTAGGGTATGATTCAAAATAAGATACCTTTAAGATCCTCTCATCTTATTCGTCCCTTCTCATCACATATTCTATTAAGGCTTTAAGAGTAGGATTCTCTCTCTCCTCCACACTCATGTGGTATGGGCAAGTAAGTTAAGGGTTGAAGAATCCTCCATCAAATTAATAAAAGATATGTAATGAGATATCACTGAACATAAGTATAACTAGTTTTATGATAAACTAAAGGTTTGTTTGTTATGCTTATGTAGATGGCACGAACAAAGAATGTTGCTATTCCTGAGGGCTCTGGGAACCCAGCTAGGAGTGTTTGGCCTCCCCGTAAAGGAAAGGAGTCTTCTGAAAAGAGAAAGATGAACCATGATGGTGGATCCTCTAAGAAGAGGAAGAGGCCCGAGGAAGTCACTCATGAGGTCCTTAACCCTAATCTGGTACCATTTAGTAACCTGAACCAAGAAGAAGACCAAGGATATGCGAAGCAACATGTGTATGAGGAAGAAGCCAAGATGGAAGAGGACTAGGCTGAGGAACCAGAACCGACCATGATGATTCACACCCCTGATACCTTGTGGATAGAGCAATAGAGGAATTTGACAGAAGCTATTAACGCTTTGTCCCTTCGAGACATAGCTAGAGCTGAGAATGGTGAGCCATACCCTGATCGTCCACGTGTGGGAGCCACCATCCTAGACTTTGTCAAGCTGAACATAGAAAAGTTCTGGGGAGAAGATAAGACTGAGGTGGTTGATAAAGCAGAAGCCTGGTTACTTTCAATAGAGAATGGTTTCCGCATGCTTGAAGTACAGCCAAGCAAGAAGGTTCTCTTTGTTGCTCACCTTCTGGAAGGAGCAGCTAAGATATGGTGGGAGGCTCACATCACAGGTCGAGATCTGACTGAGGAACCAATGGCATGGGCTGATTTCAAGACCATCTTCACTTCCAGATTCGTCCCTGTTGCAGCTAAGAAGGAAAAGGAAAGGGAATTCACTAACATGACTCAAGGAAATTCCTCAGTGGCAGACTTTGGGCGCAAGTTTCGAATCCTAGAACATTTTGGGTACAAGATGGATGAGGAAAGGAGGGTGGATCACTTCATAGAGCATCTTCACCCTACCATCAAGCCTCATGTGATGGCAAGCAAACCTAAAACCTTCACAGAAGCTTACAACACTGCCTTAGACATGGAAAGGATTGTGATGCCTGCTCAGCTTCCACCCAAGGGGTATTTGGGTTTCACTGAGGGAACCCGAGGTTAGAAGAATCATCATAAGAAGGGTCTAGGATGTCATCAAGCCAAGGGAAGACATGAAGGAAAAGGAAAACCTCATCCAGAAAACAACCGACCGCGATGCTGCTCTTGTGGGAAATGGCATCCTGGTGAGTGTCGCCACAAGAAGAAGGTCTACTTTCGTTGTCAGCAAGAGGGGCATATCCTGGCTGCTTGTCCCCTACCAGCACCAAGAGGACCAGGTCCAGTGGAATCCCCACCAGTAGCAGCCCCACCTGTAGTTGTGGCCCCACTTGCTGGGGAAAGAAGACAAGCTCGAGTGTTCGCTATTGACAATGAAGAAGCTCAAGCTAATGCTAATCGGTTGATTGAGGGTAATAACCCTTAGAGTTTTTCTTTATGTTTTGGAATTAAGCATGTAATGGTCTAATGTATGATGAAAAATGATGTAGGCATGCTTGAAGTCATGGGACATAATGTAAAAGCACTATTTGACTCTAGATCTACTAATACTTTCATTTCGAGGAATCTTGCAATTATGCTTTGTTTGGATATCAAGGATTTAGGATATGTCTTAGATGTTACAACCCCGAGTGGTCGGATCTTTACCTCTCTTTTGAAAACTCTAGTGATACCTGTGAAATATCGAGATCATGAGTTTCCTACGAACTTTATCCTTCTTGACATGAATGATTTTGATGTGATCATTGGAATGGATTGGCTTTATACTTATAGGGCCCATATTGATTGTAGGGAAAAGAAAGTGATCATTAAGGAACCAGGTCACCCACCTTTTGTCATTAGAGGTAGGAAAGATGCCACCACCAGCCTGTATGTGTCATCCTTGAAGGAAGAAAGAATGATGAGTAAAGGTTGTCAAGCTTTCCTAGCAATTGTTACCGAGCCCGAACCCAAGGTGCAACCCTTAGAGGAAATAGAGGTAGTCAAGAGCTATGCAGATGTTTTTCCGGATGATCTACCTGGGATTCCTCCTGAGTGAGAGGTGGATTTTTCCATAGAGCTAGCTCCAGGAACAAGCCCTATTTCACGTGCACCTTATAGAATGGCCCCCACAGAGTTGCTCGAGTGAAGAAACAATTGCAGGAATTGCTAGACAAGGGTTTTATCCAGCCTAGCACATCACCATGGGGAGCTCCAGTCCTTTTTGTAAAGAAGAAGGATGGCTTGCTCCGTATGTGTATAGACTATCAGATGATCAACCAAGCTACCATTAAGAACAAATACCCTTTACCCCGAATAGATGACCTATTCGACCAGTTGAAGTCTGCTCGAGTTTTCTCCAAAATTGACTTAAGATCAGGTTACCATCAGTTGAGAGTCAAGAGTGAGGACATTCCAAAAATAGCTTTTCAAACACAATATGGCCATTATGAGTTTGTGGTTATGCCTTTTGGGTTGTCTAATGCACCCAGTGTGTCCATGAACCTTATGAACAGTGTGTTCCAACCCTTCCTTGACTCGTTTGTCATAGTGTTCATAGATGACATATTAGTTTATTCCAATGACCTAGAACAACACCAAGACCACCTAAGTAAAGTTCTTGATATCCTGAGAAAGTAGAAGTTCTATGGGAAATTCTCAAAATGTGAGTTTTGGATAGACCGAGTCATGTTCCTTGGATATATCATCTCAGGAGGAACAATCGCAGTGGATCCAACCAAGGTGTCAGCAGTTCGAGACTGGCCTACACCAAAGAACCCCTCCGAGATCCGAAGCTTCTTGGGGTTAGCAGGATACTATCGATGTTTCATTTCAGATTTCTCAAAGACTGCCTTGCCCTTGACCATGTTGACTCGAAAGGATGTGAAGTTTGTGTGGTCTGATGTTTGTGAGACTCGTTTTCGGGAACTGAAAGAAAAGTTGACCACTGCACCAGTTTTGACTCTACCATCAGGCAATGAGGGTTTCATGATCTTCATCGATGCATCCAAAATGGGTCTTGGATGTGTGTTGGAGCAGAATCGACATGTGGTGGCATATGCTTCCCGACAACTCAAGCCCAATGAGGTGAATTACCCGACACATGACTTAGAGTTGGTTGCTATCATTCATGCCTTAAAGATTTGGCGGCATTACCTGTATGGTTCTACTTTTGAGATCTTCACTGACCATAAGAGCCTAAAGTACCTTCTGACACATAAAGACTTAAACCTACGACAACGAAGATGGATGGAATACATGAAGGATTATGACTTCACCATTGCCTATCATCCGGGGAAGGCAAATGTTGTAGCAGATGCTTTAAGTCGGAAACAACTCAGGTGTGCAGCTGTTCTGTCCAGTCAGTGGAAGAGCTTAGAAGAGCTGGTGAAATGGTCTCCTCAACCGTTAGATGATCGGGTTTGATTGGCCAACATCCAGATACAGTCTGAATTGTTGAGTGAAATTGTGGCAGCACAGTTGGCCAGTGGGGAACTTGACAAGATGAGGGGCTTGATGAAGAAGCCTCAAACCCGCCTTTCTTTGGGAGTAGATGGAGGGATCAGATTCGAGAACAATATATGGATTCCTGAAGACTCACCACTGAAAGAACGCATCTTACAAGAGACTCATGGTTCTAAGTACACAGTACACCCAGGGACTACCAAGATGTTTAAGGACATGCAGAGGTTTTTCTGGTGGCCAGGAATGAAGAGAGACATTGCAGCTTATGTGGCCAGTTGTCTTACGTGCCAAATGGTGAAGGCTGAACATCAACGACCCGATGGACTTTTATAGTCTATAGAGATTTCGGAATGGAAATGGGATCAGATCACCATGGACTTTGTGGTGGGTTTACCCCGGACCAAGAGAGGTCATGATGCGATATGGGTTGTGGTGGACCGCCTTACCAAGTCAGCACACTTCCTTGCACTGAAAACCACTGCCATGGTGTCAGATTTAGCTGAGTTGTACATCCGAGAGATAGTGCGTTTACATGGTGTACCCAGTTCCATCATCTTAGATAGAGATCCGAAGTTTACTTCCAAACTGTGGAAGCAGGTTCAAGAGGAGCTTGGTACAAGGTTAAAGTTCAGTACCGCTTATCACCCCCAGACAGATGGACAGTCAGAAAGGACGATCCAGACTTTAGAGGATCTATTGAGAGCTTGTGTAGTCGATTGGGGTGGATCATGGGAGTAGTACTTACCTTTAGCAGATTTTGCTTACAATAACAGTTACCAAGCCATTATCGGGATGCCACCATATGAAGCTCTATACGGGAGACTGTGTCAGTCACCACTTCACTGTGATGATGTTGGTGAGAGGACCTTGTTGAGGTCAAATGAACTCCAGGTGTATGCTGATAAAGTCGCTTTGATCAGGCAAAGGCTAAAGAGAGCCCAGGATCGACAAAAGTCGTATGCTGATGCGAAGAGGACTGATGTGCATTTCATTGTGGGAGAGCATGTTTTTCTGAAAATCTGACCGCTCCAAGCTATAGCTAAGAACAGAGGAAAGTTGAGTCCTGATATGTGGGTCCGTTTGAAGTGTTCGAAACGGATTGGTGAGGTGGATTATCGTTTGGCGTTACCCCCTCAATATAGTATGATGCATGATGTGTTTTCACGTGTCCAATCTGAAGTGATATGTGCAAGACTCGAGCCATGTGTTGAGCATTGAACCTATTGATCTTCAAGGAAAGTTGTCTTATCCTGAGTTACCTGTACGTATTATAGATACTAAGGTAAAAGAGCTCAGAAATAAGAATATAGAGATGGTAAAGGTTCTTTGGAAACACCATGGAGAGGATGAGGCCACATGGGAGCTAAAGACGGACATGGAAAAAGCATATCCTGATTTGTTTGCTTGATTGATGAATTTTGAGGGCAAAATTCCTATAAGGAGGGGAAGATGTTATAACCTCAATTTTTCCAAAATATGTAATGAAATTGTGAATCTCCTTTTTAAAGATAAATGAAATCCGTGGTTGATGTGATGAGTTGATTCGAATGGATTTTGGGTTTAATAGATTGTATGTTTTCTTATTGAAGGAGAAAAAGAAAAGGATTAAAAGAATGCATAAAGAAATAAATGAAATAAGAACAAAAAGGATAAGGAATGATTTCCCAAAAATAGGATTTCGATTTAATGGATTCCTTAGGGTTCAAGGAACTCAGAATTGGAAAATAATAATAAAAGCAATAGAAAGGACATGGAAAATATGAGTAATTGAAGGATAACTTGCAAACCAAGAAAAGGGATCGTACTTTTAAGAGAATAACTCCAAACTTTGTAGGATGGAAGATAAAAGTATAATTGAATTTCCCTTAAAATTTGAAGTAAAAACGAGTTACCGTTTGGGAGTTATGAATTTTCCAAGATATCATTGAATTGGGAATGTAATTCGAATTAATTGGAAATTTATTTCCTTTTTGCTCAAGCACGCATGATGAGGACCCTTGGATTTAGATCCAACGGGTGCCACTCATCATCTTAGTCCATCACGGACTGGGATTCTACCAGTGACAGGCGAATTTTATCTGTGGATTTCTCGTAATCCATCAAGTTTGCAAGTTGTCTGACGTTTCCTTTGGATTCGGGAAGGAAAACCGAAGGGATTCATCCCTGGTTTGTCGAGGTTTCATCTCCGATTGGGAAAGTTCCCAATCCAGCAGGGGCTTGCTCGACCCTATATATAGGGGGGGGGGTTAAATGGGAGGGCTAGCATCCCCGATTTCTACACCAGACGCTGTGGGAGGACGAGACGAGCGAATTCATGCCTTCAATTGATTCATCTACCCCGACCTACACCCCGTTCCAGCAGTAAACCTCGACGGAGGTCCGGCGATTGGGGAGGAGTTGCGGCGCGTGCTGGGCTCCCAATTGAAGCTTCAGTTGAGTTTGACGCAGGGAGACGACGCTCCCTGGCTTCGTGGCGCAAGCTTTGGTGGTCGAGAACTCAGAGTCAACCCCAAGGTTGACCCTCGCAGAGTAGCCGGACGGAGGAAGGAGACGATCGGATCGCCGTTGGATCAGGGACCACGGTGGTCTCCCTCAAGATCTAGCGGTCCAGGGCGGAAGCAGCTCTGGTTAGGCGCGCGCAACCGGGATCGTCGGATCAAAGAAGCGGACCACCGGTCCATAGATCGAGCGACCGAGGAATTTCTGGTAAATCCCTCTCTAATCAAATAAATCAGAAAAATGATTATTCTTGCAAAAATGATAGAAATAACTAGGAATATCGTATGACAAAACTTTTTATATGAAAATTGTGTAGAAAAATATGAGGAATCTAATAAAAATAATTTGAGAACCTAGTTCTGCTCTGTTTTGCCAAAGTACCCTAATTTGCTAATAAAGTGTATTAAAAATTGATGAGAAACCCTAATTGAATATTAAGAGTGTATTTTGGTAAATCAATAGGTCAAATTAATAAGTTTAACCCTGTTAGTGATTAAAGTGGTTTGATTATCTGTTTGAATGCAAAAGTACTTAACTTAGAGTCGTAATACCTAAAAGAAGGTTAATTTACATGGAAACCCTAATTTGGGATAAAAAGAGATAAAAATCATATTTTTGTGGAATGAGATAATCAAATGCTTAATAAAGGAAATTCAATGAGAAATTAGGGGTTTTATAAATTAAGGATGATAATAAGGAAAGAAGAAGTAAAAACCCTAATTTCCAAAGGAACCCTAAAATAGGAATTGAAATCCTAAGTGATGTGATGAAAATTGGATAAATATTAATAAAAGGAAAATTGTACATGTATTTCAGGATTTCTCTTCCTCATTGCTTCCTTGGGTTTCTCTGCATATTTGATTCTATCTTGAAATCTGCAACCAAAGGTATGTGGTTAATTATGAATAACCGCTTTAGTTTTCTGATGGATTCCCAGATGTTTAATCACATTGAATGCAACTAAACTGTTTGGATGTTCATATTGCAAACTATAATGTGGCTATGACTATCACAAAGGATATATGCCTACAAACTCAGATCCTGGTTCTCTCTGAGGCATTATACCTAACCTAGTACATGGCTGCCTATGGGTAGGTCCATCAGGTTAGAGAAAGACCTAGTACATGGCTACCTATTGGGTAGGTCCATCAGGTCTATGGATGACCTAGTACATGGCTACCTATTGGGTAGGTCCATCAGGTCTATGGATGACCTAGTACATGGCTACCTATTGGGTAGGTCCATCAGGTCTATGGATGACTTAGTACATGGCTACCATTGAGGTAGGACCATCAAGTCACATTGAGTTAGATATTGGGCTATCTTCGGATAGTGCCATGCGACTCTATTACCTAAAAGAGAGGTGATATCCATGTCCACTGCAGGGACAACCCAGAGTTCGAGAATATTTATGGATTGAGTTGTATGGCTTAAAATGTAATCTTGATTGTTAAATGATTAATTGCATGGTTATATTGTTAACATAGTTGAACATTATATGTTTCCTCCACATACCAGCTTCGGTTGACCGTCGTTTTGTTTGTCGGCGATTTAGGTACAAATCTCAAAAGTACAAACAGTAAAGCGACACATTGTGAATTCATGAATTAAAGAACAAGGAGGAATTAGTTAGAATAGTTCAGGTGAGGTTAGAAGTTTAGTTTGTTCCAAACTTTTCAAAGGTACGCAAAGAAAAATTTTATTACCATTTTTCAGTATAGTCTGTTAGAATTTAATAATTGTTTTTGGTTATATGTTGAACCTTTGATCCAGAATTTATGGGTGCGGCTTCAACCTCTTGGTCTCCCTTAATTGGGGGTTACCGAAAGGTGGGGTCGTAACAACAAGGTTAAACATGAATACTCATATTTATCTATTTGCATTAGAGTTAGGTTCAACAAGATAAATTATATTAATATTACTAATCAACACTCATACCCAAACCCTAACTCATGGAATCCCCATTGGATCATTGATGCATAAGGTGAAGCATTACCATCACATTCCATAACATTCTCACGTATGGATCCACACATAAATTAAAGTGTAACCATCAAGTCACATCATACTAGGGTTCAACCACAAAAGAGAGTACTCCATGATTCTATTCATCATTGAAGGGGTTGTTCATAATCAATTACCATCACTTGGTTATATTAGGGTCAAGTATCTTGAAATATACTTCATCAGGGTTGCCCATTAACTCATTATATTTATAATCAATTCTGATCATATGAGGGAAAAGGTAAGATTATATTATTAAGGTAAACGTCCATTAGGTCTCAACATCACTCAAACCGTACAAACTTACCATAAGCATCATCCCAAAACATTAGATTGTTGAGAAGGTAAGACTAATAGTTGTTTACATAAATAAAAACCTTAGATTAACCATCTATGAAGTCATTGATTGTGCTCTAGAAAGAGTCACCTTTAAACCCTAGACATCCCTTGATTAACAACATAAAAAGTTCCATTGAGAGTAGGGTAAAACCCACAAGCGATTGTTTACTTAAAACAAGTCATCAATAAATGAGCTTCTAAGTTAATCTCATAAAGTAAACCATCTAAATCACATTATTACAACCAACATATTACATTAGACATAATTCCAATTTATCGGATGAAGAATCATTAGATCTTAACCATTGGGTCAAGTTCATATATTAAAATCATCAATTGGAGTATAGGTCCAACCATTGCATCAAATGACCCAAGAAACTATTGGTTTAAGGCTTAATTGATGCTACAAATACATGCTTAAATCACCATAGGTTGTGGAGTCCTGATTCACCATCAGTAGTGACCATCAAGCCACCATAGGTTGTTAGATCAACACTATATTTGTTAATCACCATCGAATATCAAGCCAATGTCACCATTGATTGATAGCATCATTAGGGTACTTAGTTGTTGATCATTAAGATTCTAATTAAGCCAAAATGTGACCTAAGGGGTGAACGTCAGTTGACACATTTGGTCACCACCATCAGTTGTCATGAAGACAACACCATCAGTTGTTGCAATGGTACCACCATTGGGTCATGTGTTTATAGAAGAAAACTGCTTTAAACCCTAAAAGTGACCATTGGTTGATGGGTGATTAGCACCACCGGTTGTCAAACCAACCTGATACAAGTCATCTTATATCTTAAGAGGAATGTAAACATGATTACAATTTCATCTAGAACTGAAATCAGAATAGGGAACATCATAAAAATCGAAATCCAAGTCAAGCATAGTTTTTTTATTGCATGGATCATCATTTTAAAGCAAGAACATGAGCTAGCAAGCTTATGGTAGCAATAAATGTGGAGCACGTTATAAAACTTGCCTCTAGTGAGAGTATAAATCCCAAAAAAATTAAAACTCAAGCAAGTAGGGTAGAAAATCCAAGCATAAGCTCTGAACTGGTCCATCTAACACCTTTCTCCATCAAAGAAGCAAACCCTAAGCATAAGGAGCAAGAAAGGTAGGGTTTTAGAGCTTTAGAGCAACTTCTACCATGAAACAACAAGATTCTTGTGACGTCTGTCTCGGAAAATGAGATCAACGAATGCCGAAGCAATTAATTAGCAGCGGAATCACGAAAAATTACTAAAAATTTAAAACTTTTTGTAAAGAGATCCTCAAACGGTAAAACTCTTTCATAAAGAAACAAGGTAAGTTATTTACAAACTGATCCATCATTACATCTCTGTAATATCATATCTCGAGGGTTACAGACATCAACTACCCTATTAACTGTACATGAGTAGTATACAAAAATCTCAGATCAAGATTAAATCATCTACCGACTCCTAGGACCTGAGAGTACAGAGACGACACATAGGACATTCTATCTATAAGACTTGATAGACAATGTCTCCACCTGAGGATCATTGCTGTCTCGGATGTTGTTGTTGTTGTTGTTGCTCACCCACTGAAGGGTTCCTTCGTCCTCGACGTCTACCTAAAAAGTCGAATCCCACGGGGGTGAGACAATTGAAAAATTGTCCCAGCGAGAGTTATAACTCTTCGCCAAAAGCATTGTTATTACAAATAAATGAATAACACTGAACAATAGAATTATAAATACTCAACAACAGGCAATTTATTGAATAAACTAAGTAGAGCAGTATTCTCTAAGCAATCATTTCAATTATAACTTGTTTGAATGACAAGACATATATCATTAAAGAAGATGAAGAACATGTATATTATTTGTCCAACTAGGACATTATAAACAATGTATCACCAATCATTGTTTCTCGTATTTCAACCTAAGCAATTATGCTACACGGCTGATTATGTTTTTCAAACATATTTATGCCATGAGGAGATGAGATATACCGCTCATACTCCAACTGACCATTACGAAATCACAATCGGTACCATACATAGGTCATCAGAAGAGCCGGATTTCTATGACCTCATCTTTCTCAGTCAATATGAGGATCAACATGCAGGACATCTCATGTCTCTGCCATAATAGCTTTCCAGGGTATTCTGGCAACTTCACTATTAGAGTTACAGTGGCATGTTGTACTCTCTTCGCAATCGAGGGATTTCTTGTTTATCACTCATCGATGCGGCATTAACAACATCATCGGGAGATTAGTGATACATCATCCCGGCATAAGCATATAATGAAGGATTGAGAGATTAAATGTACATCTCACATCAATTCCCTCATTAGGACGTAAGGATATTCACGTCCATAACCCCCACATACTCAAAAGTATGCTCTCCAGGAGTTCCCTTAGGAAAACTTGTTTCACCATCATTTAACTTCTGACAATGATGGATCTATGGTCAGGGCTCTACATGATATCATCATACTTGATCATTTATGTACAGTTTGGCATTCTTTTAGCATCAAGCATGTTTTCAAGCACAAACCAATAAGACAATTGCTATAAAGAAAGAGTACTAATTGTATCAAGTTCATATCACATATTGTTAACATTGAGATATCAATCCCTAACCATCTCATCATTATGATTAAGGAATGTGGGTATTCAAACCCTTAGATCATCAAAACACTTATTACCAAGTAACATATTGCTATCAAGTCATCTAACAGTATGAATATGATTGTAGCAATGCAGGTATTTCTCATGGCTCATACAGCCTATCAATCTCATATGTTACCTCTCACTAGGCAACATAGCATATCATTACTTACAAAGCTTATAAAGTGCTTTCAATGAATATGGCACCATAACCCTTACCTAGCTATGCTCACTTCTTTATAAAGACATGTGTGACTAACACAATTGATATCATGCACATTATATATGTATTAGCACAATACAAATTATTTCCAAGTCAAGTATAGAACACCACGGTCGTGCTATCTTGCACGGTCGTGCTACAGAAGATTACCACGACTGTTTTACATCACCACGGCTGGTTTCTAGGGTTAGGGTTTCCTATTCAATTCAATTAGGGTTATCCAACCCCTTTAGCTTAAAAAGGCATAGTGATTTCTCATTTCATAATTCAATTAAAGAGCTTCATGCTATAAAGCATAACCCAGAATTAGGGTTTCATGTTCAGATCATCACATTACCCTAGATTAGGGTTTACTAATCACATTGCATCACATTACCCTAGATTAGGGTTTACTATTCATATTACAATGAATTAAGGTCATACTATCATCATGTATGAGGATTACTTCCATTAATGCCTTCAATTAGGATTATGATTCATTAGCCATCATAATTAGGGTTTCATGATCTCTCTGTCATGAATCATACCCTAATTAGGTATTCATTCATATTGGGAGTCCAGTACTTGATTAACATTCATATAAGAAGTCTTCTCTCTCATCTTTCTATAAGATGATGTTTGCATCACCCTTGATTAGGCTAAGTCAATTCAACATTGACATCATGGGTTATGTCATTACTATTGTGATCATTAAGGCTTACTCATTCAAAGAGTATTAATCACTCTATCCTATCAAGAGTACCTTTATAATGATCACCACTAATAATAACATGCATTAATCAACTAATTACTTGGTCCCTTAATCACTTTAGGTACCTATGAGGTTTAGGTTAATCAATCACTAAACTATCTTGACCACTAAGGCATCAAACGATCTTGACCTTCATAGACCTTAAACGGTCTTGCACACTAAAACCCCCAAACGGTTTTGGACATACCTTGAAACCGTTTGGTGTTGAAGACCGTTTGGTCTTGTTTGACTTTGAAACCGTTTGGTAAAGTGCACACTCAAGACCGTTTGCCCAATATGGGGTGAAGACCGTTTGGTTAAGTTTGACTTTGAAACCGCATGGACATAACCGATCTTGAAACCGCATGAGACCAAACGATTTGGGATCGTTTGGTCCCAAAGGGTCTTGAGACCGTTTGGTCCAAACCACCTCAAAACCGCAAGGACCAAAAAGTGTCTCAACCTCTTCAATTGAGTTAGGGTTTCCAGTGTTGAACCCCTCAATCGATCATGTACTTGTTAGCCACTCATTAATTGAATTAATTAGGTCAACCCTTAACTGATTTGACACTCAATTGACCCTCAATTGATCATCAATTAGGGCTTGGATCAATTGTATTAGGGTTTGAAATCGATGATCCTTCAACATGCTTCAACATGAGTCTAAATGATTTGAAAACATTGAACCATCATTCAATTGATCATGACCTTACCCCAAACGGTCTTGGGATCATTTGGATGACCTCCAAATGGTCTTGAGACCGTTTGCCCAAGTCAACACCAAAAACTAACTCAACCAATTAAGGTTTGGTTCATTGGATTGATCACTAGGTCAACAATTGATTGCACCTCAACTAATTACCTTTAGATCTTCAACCACTTAACCATAGTCAACCCTAGACCTCCAAACGGTCTTGGGTGACCCCCAAACGGTCTTGGGATTGTTTGGATATCCTCCAAACGGTCTTGAGAGCGTTTGCCCATTATTTCATCAAAAACCAAGTCATTCAATTAAGGTTTGAACCCTAGATTTGGTCACCAAATCAGCAATCGATTATTCATCGACTTGATATCATTGGGTCCTCAATTGGTCATCCATACTTAACCCTAGACCTCCAAATAGTCTTGGATGATCACCAAACGGTCTTGAGACCGTTTGGGTGATCCCCAAACGGTTTTGAAGCCGTTTGGGCTACTCAACCCAAACTTCAACATAATTCAATTATAGAAATTAGTAATTAACTCGATTAGGGTTTAGGTGGTTGATGGGCCTTCAATTGGTGATTCACTTGGAATTAATTGATGATTTTTGGCAGGTAATTAGTCTACGTTATTCTCAACAGTCCTCCAAATAGTCAACGCGTGGTCAACGCATCCAAAATGTGGCAACACATCCCATTATCACACAGATAACGAGGTGTTACGCGAAAATGTGCGGAAATCACCATAACCACAGATTATGAAAACACAGTTTAATTAAAACCGATTGCGGAAAACTGATAAACTGTGGAACTATTACTTTCCAGTCCTCATCCTGCAAAGAAACATGTCATATATATTCATACACGAGATCTGATACGTGTCCACAGCTCAGAAACAGTTGTTCATTCATCACATGAGTTCACCACCTGTTCATATACAGAAAAGGCCCACATCCGGCCAACAGCAGGATATACAAACATCATCGATCGGTCATCATGAATCAACGTCAAAACACTGCCAAGGACCTGAGAGTACAGTGATGACTCTAGACTCTACTACAAAACATCCAAAATAGCAGCATGTCCATCGCTTGCCTTCTACTGCTCCTCAAGCTGCTCGGCCGCAACACCACAACCACGACCGCGTCTACCTCGACCACCTAAAAAGGGGTTAAACCAGCGGAGTGAGACAATTGAACAATTATCCCAGCGGGAGGCATAACTCCCCACCGCAACTACAGAACCTCAGCAAAATAGATTATGATAGCAGATGTCTAATAACAGGTATAACAAGAGCAGTCTATATAAAACAGATTATTCATACCGACAAGCTTAGCTATACAAAAGCATATGACCAGATATATCTCAAGGAACAAGATTAGCAAGATAATATGTATCCCTATGTAACATGATTATCAAAACAAGATATAATGTCACATAACCTGCTTATCAAGATAAGACATATTACACAAACAAGGCCTCAACCAATGTTACATGTTTATCTTAAGCAGTAAATACTAAACGGCTGTGTTACATATTATTATGCCCTGAGGATTTGAATCGTACCATTCAAATCCAACCTTCGGTTACGAAACCCAAGCCGGTGCCATACAAGGTCAATGGAAGAGTCGGACTCCACGACCTCCCACCTTGTGGTCAGTACACGAGTACAATACAAGCAGGACCGCAGTCACATGCTGAAGTGGTCTAAGCCACAGGGTCAGCTCCATAGGCTACCCTCACTCTAGCCCGCCTTGGTACAGGTCTCGGCGCTAGTAAAACTGAGCCACGGGCATGTTCACCGTGCTCTGAGCCATGAACGCATTCATGCTCACACATCACATATCCTGAGCCATGGGCCTGTTCACCATGCTCTTCATACATATCTGAGTCTGTAATCGAAGTTACACTCTTACCTCCTCATTTTCAGGCTAGGAGCAACCTACACATATTCAACAATATGCGCTTCCAGGTTAACCCGTAGGAGAACCTGTTTCACCATCACCAAGTCCTGATGATGATGAATCTATGGCCAGGGCAAACTACATGATATATTTCACTGTGATTAATTAGTATCTTTTAGATGGATTGCAGGATTCAACCAAGTTGTATAACATGCAAGATATAACAGAAAGTAAATAACATTATATTATTATTTAATCTAATCAACCTGATCCATCACAAGGATACAACATCACATGTTACCACTTGGCCTCTTGCCAACCATCCAGATCCATCTCGAGGATCATTACATACCATGGGATCTCAATCCCTCATCATGTACTGTCAATGCCTCTCAAGGCTCACATCAACATCATGGAACTTAACACATTATACATATCATTTTATTAACCAGAGTAATTACCAAGTGATGTTACTCATCACATGTGTCTCATAGCCCCTTTTAAGGCTAATCATCACCTGCATGGTTAGAGTACACAATAATCGTAGATTCAATCATAAGGGGTATGCTACCATTTTGAAATGCTATTCAAGATACTTCTACTTATCATTATTATCCTATTTGGTAATCAAGCCACATTATTAACAAGCCATATACATGCTTACCCTTATCTCAAGATTATACAAGTAATCAAGGTGTCCAAGCATACAGGACAAGTACTATGGTTACCACTACCATCATGTCACCATCCACTATCATCATTATTATCATTATTATCATTATGCAAGCTACTAGTGTAACTATCACCATTCTCATTTAACAAGTAAGTTACAAGGATTACTTCATGCATATCAGTACTACCATTATTGTCATCATTATTATAATCATTATTACTATCATCTTCTTTATTATTAACAAATAAGCATAGGGATCACATCATGCATCTCATTACCATGACCTTACTCATTATCATCCCTACTACCATTATCATCATTATTACTATCATTAGCATTTTTATTGTTTGCAAGGCATCATATTCATTGTTGTTATTACTCATAAGACACCACCATTGTTTAGCATAAACATCCACTTTCATAACACCTGGAACTGTTACTTTAGGATCACAAGACTCTCACCATAACTCTTATCAACCCTCACTAAAACCTATCAAGGTCTGCCGGTTGACACACACTCAACCCTATCGGCCGTCACTACTTAAGGGTGTCGCCCACCATGGCTGTCGGCCATTAGGGCTATCGGCCATCATGGGTGTCGACCATCATGGGTGTCGGCCAACATGGATATCGACCATCATACCATGCATGGCTATCGGCCAGCACCAACAAACCTCCAAGAAACTTAGGTCTATCGTCCACCATGAGGAAGAGGATGTCTCTCAACACAAGAAGGACCATCTCGCCCATCATGCTCACCATGTCGCCCATCAAGATACAAAGACCTATCATCCCAGAGAAGAACAAGAGCATTGCTCATCTATCGTTCACCAAGGTCACCAACATATCGGTCAACATGACCCTAGCTCATCCTATCGCCCAACACATGGGCAAGGGTATCAGCCAACCTCAAGAACACATCATGTCGTCCACCAAGGGCATGCACATCGTCCATCAAAGGGGATACCATATCGCCCAACACAAAGAAAAAGGTGCCATGTCGTCCAACACACCAACAAAGAAGGGATATCGCCCAACCCTAGGTCACCATCAACCTCCAACACAAGGAACACTACTATGTCACCCATCACAAGAACAAGTGTGTCGCCCAACACAAGAGCACTCACCATATCACCCATCACAAGGTACCCATCTTATCAAGGTCATCTAACGAGCTCACCTTCTTGCCCAAGATGAGAAGAGAGTCTTGCTCAAGCCAATAAGTCATAAGCTCACCTCAATCGGCTAGGAAGGAGGGGTGTTGCTCACAACATTATGACCCAAACTCACTCTTTAAGACCAAGGGAAGAAAGGAGTGTTGCTCCCTAAACCCTAACTCACATGGATCGGCCAACATGCAAGATAACCAAAAACCAACTACTAACGTGCATATAGGCAAGATTAAATCAACATATATGAAAAGAGAGTAGAGTAGCTAGGGTTAGAGTTATGTAACCCGCCTTAAGCTCCAAGCTTCAAGGAAGAAGAAGAACTCCAAGCTCCACGCCCCACCAAGCAAAGAGGATGGAGAACTCTAAGGGATATCGACCACCAAAGCTCCTCCAAGGGGGGAAGGGGTGTATCAGCCACCACTCTTCTTCTCCAAGGGTGTGTCGACCTCCAAGCAACTCCTTCAAGGGTGTGTCAGCCTCCAAGCAAGGGAAAGAGGGAGGGTGTCGTGCACAAGAGAGAGAGGAACCAAAGGGTCCTTAAGCTAAGGAAGGAACCATCTTATATAGAAAGAAAGGGAGGAGAAAACAAGGTGGAACATGGCAAGGTGTCGCCCCCCACAAAGGACACTTGTCCTAGCACTCATGCCACCATTCTAGCAAGGCATAAGACACTTGTCCAAGATGTGCACCAAGTGTCCACCAAACAAGAACAAGCACCATGGGCGACACACCAAGCTTGCACTAGGGCGACACACATCCTTGTTGGCCGATACAAACACCCTAGGCCGACACACACCTCACTTGACTGATACAGGGTCCAACCAAGCCCAAACAAGGCACTACAAGGCCCAAACAAGCTCAACAAAGGCCCAAACAACTCAAGCAACAAGCCCAAGCCTTCCTCTCAACCCTAGAGGAAGCAAAGAGGGAAAACCATCTCACAAGATGGCAAACTTGCACACAAAACCCTAGACTTGGGTTATTTGCAAGCAGCCCCTCAAACTCTCAACAAGGCACAACAAAACCCTAATCACCACTCAAAGGTGATTAGCAAGCACCAAACCACCAAGGTTAAGCAAAACAAACAGGGTAAACCCTAAACGCATGTCAGGGTCCTTACAAGCTAACCCCTTTAAGGGATTTCGTCCCCGAAATCTGAAGAGAAAAACGAGGGATACTTCCTCCTCATCTCTTCCTCAAGCTCCCACATGGCTTCCTCAACGCCACATCGTTGCCAAAGAACCTTTACAAGAACCAGGTCCTTCCTCTTCAGCTTCTTGATCCTTCTGTCAAGGATCACCATAGGACCTTCCTCGTAGGTCACATCTGCCTCAAGCTCAACCTCAACTGGCTGTATCACTCAACCTGAATCCGGATGACTTTTCTTCAACATGCTGACATGAAACACTGGATGCAACCATTGCAACTCTGGAGGCAACTCTAACTCGTAAGCTACCTTGCCAACACGTGCTATCACTGGGTAAGGCCCCATATACCTGGGAGCTAACTTACCTTTCCATCCAAATCTTAGCACACCTTTCCATAGTGAGACTTTAAGGTACACTCTGTCTCCCACCTGGAACTCCAAAGGTCATCGGCGATTGTCTGCATAAGACTTCTGCTTGTCCTGTGCCACTTTCATCTGTTGCTGTATCACCTTGATCTTATCTGTCGTTTGCTGAACTAACTCAGGACCCAAAAGCTGATACTCACCAGACTCATACCAACACAAAGGAGATCTGCACTTTCTCCCATACAAAGCCTCATAAGTAGCCATGTCGATGCTTCGTTGATAACTGTTGTTGTAGGCAAACTCTATCAAACTCAGATGTACATCCCAGTTGCCTAGAAACTGCAAAACACAAGCTCGAAGAAGATCTTCCAAAATCTGAATAGTTCTCTCAGACTGTCTGTCTGTCTGCGGGTGAAAAGATGTACTGAACCTTAACTGCATTCCCAACGCCTTGTGCAATTGTTCCCAAAAATGACTCGTAAACTGAGGACCTCTGTCAGAAACTATCGTTAC
This sequence comes from Alisma plantago-aquatica, assembly GCA_963693085.1. Taxonomy (NCBI): domain Eukaryota; kingdom Viridiplantae; phylum Streptophyta; class Magnoliopsida; order Alismatales; family Alismataceae; genus Alisma; species Alisma plantago-aquatica. Next base: position 989,150,345 of record OY856409.1, on the reverse strand, counting down.
TGGTACTCCATGCAAACGTACTATCTCATTCACATATATCTGAGCTAGCTTCTCAACTGTATACGTTGTCTTTACTGGTAGAAAATGGGCAGACTTAGTTAATCTGTCCACTACCACCCAAATGGAATCATAATTCCTAGTTGTCCGGGGTAGACCAACTACAAAATCTATGGTTATGTGATCCCATTTCCACTACGGTATCGGCAAAGGTTGCAACGTACCTACCGGCTTCTGATGTTCATCCTTCACTTGCTGACACACCGCACATCTCGCCACGAACTCAACTACATCTTTCTTCAAACCGGGCCACCAATACAAGTCCTTCAAACTATGATACATCTTGGTGACACCTAGATGCATAGCGTACATCGACATATGTGCTTCTTCAAGCACCAACTTCCTCAGATCATTAGCATATGGAACCACCATCCTATCACGATGGCAAACTAGTCCATCCTCGGACTCATGAAACCCATCACGCTTGTCGCTGCCGAACTCTGATCTGATCAACTGTACCACATCATCTGTCCGCTGTGCATCTTTGATCTGCTGTCTCAACGTAGGCTTAACTTGCATCTGTGCGAAAAGACCAGACAACAAATAAACTTCCATCTGCACATTCATCTATCGTAGAGAAACAAACATATCTCGCCTAGAGCATACCAGAGAACTCAACTGTGCCTTCTTTAAAGAAAGAGAAGAAGACTTTCTGCTAAGCGCGTCGGCTACCACATTTGCCTTACCAGGATGATACTCGATAGTGCAGTCGTAATCATTAATCAACTCCATCCATCGTCGATGTCTCATGTTCAACTCTTGCTGTGTAAAGATGTACTTCAGATTCTTATGATCCGTAAAGATCTGACACACTTCCCCATACAGATAGTGTCTCCAAATCTTTAGTGCATGAACCACTGCTGCCAACTCCAAGTCACGAGTCAGATAGTTCTCCTCATGCTTCTTGAGTTGTCGCGAGGTAAAAGAAACCACATGATATTCCTGCATCAACACGCAACCTAAACCTTTCTTGGAAGCATCACAGAAAACAACATAGCCTTTCCCAGGCTCTAGCAAGATCAACACTGGAGCACTGGTCAGCTTCTCCTTCAGACTCTGGAAAGCTTGCTGACATAGATCATCCCAAACAAACGGTACATCCTTCCTGGTCAACTTCGTCATTGGCAACACGATCACACTGAAGTCCTTGATAAACCTCCAGTAGTATCCAGCCAAACCAAGGAAACTACGAACTTCTGTCGGCGTCTTTAGTTGTTCCCAATCCGCAATAGATTCCACCTTCTTCGGATCTACTTTGACTCCTTCTGCAGATATCACATGACCCAAGAAAGTCACTTCATCCAACCAGAACTCACATTTACTGAACTTGGCATACAACTGATGTTGATGAAGAAGAGTCAACGTTCTGCGAAGATGTTGCTCATGCTCTAGCCTATCCCGACTATAGATCAAGATGTCATCTATAAAGACTACAACAAACTGATCTAAGAACGGACGGAACACCCTGTTCATCAAGTCCATGAAAGCAGCAGGTGCATTGGTTAACCCAAACAACATAACCACGAACTCATAATGACCATACCTCATCCTGAAAGCTGACTTTGGTATGTCATCCACCTTAATCCTCAACTGATGATATCCAGACCGTAGATCGATCTTCAAGAACACTGTAGCACCACGCAACTGATCAAACAGATCATCTATCCTCGGCAACGGGTACTTATTCTTGATCGTGACCTTGTTCAACTGCCGGTAATCTATACACAACCGCATAGAACCATCCTTCTTCTTAACGAACAACACGGGAGCACCCCACGGAGATGTACTCGGTCGGATAAAACCTTTCCCCAACAACTCTTGCAACTGCTTCTTCAACTCTGCCATCTCTGCTGGAGCCATCCTATACGCTGACTGTGCAACAGGCTGTGTTCCTGGAACCAGATTGATCTCGAAATCAATCTCTTGGGGTGGAGGAACACCAGGAAACTCCTCAGGAAACACGTCTGCAAACTCTCGAACCACTGACACCTCCTCAAGACTAGGACCTTTCACCTTGGTAACCACAACGGTATCCACCACGTGAGCTAGGAATGCCTCACATCCTTGTCGTAACAACTTATCTTCCACCATAGCTGATACCAAACACGTCGGAAGAATCTTTCTATCTCCCTGGAAGATCCAGTTCTCTCCAGCAACATCAAACACTGCCTGCTTGGATCCACAGTCCAAAACAACCTTATACCTCTCTAAGGTATCCATCCCAAGGATAACATCGAAACCATGCATATTAAGTGGTATAAGATCCACTTGAACACGATGTCCCAAGAAAGACAAGACACAAGAGGGACACTCTTCTCGAAGCAAAAAGGAACCATCAAGAGGGGTTTCTAACAACAAGCTATCCTTCTTACAACTAACAGGTAAACGACAGTTTTCAAGCATACTATAGGCGATAAAAGAGTGTGTAGCACCCGGGTCAACCAGAACAGATATAAAGCAAGGAGAAGACATATCCGAATGAAATAACTCCATCTGACCTGTCACCACTCGTGGGTTGACTATCGCCTCCGGCTGATTCATGGCATAGAATTGAGCTATTGCTTGCTGTCCACGACCTCTGCTCCCTTAAACAGACGATCCGGTTGAGACGCCTAACCGCGTCCTCGCCCTCTGCTACCACTAGGCTGTGGTCTCTCAGACTTCTGAAAACTCTGCCTCGGCTGCTGTGTCACTTCAACATCTCTATTCGGGCAATTGGACTTCCAATGCCTGACCTGTCCACAAAGATGACATGCCTTGTCCTCAAACCGTGGCCTAGCTGGCCCCGTCACTGCCACAGAAGCTGAACTGTGCACCTTAGAGGGTGAAGAAACATAACTTCTCCCCCTACTCGGAGACCACTGAGATGGTACACCAACACTTCTCATTGCCGACGGTGCCGAAAACCTGGGCTTCTTAAAGCCACCAAACCTACGTCCTTGAAACTGAGCAGGTCTTTTAAGAGACATAGACTCTCTTTTCTCCCGTACTGTCCTCTCGATCCGCCGAACTGATTCCATGAATGTAGCAAACCGCTCTCGGTTCTCCAACGTAGACACTGGGGTTGTCAATTCAACACTCAAACCCTTCTCGAAACGTCTGATCCGTTCCTCGTCTGTTGCCGCCATGTGAGGACAAAACCTCAACAGATCCATAGACTTAGCTTCGGTGATGTTCATCGTTCCTTGCCGCAACTTCTCAAACTGACTGATCTTCTCATCCAGATACATCTTTGGAAAGTATCTGGTGACGAACTCGCGTCAGAACACTTCCCAACAGATCACCTCACTGGGCCGCTTCTCTTCCTCGATGGTCCACTAGTGACCAGCACTACCTTTTAGAAGGTAGACATCATGCTTTACCTTGTCTGCTTCGGGGATGTCAAGGATCCGGAAAGCCTTCTCGAGACTTGTCAGCCATAGATCTGCATCTGCTGGATCAGCCGTCCTAGCATAATCCGAATCTCCAACTCAGCGAAGCCGCTCGAAGGTCTTCCCAATACCCGATGCTTCTCCATGGGGAGCTTGTGCTCGCATAGGAGGCACTAGTAATCGTTCAACCATGAGATTCATCGTAGCCATTAACTGCCCCATAAGTTGTTGGTAAGCAGGATGTTCAAGTATGGCTGGGTTAGGTTGGGGGACCTCAGACACCTGATCTTCATGTGCCTGTCCATCTGCTCCATCAACCGATGCAACATCACTGAACTCAGTAGAGTGTTCTTCATGGTTTCCAGACATCTTGACTTTTCTTCCGCTGAGGGAAGAAGGTTTTGTAAGAAAACCTGGAAAACTCATAAGAACAACTCAACCTAGTCCTAATTCCCTGTAGACTCAGCGAACCCAAAGCTCTGATACCAAACTTGTGGCAACACATCCCATTATCACACAGATAATGACGTGTTACGCGAAAACGTGCAGAAATCACCATAACCACAGATTATGAAAACACGATTTAATTAAAACCGATTGCGGAAAACTGATAAACTGTGGAACTATTACTTTCCAGTCCTCATCCTGCAAAGAAACATGTCATATATATTCATACACGATATCTGATACGTGTCCACAGCTCAGAAACAGCTGTTCATTCATCACATGAGTTCACCACATGTTCATATACAAAAAAGGCCCACATCCGGCCAACAACAGGATATACAAACATCATCAATCGGTCATCATGAATTAACGTCAAAACACTGCCAAGGACCTGAGAGTACAAGGATGACTCTAGACTCTACTACAAAACATCCAAAACAGCAGCATGTCCATCGCTTGCCTTCTACTGCTCCTCAAGCTGCTCGGCCACAACACCACAACCACGACCGCGTCTACCTCGACCACCTAAAAAGGGGTTAAACCAGCGGAGTGAGACAATTGAACAATTGTCCCAGCGGGAGGCATAACTCCCCACCGCAACTACAGAACCTCAGCAAGATAGATTATGACAACAGATGTCTAATAACAGGTATAACAAGAGCAGTCTATATAAAACAGATTATTCTTACGACAAGCTTAGCTATACAAAAGCATATGACCAGATATATCTCAAGGAACAGGATTAGCAAGATAATATGTATCCCTATGTAACATGATTATCAGAATAAGATATAATGTCACATAACCTGCTTATCAAGATAAGACATATTACACAAACAAGGCCTCAACCAATGTTATGTGTTTATCTTAAGCAGTAAATACTAAACGGTTGTGTTACGTATTATTATGCCCTGAGGATTTGAATCGTACCATTCAAATCCAACCTTCGGTTACGAAACCCAAGCCGGTGCCATACAAGGTCAATGGAAGAGCCGGACTCCACGACCTCCCACCTCGTGGTCAATACACGAGTACAACACAAGCAGGACCGCAGTCACATGCTGAAGTGGTCTAAGCCACAGGGTCAGCTCCATAGGCTACCCTCACTCTATCCCGCCTTGGCACAAGTCTCCGCGCTAGTAAAACTGAGCCACGGGCCTGTTCACCGTGCTCTGAGCCATGAACGCATTCATGCTCACACATCACATATCCTGAGCCATGGGCCTATTCACCATGCTCTTCATACGTATCTGAGACTGTAACCGAAGTTACACTCTTACCTCCTCATTTTCAGGCTAGGAGCAACCTACACATATTCAACAATATGCGCTTCCAGGTTAACCCGTAAGAGAACCTGTTTCACCATCACCAAGTCCTGACGATGATGGATCTATGGCCAGGGCAAACTACATGATATATTTCACTGTGATTAATTAGTATCTTTTAGATGGAATGCAGGATTCAACCAAGTTGTATAACATGCAAGATATAACAGAAAGTAAATAACATTATATTATTATTTAATCTCATCAACCTGATCCATCACAAGGATCCAACATCACATGTTACCACTTGGCCTCTTGCCAACCATCCATATCCATCTCGAGGATCATTACATACCATGGGATCTCAATCCCTCATCATGTACTGTCAATGCCTCTCAAGGCTCACATCATCATCATGGAACTTAATACATTATACATATCATTTTATTAACCAGAGTAATTACCAAGTGATGTTACTCATCACATGTGTCTCATAGCCCCTTTTAAGTCTAATCATCACCTGCATGGTTAGAGTACACAATAATCGTAGATTCAATCATAAGGGGTATGCTACCATTATGAAATGCTATTCAAGATACTTCTACTTATCATTCTTATCCTATTTGGTAATCAAGTCACATTATTAACAAGCCATATACATGCTTTCCCTTATCTCAAGATTATACAAGTAATCAAGGTGTCCAAGCATACAGGACAAGTACTATGGTTACCACTACCATCATGTCACCATCCACTATCATCATTATTATCATTATTATCATTATGCAAGCTACTAGTGTAACTATCACCATTCTCATTTAACAAGTAAGTTACAAGGATTACTTCATGCATATCAGTACTACCATTATTGTCATCATTATTATAATCATTATTACTATCATCTTCTTTATTATTAACAAATAAGCATAAGGATCACATCATGCATCTCATTACCATGACCTTCCTCATTATCATCCCTACTACCATTATCATCATTATTACTATCATTAGCATTTTTATTGTTTGCAAGGCATCATATTCATTGTTGTTATTACTCACAAGACACCACCATCTTTTAGCATAAACATCCACTTTCATAACACCTGGAACTGTTACTTTAGGATCACAAGACTCTCACCATAACTCTTATCAACCCTCACTAAAACCTATCAAGGTCTGCCGGTTGACACACACTCAACCCTATCGACCGTCACTACTTAAGGGTGTCGCCCACCATGGCTGTCGGCCATTAGGGCTATCGGCCACCATAGGTGTCGGCCAGCATGGGTGTCGGCCAGCATGGATATCGACCATCATACCATGCATGGCTATCGGCCAGCACCAACAAACCTCCAAGAAAATTAGGTCTATCATCCACCATGAGGAAGAGGATGTCTCTCAACACAAGAAGGACCATCTCGCCCATCATTCTCACCATGTCGCCCATCAAGATACAAAGACCTATCATCCCAAAGAAGAACAAGAGCATTGCTCATCTATCGTTCACCAAGGTCACCGACATATCGGTCAACATGACCCTAGCTCATCCTATCGCCCAACACATGGGCAAGGGTATCGGCCAACCTCAAGAACACATCATGTCGTCCACCAAGGGCATGCACATCGTCCATAAAAGGGGATACCATATCACCCAACACAAAGACAAAGGTGCCATGTCGTCCAACACACCAACAAAGAAGGGATATCACCCAACCCTAGGTCACCATCAACCTCCAACACAAGGAACACTACTATGTCGCCCATCACAAGAACAAGGGTGTCGCCCAACACAAGAGCACTCACCATATCACCCATCACAAGGTACCCATCTTATCAAGGTCATCTAACGAGCTCACCTTCTTGCCCAAGGTGAGAAGAGAGTCTTGCTCAAGCCAATAAGTCATAAGCTCACCTCAATCGGCTAGGAAGGAGGGGTGTTGCTCACAACATTATGACCCAAACTCACTCTTAAAGACCAAGGGAAGAAAGGAGTGTTGCTCCCTAAAACCTAACTCACATGGATCGGCCAACATGCAAGATAACCAAAAACCAACTACTAACGTGCATATAGGCAAGATTAAAGCAACATATATGAAAAGAGAGTAGAGTAGCTAGGGTTAGAGTTATGTAACCCGCCTTAAGCTCCAAGCTTCAAGGAAGAAGAAGAACTCCAAGCTCCACGCACCACCAAGCAAAGAGGATGGAGAACTCTAAGGGATATCGACCACCAAAGCTCCTCCAAGGGGGGAAGGGGGTGTATCGGCCACCACTCTTCTTCTCCAAGGGTGTGTCGACCTCCAAGCAACTCCTTCAAGGGTGCGTCGGCCTCCAAGCAAGGGAAAGAGGGAGGGTGTCGTGCACAAGAGGGAGAGGAACCAAAGGGTCCTTAAGCTAAGGAAGGAACCATCTTATATAGAAAGAAAGGGAGGAGAAAACAAGGTGGAACATGGCAAGGTGTCGCCCCCCACAAAGGACACTTGTCCTAGCACTCATGCCACCATTCTAGCAAGGCATAAGACACTTGTCCAAGACTTGCACCAAGTGTCCACCAAACAAGACCAAGCACCATGGGCAACACACCAAGCTTGCACTAGGGCGACACACATCCTTGTTGGCCGACACAAACACCCTAGGCCGACACACACCTCACTTGACCGATACAGGGTCCAACCAAGCCCAAACAAGGCACTACAAGGCCCAAATAAGCTCAACAAAGGCCCAAACAACTCAAGCAACAAGCCCAAGCCTTCCTCTCAACCCTAGAGGAAGCAAAGAGCGGAAAACATCTCACAAGATGGCAAACTTGCACACAAAACCCTAGACTTGGGTTATTTGCAAGCAGCCCCTCAAACTCTCAACAATGCACAGCAAAACCCTAATCACCACTCAAAGGTGATTAGCAAGCACCAAACCACCAAGGTTAAGCAAAACAAACAGGGTAAACCCTAAACGCAGGTCAGGGTCCTTACAAGCTAACCCCCTTTAAGGGATTTCGTCCCCGAAATCCGAAGAGAAAAATGAGGGATACTTCCTCCTCATCTCTTCCTCAAGCTCCCACATGGCTTCCTCAAAGCCACGTCGCTGCCAAAGAACCTTTACAAGAACCAGGTCCTTCCTCTTCAGCTTCTTGATCCTTCTGTCAAGGATCGCCACAGGACCTTCCTCATAGGTCATATCTGCATCAAGCTTAACCTCAACTGGCTGTGTCACTGTACCTGAATCCGGATGACTTTTCTTCAGCATACTGACATGAAACACTGGATGCAACCTGTGCAACTCTGGAGGTATCTCTAACTCATAAGCTCCCTTGCCAACACGTGCTCTGACTGAGTAAGGCCCCATATACCTGGGAGCTAACTTACCCTTCCGTCCAAATCTTAGCACACCTTTCCACGGTGAGACTTTAAGATATACTCTGTCCCCTACCTAGAATTCCAAAGGTCATCGGCGATTGTCTGCATAAGACTTCTGCCTGTCCTGTGCCACTTTCAACTGTTGCTGTATCATTTTGATCTTCTCTGTCGTATGTTGTACTAACTCAGGACCTAAAAGTTGATACTCACCAGACTCATACCAACACAAAGGAGATCTGCACTTCCTTCCATACAAAGCTTCATAAGGAGCCATGTCAATGCTCCGCTGATAACTGTTGTTGTAGGCAAACTCTATCAAACTCAGATGTACATCCCAGTTGCCTAGAAACTGCAAAACACAAGCTCGAAGAAGATCCTCCAAAATCTGTATAGTCCTCTCAGACTGTCCATCTGTCTGCGGGTGAAAAGTTGTATTGAACCTCAACTGCGTTCCCAACGCTTTGTGCAACTGTTCCCAAAAACGACTCGTAAACTGAGGACCTCTGTCAGAAACTATGGTTGCTGGCACACCATGCAAACGTACTATCTCATCCACATACACTCGAGTGAGTTTCTCAGCTGTATACGTCGTCTTTACTGGTAGAAAATGGGCAGACTTAGTCAATCTGTCCACTATCACCCAAATGGAATCATGATTCCTAGTTGTCCGGGGTAGACCAACTACGAAATCCATGGTTATATGATCCCATTTCCACTGTAGTATCGGCAAAGGTTGCAACGTACCTGCCGGTTTTTGATGTTCAACCTTCACTTGCTGACACACCGCACATCTCGCCACGAACTCGACTACATCTCTTTTCAAACTGGGCCACCAATACAAGTCTTTCAGACTATGATACATCTTAGTGACACCTTGATGCATAGCGTACATCGACATATGTGCTTCCTTGAGTACCAACTTCCTCAGATCATCAGCATCTGGAACCACCATCCTATCACGATAGCAAACTAGTCCATCCTCGGACTCATGAAACATATCACGCTTGTCGCTGTCGAACTCTGATCTGATCAACTGTACCACATCATCTGTCTGCTGTGCATCCTTGATCTACTGTCTCAACGTAGGCTTAACTTGTATTTGTGCAAAAATACCAGACAACAAAGAAACTTCCATCTGCACATTCATCTGTCGCAGAGAAACAAACATATCTCGCTTATGGCATACCAGAGAACTCAATTGTGCCTTCTTTGAAGAAAAAGAAGAAGACTTTCTGCTAAACGCATCAGCTACCACATTCGCCTTACCAGGGTGATACTCGATAGTGCAGTCATAATCATTGATCAACTCCATCCATCGACGCTGTCGCATGTTCAACTCTTGCTGCGTAAAGATGTACTTTAGATTCTTATGATCCGTAAAGATTTGACACACTTCCCCATACAAATAGTGTCTCCAAATCTTTAGCACATGAATTACTGCTGCCAACTCCAAGTCATGAGTCAGATAGTTCTCCTCATGCTTCTTGAGCTGTCGCGAGGCAAAAGAAACTACATGATCTTCTTGCATCAACACACAACCTAAACCTTTCTTGGAAGCATCACAGAAAACAACATAGCCTTTCCCAGGCTCTGGCAAGATCAACACTGGAGCATTGGTCAGCTTCTCCTTCAAACTTTGGAAAGCTTGCTGACATCGATCATCCCAAACAAAAGGTACATCCTTCCTGGTCAACTTCATCATTGGCAACGCGATCACACTGAAGTCCTTGATAAACCTCCGGTAGTATCCAGCCAAACCAAGGAAACTACGAACTTCTGTCGGCGTCTTCGGTTGTTCCCAATCCGCAATAGATTCCACCTTCTTCAGATCTACTTTGACTCCTTCAGCAGATATCACGTGACCCAAGAAAGTCACTTCCTCTAACCAAAACTCACACTTACTGAAATTGGCATACAACTGATGTTGACGAAGAAGAGTCAACGCTCGACGAAGATGTTGTTCATGCTCTAGTCCATCCCGACTATAGATCAAGATGTCATCTATAAAGACTACAACAAACTGATCTAAGAACGGACGGAAGACTCTGTTCATCAAATCCATGAAAGCTGCAGGTGCATTGGTTAACCCAAACGGCATAACCACGAACTCAAAATGACCATACCTCATCCTGAAAGCTGACTTTGGTATGTCATCAACCTTTATCCTCAACTGATGATACCCAGACTGTAGATCGATCTTTGAAAACACTATAGCACCACACAACTGATCGAACAGATCATCTATCCTCGGAAACGTGTACTTATTCTTGATCGTGACTTTGTTCAACTGCTGGTAATCTATACACAACCGCATCGAGCCATCCTTCTTCTTAACAAACAACACGGGAGCACCCCACGATGACGTACTTGGTCGGATAAAACCTTTCTCCAACAACTCTTGCAACTGCTTTTTCAACTCTGCCATCTCTGCTGGAGCCATCCTATACGCTGACTGAGCAACTGGCTGTGTTCCAGGAACCAAATTGATCTCGAAATCAATCTCTCGGGGTGGAGGAACACCACGAAACTCCTCAGGAAACACGTCTGCAAACTCTCGAACAACTGACACTTCCTTAAGACTAGGACCTTTTGCCTTGGTAACCACAATGGCATCCACCACGTGAGCTAGGAACGCCTCACATCCTTATCGTAACAACTTATCCGCCACCATAGCTGATACTAGACACGTCAGAAGAATCTTCCTATCTCCCTAGAAGGTCCACTTCTCTCCAGCGACATCAAACACTGCCTGCTTGGAACCACAGTCCAAGACAACCTTATACTTCTCCAAGGTATCCATCCCAAGGATAACATCGAAACCATGCATATCAAGTGGTATAAGATCCACTTGAATACGATGTCCCAAAAAAGACAAAACACAAGATGGACACTCTTCTCGAAGCAAAGAGGAACCATCAAGAGGGGTTTCTAACAACAAGCTATCCTTCTTACAACTAACAGATAAACGACAGTTTTCAAGCATACTATAGGCGATAAAAGAGTGTGTAGCACCCGGGTCAACCAGAACAGATAGAAAGCAAGAAGAAGACATATCAGAATGAAATAACTCCATCTGACCTGTCACCACTCGCGGGTTGACTATCGCCTCCGGCTGACTCATAGCATAGAATTGAGCCGTTGCTTGCTGTCCACGACCTCTGCTTCCTTAAGCAGACGATCCAGCTTGAGACGCTTGACTGCGTCCTCGCCCTCTGCCACTACCACTGGGCTGTGGTCTTTCTTACCTCTGAAAACTCTGCCTCGGTTGCTGCGTCACTTCAACATCTCTATTCGGGCATTGTAACTTGAGATGCCCAGTCTGTCCACAAAGATAGCATGACCTGTCCTCAAACCGTGGCCTGTCTGGCCCTGTCACTGCCACAGAAGCTGAGCTGTGTGCCTTAGACGGTGAAGAAACATAACCTTTCCCCTTACTCGGAGACCACTGAGATGGTAAACCAGCACTTCTCATCGCTGACGGTGCCAAAAATCTAGGCTTCTTAAAGCCACCAAACCTTCATCCTTGAAACTGAGCAGGTCTTTTAAGAGACATAGACTCTCTTCTCTCCCTTACTGTCCTCTCGATCTGTCGAATAGATTCCACGAACGTAGCAAACCACTCTCGGTTCTCCAACGCAGACACCGGGGTTGTCAACTCAGCACTCAAACCCTTCTCGAAACGTCTGATCCGTTCCTCGTCTGTTGCCGCCATGTGAGGACAGAACCTCAACAGATCCATAAACTTAGCTTCATACTCAGTGACGTATATTGTTCCTTGTCGCAACTTCTCAAACTGACTGGTCTTCTCATTCAGGTACGTCTTTGGAAAGTATCTGGTGACGAACTTGCGTCGAAACACTTCCCAACAGATCACCTCACCAGGCCGCTTCTCTTCTTCTATGGTCCACCAGTGACCAGCACTACCTTTCAGAAGATAGACGGCATGCTTTACGTCGTCCGCTTCGGGGATGTCAAGGATCCGAAAAGCCTTCTTGAGACTTGTCAGCCACAGATTTGCATCCGTTGGATCAGCCGTTCCCACATAATCCGAAGCTCCAACTCGGCGAAGCCGCTCGAAGGTCTTCCTAATACCCGATGCTTCTCCATGGGGAACATGTGCTCGCGGAGGAGGCACTGGAAATCGCTCAACCATGAGATTCATCGTAGCCATTAACTGCCCCATAAGCTGTTGGTAAGCAGGATGTTCAAGTAAGGCTGGGTTAAATTGGGGGACCTCAGGCACCCGATCTTCATGTTCCTGTCCATCTGCTCCATCAACCGATCTAGCATCACTGTACTTAGCAGAGTGTTCTTCATGGTTTCCAGACATCTTGACTTTTCTTCCACTGAGGGCAGAAGATTTTGTAAGAAAACATGGACACTCATAAGAACAACTCAACCTAGTCCTAAATCCCTGTAGACTCAGCGAACCTAAAGCTCTGATACCATAACTTGTGGCAACACATCCTATTATCACACAGATAATGAGGTGTTACGCGAAAACGTGCGGAAATCACCATAACCACAGATTATGAAGACACGGGTTAATTAAAACCGATTGCGGAAAAATGATAAACTGTGAAACTATTACTTTCCGGTCCTCATCCTGCATAGAAACATATCATATGTATATACATACACGAGATCTGATACGTGTCCACAGATCAGGAACAGCTGTTCATCCATCACATGAGTTCACCACCTATTCATATACAGAAAAGGCCCACATCCGGCCAACTGCAGGATATACAAACATCATCGATCGATCATCGTGAAACAACGTCAAAACACTGCCAAGGACCTGAGAGTACATGGATGACTCTAGACTCTACTACAAAACATCCAAAACAGCAGCATGTCCAACGCTTGCCTTCTACTGCTCCTCAAGCTGCTCGGCCGCTACACCACAACCACGACCACATCTACCTCGACCACCTAAAAAGGGGTTAAACCAGCGGGGTGAGACAATTGAACAATTGTCCCAGCGGGAAACATAACTCCCCACCGCAACTACAGAACCTCAGCAGGAATAAACTATAACAGCAGATATCTAATCAACAGATATAACATGAGCAGTCTACGTAAAGCAAGGCTGTTCTTACCGACAAGCTTACCAGATGTACAAAGGCATATAACCGGATATCTTTCAACGGAACATGATTGATAAGATAAGATATATCATTATATAACATGATTATCAGAACAAGATATAATGCCACATAACCTGATTATCAAGATAAGATATATTATCACATAACCTGCAAGATATAACAGAGATATTACACAAACAAGGCCTCAACCAATGTTTCGTGTGTGTCTTAAACAGTAAATACTAAATGGCTGTGTTATGTATTATTATGCCCTGAGGATTTGAACCGTACCGTTCAAATCCAACCTTCGGTTACGAAACCCAAGCCAGTGCCATACAAGGTCAAATGGAAGAGCCGGACTCCACGACCTCCCACCTCGTGGTCAGTACACGAGTACAACACAAGTAGGACCGCAGTCACATGCTGAAGTGGTCTAAGCCACAGGGTCAGCTCCATAGGCTACCCTCATTCTAGCCCGCCTTGGTACAGGTCTCGGCGCTAGTACAACTGAGCCACGGGCCTGTTCACCGTGCTCTGAGCCATGGACGCATTCATGCTCTACACATCACATATCCTGAGCCATGGGCCTATTCACCATGCTCTACATACAAATCTGAGTCTGTAACCGAAATTACACTCTTACCTCCTTACTTTAGGCTAGGAGTCACCTCGCATATTCAACAATATGTGCTCCGGGTTAACCCGTAGGGGAACCCGTTTCACCATCACCAAGTCCTGACGATGATGGATCTATGGCCAGGGCAAACTACATGATATATTTCACTGTGATTAATTAGTATCTTTTAGATGGATTGCAAGATTCAACCAAGTTGTATAACATGCAAGATATAACAGAAAATAAAGAACATTATATTATTATTGAAACCTCATCAATCTGATCCATCACAAGGATCCAACATCACATGTTACCACTTGACCTCTTGCCAACCATCCAGATCCATATCAAGGATCATCACATACCATAGGATATCAATCCTTCATCATGTACTGTCACTGACTCTCAAGGCTCACATCATCATCATGGAACCAACACATTACATATATAATCTCATAGAACAAATATCAAGGTAATGTTACTCATCACATATGTCACATATCCCTTTCATGGCTACACATCACCTGCATGGTTAGGATACACAATAACCATAGATTCAACATAAGGAACATGCCCACAATCATGAACTATCATTCAAGATACTCTACTCATCATTATTACCCTATTTGATGATCAAGCTTATTAAGCACATCATTAACAAACCATATAAATACTCACCCTTATCTCAAGATTATACAAACAACCAAGGTATCACTTTATATAGAAACATGTTGAGTATACACTATTGTTACCGAAGTCATTATTGTTACCCTCCTCTATTATCATCATTACCTTTATCATTAAGCAACCATTAATGCAACAATTAAGCATAAGACTTACATTATGCATGTCATTACTACTCTTGCTACCATCATTACTATTATCAGCATCACCATCCACTATTATCTTTATTGCTATGTCATTAAGCAAATTATTAATGTAACTGCCACTTAGCCACATTATTCCAATCATTATCATTATTATTACTTTCTCTTACTTAGCAAGGCATCACATTCATCAACACAACTAACATCACCAACACTATTGACATCTTAGTTATCAACAACATTATCATCATGACTATCATTATTATCAAAAGCACTATTAACATATGTTGCGCATAAGCATCTACTTCCATCACACTTGTGACCATCACCAAAGGACCTCATACCCTCACCTAAGATAGCTCACATCCCTCACCACTACTAGCTCACACGGCTAGGGCATAGGGAGGCAGCAATACTGCGTTGCTACCCAACATCCAGCCCGCGATGCGACGTCACAAGGGTGTCGCGCGTCAGGGGTGTCACATGCCAGCTCTATCGGGAAATGCCCGTTACATCCGTCCACAACGCCTGACACTCAAGGCTAACAACCTGCTCACAACGGCCAGGAGAGAGAAGGAAAGGAAAGAGGGAAGAGAAGAACTCCTCAAATGTGCTATCCACAGAACTAAGCCTAATGGCTGACATGCTTCAAAGGAAGGGGCGTGACGCCCGTCACGACCCAAGCCTCTGTCGCCCGTCACACTCAAAGGGGGTATCGCCCGATACTCCCACACATATCGGCCCACAGACCATATTGCATATCGTGCAACCCCAGCACATTCCACACTTGGCCGTGTCGTCCATTCTCAAGCCAACCTCCATGTCACTTCTTGGTCTATCATTCATCATAAGGATAGGGGTTTTGTTCATCACAAGAAGAACCCTATCGCTCATCATGGTCACCACTATATCGGCCAACAAAACCCCAACTCACCCTATCGCCCAACACATGGGTAGGGATATCACCCAACCTCAAGAACACACATCATAACGTCCATCACAAGGTACACATATCGTCCATCAAAGGGATACCCTATCGTCCAACTCAAAGAAGATATCGTTCAACATAGCCATATCGGCCAGCACTCACACTAGCTCACCCTATCGCCCGTCACAAGGGCAGGGATATCGCCCAACCCAAGACTGACGCCCGTCAGGCCTGCTGCCCATCACAACCATATCGGCCATCACCCTCCCTAACCTATCGTCCAACATAGGTACAAAAGCAAGATACACTAATCTACTAGCATATGAACAAGAACATAACGAGAGGAAAGGAGTTAGGGATAGAAATTATGCAACCCGCCTTAAGCTCCAAGATCCAAGGTACTCCAAGGTCCAAAGCTATCATCCACCAAGCTCCTCTAGGAAGGTGTATCGGCCACCACTTCAACTCCAAGGGAGTGTATCGGCCAACATAAGCAAGATGGAGAGGGATATCGTGCACTCAAGGTGGAGGAGAGACCAAAAGAGCAAAGGAAGCTAAGGCAAGGGAAAGAACCATATATATAAGAAAGAAAGGGTGGAGAAAACAAGGTAGACCCATGCCATGTGTCATCCACCCAAGGGACACTTGTCCTAGGGTTCAAGCCAACACATTAGGAAGGCATGGGACACTTGTCCAAAACATGCACCAAGTGTCCACTACACAAGACCAAGCATCATGGAGACACAGGCAGCAGCTCTGCTGGGTGACACACCAGCCTGTTGAGCGACACAGGCTGCTCTTGGCCGACACAAGGCTCAAGCAAGCCCAAACAAACCACCTCAAGGCCCAAACAAGCTCAACTCAGGCCCAAAGAACTCAAGCCACAAACCCAAGCCTTCCTCTCAACCCTAGAGGAAGTAAAGAGGGAAAACATCTCGCAAGATGACCAACTTGCACACAAAACCCTAAACTTGGGTTATTTGCAAGTAGCCCCTCGAACTCTCAACAAAGCAAAACAAAAACCCTAATCACCACTTAAAGGTGATTAGCAAGCACCAAAGCACCAGGATTAAGCAAAACAAATAGGGTAAACCCTAAACGCAGGTCAGGGTCCTTACATTTACCTTCCGAGGTAGGAAGAAGAGTTCCTTAGACCTAGAAAGGTTTAGTAGTAGGTTATGAGGCCCTGTACCTTGTTGGTTGTCCTTAAGGAGGACCCAACACTAAGTGTTGCTTGAGTTGAAGGATGACAAGGTGTGTGTGTCATGCCTTTTTCATGCTTGGTTTGTAGTTAAGAGACAGAGCATGCAGTGAACCTAGGGTTCCTAGGCCTAAGAGGGGAAGCGGTGTACCTAAGGCTCATGATGAGAAGTTGAGTTCCTATAGAAGCGAGCATGGTACTCCTCATGTATAGAGGAAAAGAGAAGCCCCTTAAGTGTAAGGTGTCTATCACAACTAGTTTGATGATAAAGAAAGATATGATCTTGATCCAGCATGGAGGAAAGAGGATGAGTACGACCTAACATAGTACAGTAGGTGATCTTCTTATGCCTTAATAGCTTGCTAGGGTTAAGTAGGCTCGTGTGGATGTAAACCCTAGACCTAAGAGCTTTTGTGACCTTAGAGATAGTTTTCCTCCCATCCTGGGAGAGGGACCCCTTTGGTAGGGTGTGTATCTTTTGGGATGGTTTAAGGTAACCTAAAGAGGTCTCACAGGATCTTGAGAAGTTAAGAGAAAAGTACATGGTATGAGTGTGAACCTATAGACCCATAGATATCCATCTCTAAGTGCATATGGATGTGTTACCATGGAGGTAACCGGTGTGGGGCTTGACCAAGGTGGGTAGGTTGCCATGATCCCTATGAAAGGATGAAAGCCACCCCATGAATGCAGAAAGAGAGATGATGAAGACTTGGGTAAGGTTCTAAGTGAACATGTACTATTATGGAGAATCCTAAGTCTATCCTAGGGTCAGGTAGGGATAAGACCGATGAAAGTAGGAGTTGCCTAAATTCCCCAGTTGCACATGACCATAGGGTCGGGAGGTAACAGCTATCATTGTCTGAGGGCCATGGGTTAGGAGATTGATCACCTTCATGAACTCATGGGACCCAAAGGGCAGATGAGTAGGGCACTCTCTTGATGCATGAGGGAAGAGGGATGACCCCAAAAGAGTCGGTACCCTATAGACCTAGAGGAGACGACCAAGGATATGAACCTCAGTAGGTTCAAGACTAGTTTGATATCATGATGTTTGTGACGAAGAGACATATGTGGCATGTTGCAACTTAGATTTAAAGGTGTACTGGCAAGGTGGGATGCACCATCTCTACTCTTGGAACAGGAAGAACTCTGTATTTGGACTGTAGCCAAATGCTTATTTCCTCTTGTTATGGGGGTGAGAGATAGTACATCATGCATGTCATACACCAAGGATAAGAGATGATGTAGGTTGGAACGTTGCCACGAGAAATGGGGATAGAGAAGATAACCTACCCTGGTAAAGTGAATGACACATGGATGGTTTACTAGCACTAAGAGGAATGAGGTAGTCCCCTTATGAGGATGTTTCTAGCATGATTTAAGTGGAGCTTACAAGTTATACCATGTTGAGTTTGGTCACCATGATGATGGAATTAGAGAGTGTTCTTATGAAGACAAACATATAGTTTGAGGTGACATGGTAAGTGAAACACATGGAAGTGTATGTCTTCAATGTTACCTAATCCCTAAGGATGAGAGGTGGTAATGAATGCTCTGGTTGAGATACATCTGACTTGTTTGATTAGAAGCTAGAAGAGGTTGTTTGGCTAACCCTAAGTTTGAAAAGGAGAGGTGTTTGGATAACACTCAGATGTAATAAGATGCGTTGAAAAGTTAAGGGTTGTTTGGTTAGCCAGCCTAGTTCTTGATACAATGAAAGGATGGTAGTAGAACCTCAAGTGCACTTCTTTGGAAAAGAAGGTGATGAAACCCTGACAAGAGTGGTTTAGGGTTTCGAAGGAATCGATCTTGAAAGAATTGTGACATACAAGAAATCATGATACACCATGGAAAATGGAAATAGCACGTTAGATGCTTAAGATGAGGTTGCATGTGGATTATGGCCATGCAAGCCAGGAGGTAAAGGACGAACCCCAATAACCCAGTGTATCGATATAGAGGACAAAAGAGTCCTTGAGAGGGAATGGGATCTCAACACTATGGATGTTGTGATGGGTCTTCCCTAGGCCAAAGAAGGTCGAGATACAATGTGGGTTATGGTAAGTCACCTTACCTAGATAATATGAGAAAGGAAGAGTTCAGTTAAGGGACATATCCAGTTGAACTACCCATGAGAAATATGGTTCAACTACACCATGAAGCGAGTTCAAAGGTTCTTGAGTTTGAACTAAAGGTTCACATCCATAAAGTGGAAGTAAGTACATGAAGAACTTAATGTTAGTATAGTTTATCACCCCTAACTATGGATACTATGATCCAAACTAAAGGGTCTGATGAGAGCATATGTGCTCGTTCAGGGTGAAGGCTAAAGATAGTTCCTATCCAATGAAAGATGTGATGATGACCACCATAGCCAGTATCAGGTTTTATAAGAAGCTCTGTAAGGGAGGTTGTGTCGGTCACCACTTCAGTAAGGCGATGATGGTGAAAAGGACCACATGATGGTTAGAAAAGGGCCATATGATGGTTAAAAAAAAAGGACCACGGTACGTGTAGATGAAGTCACTTTGATCATGCAATGGCTGAAAGGAGCCTAGAGACGACGAGATTCGTGAGCAGATGCAAGGTAGACTAACATGCAGTGCACTGTGGGAGAATATAATGTGAGAATCCGACCCCTCTAAGTTATAACTGAGAACGCTGAGTCCCCGATACATGGTTCCATTAGAGATGGATGGGTGGATATGGTTAGGTTTTGACCCTACCCCTCAGGATAAAGTAATGTGGGATGTTTTCCATGTGTCCAATTTAGAGCACTATGTGAGGTACCATGACCATGTGCTGAGCAATGAACCTAGTGAGCCCCAAGGGAGGCTGAAATGGCCTGAGTCACCTGTGTAGTTTATAGATGCCAGGATGAAAGAACTAAGTGAAAAGAATATGTGATGATAAAGGTTCTTTGGAAACACCATGAGTACGGCAAAGCCACATAGGGGCCAATGATGGACATGGAAAAGTCTTATCCTGAATTATTTGTTTGCTTGCCTGAATTTTGAGGACAAAATTCCTATAAGAGGGGAAGGATGTTATAACCCCAATTTTTGGGTACAATTAGTGAGAAATGTGATTTCTCATATTAAAGATAATTGAAAAAAAATGATATGATTTGCTTTGAATGAATGGTTTCCCTTCACAATAGCTTTGATTGGTTGCTTTGTGGGCTTTATTGGCTATTGGGCCCAAATAACAAGGAAATTCAATTAATAAATGGATAATTGAATTTTTAAGAAGAGAAATAAAGAGAAATCCTCAAAAAGAAGTATGTTATTAAGAAATAAACATGATAATGCAAAATAATGCATATAGGTGCATTAAGAAGGATAATGAGTATTCCAATAAAATGAATTTCGAAATAATGGAGTGTCTTGGGATTCAAGGAGTCCCAATAAAGAGGAAAGAAAGAGAAAATACCAAAATAGCAAAATAAGAAGATAATGTGAATACACAATTAATGTATTATATGGTATTGCTAAAAAGAAGGAAATTACTATTAAGGGAAAATAGGATTTCGAGATAATAGATTCCTTGGGGTTCAAAGAACTCAGAATCAAGAAATAATGATAAAAGAAATAAAGAAGAGATAGGAAATATGATTAATATAATGATAACTTGCATATTAAGAAAAAGAATCGAATCCTTATTATAATAACTCCAAATTTTGTAGGAAGAAAGAGAAACCTATGATGAGGCTTCCCTCAAAATTTGGTAAAGAACGGAGTAACCGTTTGGGAGATATTAATTTTCTAAGTTTTCCTTTGAAATTGGTTTTAATTGAAGATTTAAGAAATGATTTCCTTTTTCTGTTGAGCGTGAGGATGATGGGCCGTTGGATCTTAATCCAACGAGCGCCAGTCATCATCTTAATCCCAAACAGATTGGGACTCTGGCTCTGTCAAGGGAAATTTCCTTTGGATTTTCCTTGAGATCCAAGGAGTGGGCACACTGGCCGAGTTCACCATCGCATCCAGGAGATCAAACCGAGTTGGAAACTCCCAGGTTCGACAAGGATTGGTGGAGGTTTTGGGAAATGCCCACACCGTCCCAAGCTGCTCCTGACCCTATATATAGGGGAGTTCGATAGAGTAGACAAGCATGTTTTCTTGTTAGCTTGACCTCTGTGGAGTTGCGTAAGGAACGTTTTCGCTCAGTCAATTGTGCTTTCCAACCTAACCTTCGACCTCCTAACCTCCGGGGACCTCGCCGGAATCCGGCGAGCAGGGGGATATAGTCGGGGGGGATCTTGGGCACGAATTGACCTAGCCCTCGGCTTCGTTGAGAGGAGGCGGAGCTCCCTGGATAGTTGAAGCGGGAAGCGGAGGCCTGAAGCTCCGAGTCAACCGTCGAGTTGACCGCGCGGAGGTCTGCTGAGGAAGACGACGACCATGGCACCGTCAGATCAGGGACCACGGTGGTCTCCCTTGCGATCTAACGATCCAGAGAAGGGGGCGAAGTTGTTAGAGGCGCGCGTTCAGCCACCGTGCGATCGAGATCCAGCGGTTGGGTCAAAGTTTGGCCGAAACCCTTGGATCTTAGTCCACCGTGGACTTGCGACATCGGACGATCTAAGATTGAGGCGCGTAAGTGAAGGAGATGCAAGGCATTGAGCGTTAGATCTAGAGGTGGACCACGGGCGCAACGATCCAACGGCTCACGAATTTTGGTAAATCCCTCTCTAAGCATATAAATCAAGAAAATAGTTTTCTTTACAAAATTCATAGTAATAACTAGGAATCTCGTATGACAAAACTTTATATATGAAAGTTGTGTAGAAAAATGCAAGGAATCCAATAAAAATAGATTTATAGTCTGAATCTGATTATAGTTCGAAATATAGTGTAAATTAACATCTTTAATGAATTAAAGATTAAGGAACCCTATTTTGATATGATTAATGTGTTTAATAGGGTTTAATGGATCTTTAGAGTTGATATTAATCTGTTAAATGTAAAAAGGAACATTGAGTTAAAAAAGGAAGAACTTTGCACGTGATTAGTCTAATTTAGGGTTTATGTGCTTAAAAATGCATGGAATTTGAAAAGGGCATAAAGTTATCATCTTTAATGATTCAATTAAGGAAAAACCCTTAGATTTGATGATAGATGGATAATTCAAGCTGATATTAACATGTTGTTAATAAAAGTGAAAATAGGATTTAAAAAGATGATCTTTTTATATAGTTGGTTTAATTTAGGGTTCTATGTACATGAATATGCCTTAATGGGATTAGAAACCCTAATTTATGTTGATATGAATTCTAATGGTTTTAATTGTACAAATCGAAGAATAAAATAGAGATATGATGATTCGAAGATAAATTGAGTACCAAAGATCTTTAATGTGAATTATTTGGATAATTAGTGTTTCCTAGTGTATAAAAGTGGAAATAGTGATAAATAAGGTTCATATATGTGAGTTGAACTATAATGAAATATGATTTGTCAATTTGGAAGAAACCGAAGATGATAATTAGCCTTAATGTTTTGGATATGACCTAAAAGGATAAAGATAATAGTTTTAGTGTAAAAGAAACATATTAGACTTACTTGACTTTCAATTGTGCCTATGATGTAGAAATTAAAGTTTGTGAACTAAAAGAGCATTAAAAGTGATAAATGCATAATGAAGGCTAAAACCCTAAAGTTGGCCTAGAAATCATAAGGTGGAATCCAAGTTGATCTTGAGGATGTTTTGAATAAAACAATGACACTTGAATGTTATGCATTATTTTCAGGATATTGTTGATTGCTTATTAATTGTGTTGAATGTTAATGCATGGACATCAAGTTACTATGGATCATCACTACTACAGAAATGGCTTATAAAGTCGGTTTTCAAGGTGTCGGTTGTATACAAAAACCGACACATAAACCCTACTGTGTCGGTTTTTAACAGAAACCGACATCCAACCCATGAAGGTCGACCAGACACGGGTACCACTTTTATTAAGTGTCAGTTAATTAATAAACAACTGACACCTAAACTCAACCGCCAAACCCAAAATTCCAGCGAAAAAATTGGCTCCAATATTTTACATATTGCGTCGGTTCGTAACTAAATAACCGACGACTAAATGGTATTCGTGAGATAGGAATAGTTGTCAGTTGTTGTTTAATAAAAAACCGACGACTATAATATAGTATAGGTGTCGGTTGTTGCAAACAAACCGACATTGTTGGTTTAGTTGTCGGTTTTTTAAATAACCGACACGTATTTTCAACTTAATAGCTCACCCTGCCCGAACGATTCTTCCCATTTCCCTATTTCGTTCCCGATTTCCCTAGCTCTGGCGATTTCTTGCTCCCTGCCGCCGCCGCCGCCGCTCCTTGCCATTCGTGCTCCGCCGTCGTGCTCCGTCGCCGCCACTCCTTCCTCCATGCTCGACGCTCGTCGCCGTCAAGTGAGAAGCAGTCGGTTCCTGCCCGCCCGCCGGCCTCCCTCTCCACCGTCGCCGGTAGCAGCTAGGTCTCCTAGCCTCGTTGCCCTCTCCGCCGCTCCTCTCTTTGCCGCCGGAAGCTTCTAGGACTTGCTCCGGCCGCTGCTCCTCTTCCCTCAAGGTGCCCGCCCTGCCTTCTTCTTCTTCCTCTGCTCGTCTTCCCTCAAGGTGCCGCCCTGCTGTTGGGCATTTTTTTTTTAAATTTATTTACTTCCTATGAGAATCAGTTTTAATTAGGGCTCATACACATATTGATGTCTAACACCTAAATGAATATCTAGTTAGTGTATTTTCCTAGTATCGTGAAAGATTCTCAATCGTGTGTATCAAATGGGATTCTTATATATATTCAGATCTTAATGTTATAAATGGAAGACTCGAATGTTATAAAATCCCATCAAAGTAGGTAGAAACAACTTATATATATTCAGATCTTAATAATTCCATGAAGTGCACATTATCTTACTCAGGAAAAGTATGTGTATAATGTAGGATTAGTTCCATATAATGGTTCTATTTTAGTAAGCACCTAGAAACCCGTCCATGATTTACTCATTAGGAGCATTTCCTCGTTTGTTCTCTAAGTACATTTGTAGACTTCTTTTCAAGCTATCATGTCTACCACAATAAAGTTGGTTATGACAAGCAATAAAAGGTTAACTGATGTTATACAACTTTTTCTGAAAATATATAACATCGTTATATGTACTTACACTTTGTTAATACTAATATTGTGCAGTCTCTGTCCACCCATAACAGTCACTATGAACTGGGCCTCTATGTCAATGTTAACGTTCCCTATTGAAGAACAATTGGACATCATCCTAGATGACCATTCCTTAAACCAATTGGTCATACCCAAACATTGGCGTTTTCTAAAAGGAAGACACTACATGCCTGGTAAAGTGACCATAACTTTTGGAAATTATTCACATGTTATCGAGGTTGAGTATGATTTGGCGGGAAATCTTGTATCAAAATCCGGTTGGCATGATTGGATTGGAGAGATGCATGTGGTCTGTTGCAACATGCTTTTTCTCCGTCCAGTTGGCCATAATTCCATCAAAGTTTGGATAACCAACAACAACTGCGAGATCCCCGATCATCTACTGCGGTATGAGCGCACGACGTCAGATATCATCTATGAGGAATCTGAATCTGAGGCCCCTGTCAGTTCAGATTTGTCTAAATACAGTGAGGAGCTTCGTGACACAACTTCATCATAAAAAAGAAGTTATTGATGCGGGACCATGTTGGTGTAGTATTTAGTTGTCTAT
Organism: Alisma plantago-aquatica; assembly: GCA_963693085.1. Taxonomy (NCBI): domain Eukaryota; kingdom Viridiplantae; phylum Streptophyta; class Magnoliopsida; order Alismatales; family Alismataceae; genus Alisma; species Alisma plantago-aquatica. Next base: position 989,125,456 of record OY856409.1, on the reverse strand, counting down.
CTATCTTGACTTGTCTGTATTAATAGTTTTTTTAATTATGCGCACGTTTAGGGGTACACCAACCCCTTTGTTTCGTTATTGTTTAGGGGTACACCCCTGTGTGTGGATGTAAAAAGAGATTAATGAATGGAACTGAAAGTTGCTATATGAATGCTTATAACTGAAGTGTGTGTTCCCATGAATGTTCCCATTTGCATGATTACACTACTATTTTCTCATATTGTTTAGTCTATTTTAATATGACATACTTGCTTATATCTTGCTTAATGATGAACTGTAATGCACACATGTGACATGCTTGGAATGTAAATGATGAACTTTTCCCTAAATTGCCAATCATGCTTTTAAAGACATCAATAATCACCCTAACTTGAAGAACTAGGATTTTAGGTATAAGAATGACAATACATTATTTGTTGGCCTAGAAACCCATCCAAGATTTACTCATTAGGAGTAAATCTTGGATAGTCCCCGGTTTGGGACTGTTCTTGAACACCTAATCTCGCTTAGGATGTAAGTGTATAATGTGTATTGGGATTTCAAGAAAATTTTGGCAGCATTTCCCCGTTTGTTCTCTAAGTACATATGTACTTGGAGAACAGCGGGGAAATGCTGCCGAAATTTTCTTGAAAACCCAATACACATTATACACTTACTAGTGAGATTAGGTGTTCAAGAATGGATAGGTGGTACACATTTATTATATATAACAATGACATCACATGTATTTGTTAACCCTAGACCCTAATCTTGTCCTAATATATACTTGTTTTCTCTTTGATCATAGAATGGATAGATCATGGATGTCCATTCGCAATCGCTGCACCCCAAAGTTTATTTCTGGCCTTCACCAGTTCATTAAATTTGTCGAGGAACATAGGAAACAACCTGGAGATAGGTTCTACTGTCCATGTAGACATTGCGGTAACAACTTGAAAGTCAACACTGGTGACGAAATCAAAACTCATGTCATGTGCAATGGGATTATACAAGGCTATACAGAATGGCACTGGCATGGAGAGATTTCAAACCCGAAACCAATGGATGTCGATAGCAGTGCTTGTGTGGAAGAAGAAATTGCCTACGATGACGTAGATGTGAAGGAACCAGTTCCAGTAGACATCGTTGATGCGATGTTGGATAGTTGTGGGGTAGAGCACACCGATCCACCTCCCATTTTTAGAAACATTGTGCATGATGTTGAGATGCCGTTATACACAGGTTGTACTAAGTTTACAAAGCTTAACGCTATGTTGAGATTGTATAAGTTGAAAGCTAACAATAGATGGAGCGACAAAAGCTTCACGTCATTGCTGTCTTTGTTGAAAGAAATGCTTCCTGAAGGAAACGAGCTGCCAATCTCAACATACCAGGTAAAGAAATTGTTGTGCCCAATGGGAATGGATGCCAAGAAGATACACGCATGCCCTAATGATTGTGTATTATTTCAAAAGGACTATGCAGATTTGAAAGATTGTCCAAAATGTGGTGCGTCACGGTATAAATTGACGACTTCGGGGGAGTCCAAAACTGGTTCTCCTGCCAAGGTGATGTGGTATCTACCTATAATATCACGGTTTCAACGCTTGTTTGCCAATCCGATAGATGCGAAGAATTTGAGGTGGCATGCAGATGTTAAGAAAAATAATGATGGGATCCTACGACATGCGTCTGATTCCCCACAGTGGAAGAAGATTGATGTATTGTACCCTGAATTTGGTGAAGAAGTCAGGAATCTAAGACTTGGGCTTTATACATACGGGATGAATCCATACGGGACATTGAGCAGCCAACATAGCACTTGGCCAGTCATGCTTGTTATATACAATCTGCCTCCCTGGCTATGTATGAAAAATAAGTACGTAATGATGTCGTTGTTGATATCGGGCCTTAAACAACCTGGAAATGACATTGATGTTTATCTTGAACCTCTGATTGATGACTTAAAGAAACTCTGGGGTGAAGGTGTGATGACCTATGATGCTTCACAAAGAGAGACATTTCGTTTGCATGCTATGTTGTTTTGCACTATTAATGACTTTCCAGCATATGGGAATTTGTCTGGATATAGTGTCAAAGGAGCTAAAGTGTGTCCTATATGTGAAGAGAACACTGATTCAACAAGACTAAAACATGGCGGTAAGAATGTATATCTCGGTCATCGAAGGTTTCTTCCAAAATTCCATCCGTATCGTAGGAAGCGCAAAGCATTCAATGGATTGAATGAGGAACGCAGTGCACCTAAATCTATACCAGGGGAGGTTGTTTATGAAAGAATAAAAGACTTTGTCAATGAATTTGGTAAGAGATCACAATGTACTACACGGAGTGACAATTCTTCATTCAAGAAGAAGTCAATATTTTGGGATCTTCCTTATTGGAGTTCTTTGACAGTCAGACATTGTATCGATGTAATGCACGTTGAGAAAAATGTCTGTGATAGCATCATTGGTACTCTGTTAAATATACCAGGTAAGACTAAAGATGGGATAAAATCCAGACTGGACCTATGTGAAATGGGAATAAGGTCAGAATTAACAGAAATACGTGAAATGGGTAGTAAAAGAACATACTTACCTCCCGCATGTTACACGTTGTCCAGTAAAGAGAAGAAAGCTTTTTGTGAATGCTTGATAAATGTTAAGGTGCCACATGGTTACTCATCCAACATCCGTAGATTGGTATCAATGAAAGATCTGAAGTTGATAGGACTTAAATCTCATGATTGTCACACTCTAATGCAACAAATATTGCCCGTGGCAATTCGATCTATATTGCCGAAGCATGTAAGGTTTGCAATCACCAGACTTTGTTTCTTTTTCAACAGTCTCTACAGCAAAGTTATTGACCCTGAGACTCTCGATAATTTGCAAAGAGAAGTGGTTGTTACCCAATGTCAGCTTGAGATGTATTTCCCTCCTTCGTTCTTTGATATCATGGTACATCTTGTTGTCCACTTGACTAGGGAAGTGAAAATCTTGGGCCCGGTTTTCTTGCATTGGATGTATCCCTTTGAACGATACATGAGCGTTTTTAAAGGTGATGTTCGAAACCGTTATCGGCCTGAAGGGAGTATTATTGAAGGTTATGTGGCGAGAGAGGTTATGGATTTCTGCAATGACTTTCTCAGTGGTAATGACACTCCTGATAATGACAAGAATATTGACGAGCTATTTGGCAAAGGAATTTTGGGATCACGTGTGAAAGTAATCAGCCGTGAGCAGTTGGAACAAGGTCATTTGTATATTTTACACAACATGGACGAAGTGAACGTTTATATCGAGGAACATACCAATTTCATCAAAAGACAATATCCTCGAGCCAATACAATGTGGCTTGCTAGAGAGCATAACAAGACTTTTATTAAGTGGTTTGAAGATAAAGTCTTACATCAACTATCTCAAACACCAGATGATATTACTGAAACTATCAAATGCCTCGCCTTTAAACCAAAGTTGACTGTTATGTCTTATGAAGGGTATTACATTAATGGATTCACATATTACACAAAGCGCCAAGATGATAAGAGTGTCGTCCAAAACAGTGGGGTCACCCTTCAAGCATCGACTATGTTTTTTGCAAGTGCAAAAGATAAGAGTCCACGTGAAGCTAAAATGTCATATTACGGTGTCATTGAAGAGATATGGGAATTTGACTACATAGATTTCAGAATTCCGCTCTTCAAATGTAATTGGGTTGATAACACCAAAGGAGTTATAGTGGATGAATTGGGTTTCACTTTAGTGAACTTTGAAAAGATTGGCGAGAAGGTTGAACCATTCATATTGGCATCACAGGCGAAACAAGTATTTTATATCGATGATCCTGCAGATGATAAATGGTCGGTTGTTCTTCATGGTAAAAGACAGTTCATTGAAGATCCTATAGATGAAGAAGAGTACTATGATAAATATGATGACTCCAATCCATTCTCAGTTGGGTTGCCAACTCCAGAAAATATTGAAGCTAATGATAACTTATATGTGCGCAGAGATCACAATGAAGGATTGTTAATTGATAAAAGATCACAATTTTAGAGGCATGCATGTTTATATTTTTTTATTGAAGCTAAATGTTTACTTTTTTAATATCAATATCATTTTTTGATTTGATGTTTCATTATCTTCTAGTTAATAAAAATGCTAAACATTGTGGGAGGGTGCTAAAGAACTATAGGACCAATCTCACCCGAGATTACATACGCGATGCTGAGAGTAGGTTCTTGATCTATTCCAATTCTAGACATTGATCAGTATTTCACTAACTCTACACTAATAATTTTTGTTTGTATTCTCTTTGAAAAATAAATATAGGAAGAAGGCTATGCAGGACGGACATGACATAGCTATGCAGGATATGCAGGATATGCAGGAAGAAGCCCCAATGAAGAGAAGTAGGATACAGATACAATACATAAAGTGCAGCACACACAAGTGGTTCAGATTCATATAACAACATGATAGACTAACTCATATATAGTGCATAACAACAACAACGCCGAATTTACATATAACACTAACTTAGTACATATATAGTGGGACTAAGGTGACGATACCACCTGCTAAAATAGGTTACCGACTACATGTTACGACTGGGAGGTCGTGATTCAGCAACGTATGCATTAGCAGGAGGACAAATAGATCACCATATGAGGACAAACATATGGTGATCTGTTTGTCCTCCTGCTAATGCATACTGTTGCTGAATCACGACCTCCCAGTCATAACATGTAGTTGTCGGTAACCTGTTTTACCAGGTGGGATCGTCACCTTATAAGTCCCACTATATATGTACTAAGCTAGTGTTGTATGTAAATTCAACGCTGCTGTTGTTATGTACTATATATGTGTTAGTATGTCATGTTGTATGGACATCGATTGTATTGCTCAGGTATTATATAGTCTCATTAGATAATATGAAATATATCAATCTTATTTATAGCTCATTAATTATATATATACATCATTCTCTTTACATGTGTTTAAAGCTGACCCCACTACAGGAACAGACTTACCAGATGTACATGCTCCCTATACGATGGGAGAATTAAATGAAGTAAGAGAAGAATGGGCAACAACCATACAAATAGTGGGGATTTTGTAAATGAATTTCTGAATTATAATATGTGTGAATGTTTCTACATGTCTAGATGTTTCTACATGTGTCTGAGTGAAAATGAATGAAAGTGTTGGTTACTATATGAATGTTTCTACATGTGTGAATGTGAATGAATGGAACTACAGATTGCTAGCTACATGAATGTTTCTAAATGTGTGAAAATAAAATGGAACTGCAGGTTGTATTGCTAAATGCATGTGTGAATATTTTTGTTGTTAAATTTGCAGGTTTGTGGCCTGTTGTTGGCTGATATCAATGGATGTCATAAAACATGCAGTTCAGTTAACTGAACTGCAGGTTTCTCATCCTGCGACCAGCCACAGCAGGTCTGCAGACTGACAAAAAAAAACAATAGGCGTCGGTTATTTGTAAAAAACTGACACACAATGATATAATGTCGGTCTTTTAGATATAACCGGCGCCTATTTCCTGTGGCGCGAACATATATGGTGTCGGTTTCTTACTAAAAACTGACACTGATAGTGCCCAAGCTGGCGCCAATAACAGGCGTCGGTAATTGTAAACAACCGACACATAATGTTACAGTGTCGGTTATTTAAATGTAACCGACACATATTCTTTTGGCGCGAAGACATATTGCATCAGTTTTTGGCTTATAACCGACACTGATAGCGCCCAAGATGGCGCCCTTTCTGTGGCGTGAAGGGTTTGGGCATCAGTTTCTTATCTAATAACCGACGCCTATAGTCCCCTGATGGCGTGTTTTCGGTCGCGCGCGAAGAGTTTGGGTGTCGGTTCTGGAATCGACGCGTAATGGGTGACCTTTTAGTGTCGCCCACATAGGCGTCGCTCAGAAACTGACACTAAAGGCCTTAAATACCCGACACTAAAGGTAGGTTCTGTAGTAGTGCATGTATGTGGTTACGATTATGAATAACCGCTTTAGGTTTTTTGATGGATTCCCGGATGTTTAATCGCATTGAATGCAACTAAACTGTTGAATGTTTATTTATTTCTTGCAATTATAAAGTGACTATGACTATCATATAATGTATATGACTTCTAGCTCAATCATTAATCCCCTCTGTGTCGTAATGGTTGACCTAGTACATGGCTACCTAGAGGGTAGGTCCATCAGGTCACGAAAGACTTTGGCTACCTAGAGGGTAGGTCCATCAAGTCACCTTTATAGAGGTACCATATAAGTCCTTACAGGGACAACACAGAGTTGTGGATAGGTATGGATTGAGTAGTTTGGATTAAAATGTAATCTTGGTTGTTAAATGATTAATTGAATGATTACATGGTTATCATAGTTGCATGATTATCTGTTTCCCCCACATACCAGCTTCGGCTGACCGACGTTTTGTTTGTCGGCGTTTTAGGTACAATGAAAAGAACAAACAGTAAAGTGGCACATGTGATACTAAAAGAGAATTAAAGGACAAGGAGGAACTAGTTAGAACAGTTCAGCTGAGGTTAGAAGTTTAGTTTGTTCCAAAATTTTCACAGGTATGCAAAGAAAATTTTTTATTACCATTTTCAATATAGTCTGTTAGAATTTAATAATTGTTTATGGTTAATTGTCGAACCTTTGATCCGGAAGTCATGGGTGCGGCTTCGACCTCTCGGTCTCCCTTAATTGGGGGTTATCGGGAGGTGGGGTCGTAACAATAGTTGACACCAAACATGTTGGTAGAATCTTTCTTTCTCCTTGAAAGATCCATGTGTCACTTTCATCAGTGAACACAACTTGCTTGGACTCACAATCCAAGACAACCTTATACCTTTCTAAGGTATCCATCCCCAGAATTACATCGAATCCATGCATCTCAAGTGGTATAAGATCCACTTGAATGCGATGTTCAGAAAAGAATAGAATACAGGGAGAACATACCTCCTGCAACACAGCAGATCCCATCAAAGGAGTTTCTAACAGCAAACTGTCTGCTCTATGACTTGTAGTCAGGTTGCAATCAAGAATCACTCTTCAAGTGATAAATGAGTGTGTAGCACACGGATCAATTAAAATAGATACAACGCAAGATGTAGACATATCATAATATAATAATTCCATCTGACCTGCCACAACCCGAGGGTTGATCACTACATCAAGTGGATTTATTACGTAGAATCTTGTCGTTGCTTGTGATTGATTCGGTGTTCGATGACTGGGTGCCGATGATCTTGCTTGGGACGCTTGTCCACGTCCTCTAGCGTTGCTTGGAAACTGTTGCCTTTGAGATCCTTGCTGACTCTGCCTTTGAGGTTGAGTTACACTCACTTCTCTGGCTCTGCAATCTTTCATCAGATGTCCCATTTTCCACATATATAACAACTTCTATTCAGTTTTTGTGGTTTGGGTGGTCCTGTAACCGACATAGATGCTGAACTGTGAGCTCCTTCTAGCGGTAGGATTCGTCCTCTACCCCTATTGGACGTCCACTGCGTCTGGGTACTGAATCTAGGTGGTGGTGTAGGCACAGAAAACCTTGGTTTCTTGAAATCTTTGGATGAGGATCCTTGGAACTGGGGATACATCCTCTTGTTCTTGGTCTATCTCTTCTCTGACACAGACCTCTCTATCCTCCTGAATGACTCCAAAAAAGTAGCAAATCTTTCCCTATTCTCCAGAGCAGACACAGGGGTGGTCAACTCAGCGTTTAACCCCTTTCAAAACGCCTAATCCTTTCTTCATCTGTAGCTGCCATATGCGGACAAAACCGCAACAGCTCCATGAACTTAGCCTCGTATTCACTAATGTTCATCGGTCCTTGTCTTAACCTCTCAAACTGAGAGATTTTCTCATCCAAGAATGTCTTAGGTAAGTATCTATTGACAAATTCTCGTCGAAAATCTTTCCATGCAATCTCCACACCTGGCCTTTTCTATTCTTCCATGGTCCACCAATGACCGACACTCCCCTTGAGAAGGTATACATCATGTCTAACCTTTTCAGCTTATGGGATGTTCAGGATTCTAAAGGCCTTCTCTAGTTCAATTAACCACAAGTCAGCATCTGCTGGGTCAGCTGTTCCAGCATACTCCGTGGCTCCAACTCGGCGAAGTCATTCAAGCGTTTTGTCGGATCCTTGTCCTTCAGGATGGGTAGGTGCCCTAGGTACATGTATAGGCATCCTATCAGTCATATGTGTCATGGCAGTCATGAACTACCCGAACATGGCTTGGAAGGATGGATTCCCCATTTTAGCTGGGATGAACTGGGGTGGTTCAGGCATATGTTCTTCTCTTTCTTGGTTTCTTGCACCTTCACTGGATGCAGCGACACTACTCTCTGCAACATGTTCCTCGTGTGACCCAGACATCTTTAGTTTTATCTTCTCTTCCTATACGAGCAGAAGACACTATCAAATATACTGGAAGACACTAGAACAACTCTACAACCTAAGTCCTATGTCTCTGTAGACTCAGCGAACTTAGAGCTCTGATACCACTAAATTGTGACGTATGTCTCGGAAAATGAGATCAACGAATGCGGAAGAGATTAATTAGCAGCGGAATCACAAAAAATCACTAAAAAATTAAAACTTTTTGTAAAGAGATCCTCAAACGGTAAAACTCTTTCATAAAGAAACAAGGTAAGTTATTTACAAACTGATCCATCATTACATGTCTGTAATATCATATCTCGAGGGTTACAGGCATCAACCACCCTGTTAACTGTACATGAGCAGTATACAAAAATATCAGATCAAGATTAAATCATCTACCGACTCCTAGGACCTAAGAGTACAAAGACGACACATAGGACATTCTATCTATAAGACTTGACAGACAGTGTCTCCACCTGAGGATCACTGATGTCTCGGATGTTGCTGCTGCTGCTCACCCACTGAAGGGTTCCTTCGTCCTCGACATATACCTAAAAAGTCGAATCCCACGGGGGTGAGACAATTGAAAAATTGTCCCAGCGAGAGTTATAACTCTTTGCCAGAAGCATTGTTATTACAAATAAATGAATAACACTGAATAAGAGAATTATAAATACTCAACAACAGACAATTTATTGAATAAACTAAGTAGAGCAGTATTCTCTAAGCAATCATTTCAATTATAACTTGTTTGAATGACAAGACATATATCATTAAAGAAGATGAAGAACATGTATATTATTTGTCCAACTAGGACATTATAAACAATGTATCACCAATCATTGTTTCTCGTATTTCAACCTAAGCAATTATGCTACACGGATGATTATGTTTTTCAAACATATTTATGCCCTGAGGAGATGAGATATACCGCTCATACTCCAATCGACCATTATGAAATCGCAATCGGTACCATACATAGGTCATCAGAAGAGCCAAATTTCTACGACCTCATCTTCCTCAGTCAGTATGAGGATCAACATGCAGGACATCTCGTGTCTCTGCCATAATAGCTTTCCAGGGTATTCTGGCAACTTCGCTATTAGAGTTACAGTGGCATGCTGTACTCTCTTCGCCATCGAGGGATTTCTTGTTTATCTCTCATCGATGTGGCATTAACAACATCATCGGGAGATTAGTGATACATCATCCCGACCTAAGCATATAATGAAGGATTGAGAGATTAAATGTACATCTCACATCAATTCCCTCATTAGGACGTACGGATATTCGCATCCATAAACCCCACATACTCAAAAGTATGCTCTCCAGGAGTTCCCTTAGGAAAACCTGTTTCACCATCATTTAACTTCTAACAATGATGGATCTATGGTCAGGGCTCTACATGATATCATTATACTTGATTATTTATGTACATTTTGGCATTCTTTTAGCATCATGCAGGTTTTCAAGCACAACCCAATAAGACAATTGCTATAAAGAAAGAGTACTAATTGTATCAAGTTCATATCACATATTGTTAACATTGGGATATCAATCCCTAACCATCTCATCATTATGATTAAGGAATGTGGGTATTCAAACCCTTAGATCATCAAAACACTTATTACCAAGTAACATATTGCTATCAAGTCATTTAACATTATGAATATGATTGTAGAAATGCATGTATTTCTCATGGCTCATACAGCCTATCAATCTCATATGTTACCTCTCACTAGGCAACATAGCATATCATTACTTTCAAAGCCTATAAAGTGCTTTCAATGAATATGGCATCATAACCCTTACCTGGCTATGCTCACTTCTTTATAAAGACATGCATGACTAACACAATTTATATCATGCACATTATATCTGTATCAGCACAATAAAAATTATTTCCAAGTCAAGTATATAACACCACGGCCGTGCTATCTTGCACGGTCGTGTTGCAGAAGATTACCATGACTGTTTTACATCACCACGGCTGGTTTCTAGGGTTAGGGTTTCCTATTCAATTCAATTAGGGTTATCCAACCCCTTTAGCTTAAAAAGGCATAGTGATTTCTCATTTCATAATTCAATTAAAGAGCTTCATGCTATAAAGCATAACCCAGAATTAGGGTTTCCTGTTCAGATCATCACATTACCCTAGATTAGGGTTTACTAATCACATTGCATCATATTACCCTAGATTGGGGTTTACTATTCATATTACAATGAATTAAGATCATACTATCATCATGTATGAGGATTACTTCCATTAATGCCTTCAATTAGGATTATGATTCATTAGCCATCATAATTAGGGTTTCATGATCTCTCTATCATGAATCATACCCTAATTAGGTATTCATTCATATTGGGAGTCCAATACTTGATTAACATTCATATAAGAAGTCTTCTCTCTCATCTTTCTATAAGATGATGTTTGCATCACCCTTGATTAGGCTAAGTCAATTCAATATTGACATCATGGGTTATGTCATTACTATTGTGATCATTAAGGCTTACTCATTCAAAGAGTATTAATCACTCTATCCTATCAAGAGTACCTTTATAATGATCACCACTAATAATAACATGCATTAATCAACTAATTACTTGGTCCCTTAATCACTTTAGGTACCTATGAGGTTTAGGTTAATCGATCACTAAACTATCATGACCACTAAGGCATCAAACGATCTTGACCTTCATAGACCTCAAACGGTCTTGCATAATAAACCCCCAAACGGTCTTGGACAGACCTTGAAACCGTTTGGTGTTGAAGACTGTTTGGTCTTGTTTGACTTTGAAACCGTTTGGTAAAGTGCACACTCAAGACCGTTTGCCCAAGATGGGGTGAAGACTGTTTGGTCAAGTTTGACTTTGAAACCACATGGACATAACCGATCTTGAAACTGCATGAGACCAAACGGTTTGGGATCGTTTGGTCCAAAACGGTCTTGAGACCGTTTGGTCCAAACCACCTCAAAACCGCAAGGACCAAAAAGTGTCTCAACCTCTTCAATTGAGTTAGGGTTTCCAGTGTTGAACCCCTCAATAGATCATGTACTTGTTAGCCACTCATTAATTGAGTTGATTAGATCAACCCTTAACTGATTTGACACTCAATTGACCCTCAATTGATCATCAATTAGGGCTTGGATCAATTGGATTAGGGTTTGAAATCGATGATCCTTCAACATGCTTCAACATGAGTCTAAATGATTTAAAAACATTGAACCATCATTCAATTGATCATGACCTGACCCCAAAAAGTCTTGGGATCGTTTGGATGACCTCCAAACAGTCCTGAAGCCATTTGACCAAGTCAACACCAAAAACTAACTCAACCAATTAAGGTTTGGTTCATTGGATTGATCACTAGGTCAACAATTGATTGCACCTCAACTAATTACCTTTAAATCTTCAACCACTTAACCATAGTCAACCCTAGACCTCCAAACGGTCTTGGGTGACCCCCAAACAGTCTTGGTATCATTTTTATATCTTCCAAACGGTCTTGAGACCGTTTGTCCATTATTTCATCAAAAACCAAGTAATTCAATTAAGGTTTGAACCCTAGATTTGGTCACCAAATCAGCAATCGATTATTCATCGACTTGATATCATTGGGTCCTCAATTGGTCATCCCTACTTAACCCTAGACCTCCAAACGGTCTTGGGTGATCACCAAATGGTCTTAAGACCGTTAGGGTGATCCCCAAATGGTTTTGAAACTGTTTGGGCCACTCAACCCAAACTTCAACATAATTCAATTATTGAAATAAGCAATTAACCCGATTAGGGTTTAGGTGGTTGATGGACCTTCAATTGGTGATTCACTTGGAATTAATTGATAATTTTTGGTAGGTAATTAGTCTACATTATTCTCAACAGTCCTCCAAACAGTCAATGCCTGGTCAACGCATGCAAACGGTCTTGGACCGTTTGCTTCTGTACGGTTTGGTTGAAACCGTTTGCATTCAAATAGTTTTGAAACCGTTTGCTCCCAAACGGTTTGGGAAACTGTTTGAGCATAGATTGGAGACCGTTTGCTAAAGTAAGATTCTTGGATAAACATTGAAGTTAACGTCATCTTCATCTACCGCAAGAACATGGGCTGTTTTTCACAGAATTGCTAGCAAGAACACAAGAGTAGCAAAGGAAGAAGAATAACTAACGATTTTTCATGGAGATGAAGATGCATAAACAAAGCTCAAGGTTTAGAGTTATAAAACCTGCCTCTAGGACTGATCTAGAGCTCCAAGCTTCTTAGCTTTAATGGTGGATGAAGCTCCAGTAGTTGTCCAAGCTTCGTTCTTCAAGTTTTGGATGGAGAAAATGGCTAGAAAGAAGAATCGTGTGAAAAACACCAATAAGCCAACCTTGTTTTATGGTTTCCACCATGAATTCGAGGTAGATGGTGATCAAAGCTTACCAAACTAGCTTGGTCGTCCTTCCTCTGGTCCAGAGCTCCTTCTTGGTCGGCCAAAGCAAGAAGATAAGTAAAAGAACTAAGGGAAACGATCCCTTGCTTTGTTGGAAAGATACATACATACACACACACACACACACACACACACATATATATATATATATATATATATATATATATATATATATATATATATATATATATATATATGGATATTTTCAAGGAAAGTGAAAAGAAGATGATTATCTCCTTTTATTTCCCAACTAAAACCACAAAAAATTCCTCCATACTTTGGCCACATTTCCACCTTTTATCCTCATGCAAAACTCCTCCATTATCCAAGGTTAAAAGGAAAAGAACTAACACCTTAAAGAAAGATATAATAATATCCACCTTTATTGGATATTGCTTAATATATTATTATTTGTGAGTAATTTCCACTCCTACCATGATCATTCAAATGAGGCGCCCCTCTCATTTTCTTTGCTCTACTTGATGCAAAGAAACATGAGAGATCCTCTAGAGGGTGATGCGATGATTTTGAGTCAAATTTATAGACTTATTTTACTCATGTTTTATGTGTTTATTGGTCATTTTGGTGGTTAATATTGCATAATTCACTTACTTTAGTCTATGATCCTTCTCAGTGTCAAATTTCTCTGATTTTATTATTTTGAGCATAAATGATTACAATAATAGGTTTTCTCTCGGCTTATGTGGTTTTGTTTTGCAATTCCAGGAAAAACACATATCTACAGTTGTCGATACCATCGACGGCTGTCGATACTATTGACACAGCCACAGGCAGCCAGCTATAAGGAGCAGCGCAGAGTCGATACCATCGACATGGAAGTTGATGGTAACGACATTCCATCAGGTTGATGGCGAGTAGACAGTCGATACTATCGACCCCATAGTCGATACTATCGACACGTGGAGTTTCAATGACGGTAAAGGGATAAAACCGATGCCCAAGGGTGTCGATACCATCGACCCGCGTCGATGGTATCGAGTCAGCATCAGGCACAACGACGAAAAGAAAGGAAGGCTTGCCGATATTGTGAGGGGTCGATACCATCGACCCGCGTCGATGGTATCGACACTGTCAGATCAGAGTTTGTTTTAGATCGGATCTAATCCAACGGTTGTGATATTTTTGCAACCTAATTCGGTGATTATACCTAATGACGGTGGCCAAGAGTAGGGTATCACGTCATTAGCTGCTGCACACGTCCCGAGAAGGGTGGAGAGAAGAACGGAGCACAGAAGCACGCCCTGACTGTTCCGAAAGCTGAAGAAGACATTCTCCATTGTCGAAAGGTTGTAGATTGCGTATTCTACACCGAGGAATGCTTGGATCTTCTCCATTCAGGGGTTTCATTACTTATTCACGTTTTTCTCCATGTTTCCCCTTTTCTCAACCATGTTTTGCTCTGAGATGAACATACATGGCTAATCCCCTTTATCTTTAGGACTGGGAGTAGCCCGTGGAACCATTGTATGACATTTTTATCATAGTAATTCATAATTTATCTCTTAAATCTATGGTATGATTTCGTTTTCTCAATTATATTGTTATGCTTGATCACCATAATGATAATCTAATGCCTTTAATTACTTTGAAAGAAGAATTAACGGTTGAAAAGAGATGAAATTCACATTAATTAACAAATCCCTTGAACAAGGTGATGTAAGGTTAATGGTGGAAACCCAGAGGTCGATTCTAATGCACCTAGTTTAGGGTATAGGTTACTACGACGATGGAACCGACCTAGACTTAGGTAGTGAATTGTACCACGACAGTGGACAATTTTGACTACAGGCCACTACCCGGCTTGAGAGATGAACCTGAGTAACTATATGGAAATTCATACAATGAAAACCCGCGGTGAAACCGCAATCCTAAAGATCTCCATTTGAATTGATTAAACTAAACCTTTAATCGATTGCTTTGTTTTATTTTTATTTTCTTTTATTTTTAAAACAACTCTCATAACCTTTTATTTGGTCTAGCTGATTGCGAGTAGTTAGTAGTAGTCTACCGATAATTTAGTGTCCCTGAGTTCGACTCGGGCCTCACAAGGGCCTATACTACATTGACGCGTGCACTTGCGTTATATGCACGGTAAAATCGTGTCAAGTATTTTTCGCCGTTGCTGGGGACACGGCAATTGTCGGTACTACGATTGCTGTATGTGGCCATTCTAGGCCACATTTTTATTTTATTATCATTTTAGAAAATCATAGTTTTATCTTTCATATTATTAGAAATCGTTTAGCACGGTATTGAACCTAAATTATTATTTTGTAGGTACTAGTGCATGGTGAGGATGCGTAGCACTGACTACACACAACAATCACCAGAGGTTCCTATGCCGGGACCAGACGACGAGGAGAACTATATTCAAGACCAACCAGACGAAATAGATTCCGACTAAGAACAAGAAGCCATGGCAGAAGAGCAGACGATATGGGAGAAGATAAAGGCTTCTTCCTCATCCGCATCAAAGGGGCCAATAAAGAAGCAGACGGTCAACATTCCGACTTATAAGATTGATCCTGCATTAATAAATTTGGTCAAATCAAATGCATTTCACAGACTAAAAAATGAAGATCCGGTGACTCATATAAGCCAATTCGTGGAGAAATGTGACATGATCAAAATAGTCAGGTTCCCGCGGGAGACACTTTACCTGAAGTTGTTCCCCAACTCTCTGGCGGGAAGTGCGCGAGAATGGATACATAATCTTGATGATGAGTATGTGGAATCATGGAACCACATGGTTGAAGTGTTCTTTGAAAGATTCTTTCCGTCTGAAAAGACAAATGATCTGATCAGAAAAATACATAATTTCAGTCAGAAAGCGGGTGAAACTTTTTCTGAGACTTGGGAGTGTTTCCAGATAATGCTGAGGAGGTGCCCACACCATGGTTTGGACAAGGAGAAATAGGTTAAAATTTTCTATTTTGCTCTTTCTGAGCATGATATAAGTAATCTGGATTCCGCAGGATCGGGGTTCTTCTTGAACAACACTGGCTCTAGGTGTTGGGAGATTCTGAAAAATATGGCAAAGAAGCAGTCCTGGGGTGACAGGGATGCACCAGAACAAGTGAAAGTTGCAGGTGAGTCCAGGGCCATCAAGGAGCTAAATGATAAACTAGACCTTCTAGCCAAGAAATTGCTACCAAAGAAGATGCAAAATCTGATGAGGAAGCCCATGTCAAATTTATGCAACAACAGGGCTACAGAAACAATGATTATGCTTGGAGGAAGGAAAGGAAATTCTCATGGAAGGATCCGAACAACTTCCTACAAGATCCAGATGCAAAGCCACAACCAA
Source organism: Alisma plantago-aquatica (assembly GCA_963693085.1). Classification (NCBI taxonomy): domain Eukaryota; kingdom Viridiplantae; phylum Streptophyta; class Magnoliopsida; order Alismatales; family Alismataceae; genus Alisma; species Alisma plantago-aquatica. The sequence goes on along the minus strand of OY856409.1, from coordinate 989,109,278 downwards.
GGGCTGAAGACAAAAGCATTGAGTTGCTTAGTCAAGTGGTGCAGCAAAATCAAGAGATGATGAGCATGTTTAGTAAGCAGCTGCAGTCTTAGGGTGAGATCTTGACTAAATTTGGGCAAACATTGCAAAGCCATGGAGCACAGATGAGGGCACTAGAGACGAATGTGACCCAGATTTCCAATGAAGTTGCGGCCATGAAGCATGCCAATCAACAAAGACAGGCTGGGAATGCAAAGGTTGTTAAAGCACATCATCAAGTAAAGTACATATATGTGATTACTGAGGCAGAGCCCCCGATGGTGGAAGTCCAGGACAAAAGCAAAATGATTTTTGATACGGAGGCTACACTGAGAATACCATATCCTCATAGTCATTATGGACTACCTGGCGGATATATCCCATTAAGAAAATCCCGCAAAGAGCCCACCACGACCGCGCCCACACCTAGGCAGGAAGAGCAGGTGAAGGCCATGCGACAGGGTGAAGTTACAGTCACTGAGGGAGAGGAGCCGCCACAAGTTACACATGTTATAAATGATGTACCAAAGTCTATGCCAGAGGGTGACATTGAAGCAAGCTTAGGGGAGGAGACCCCAAAAAGCATATATGTGCCACCTCACAAGCGTCTAAATGAGGCGGTTGTGTCTCTTCCGGATAGTTCAAGGCCGAAGAAAGCACATAGACATTATAGGAAGTTCTTAGAGATGTTCAGAAAGCTCCATATTAACATTCCATTAGTGGAAATGATAGAGCAGATTCCCGCATATGGGAGGTTTATCAAGGATATCATCACCAAGAAGAGGCGGATCAAAGACATAGATGTTTGTCGGGTGAATGAGATGGTGAGCTCAATTATCCATGGGAGTTTACCATAGAAGAGGAAAGACCCAGGAGGCTGCTACATTCCATGTTCCATAGGCGGTCAACATTTTCCACAAGCACAGTGTGATTCAGGCGCCATCATTAATCTTATGCCAATGTCCACATTTCAAAAGCTTGGGTTGAAGAAAATAAAGAAATCAGCGACGACTATCGAGCTGGCGGATGGGTCCATTGTAAAGCCATACGGAGTGTGCGAGGATGTACTTGTCAAAGTAGACAGGTTTATCTTTCTGGTGGATTTCATCGTCACAGACATGCCACAACTTAAAGGTTGTGAGATGCTATTAGGTAGGCCATTTCAAGCGACGACCGATGTTGTCACTGCCATTGGGAGAGGTACTTTGATGTTGGGGATTGGCAAGGATCGAGTTGAGTTCAAATTGCCGCATGATCCCTTAGGAACACTCTCTGAAGCTCCAAGCTGATGAATTCGATGATTTTGTCTAGCCTAATACGTTAAATAAGGGTGCTTGTTGGGAGGCAACCCAGCCATTGGTAGTTTTGTTTAGTTTCTTTTACATTTGTGAGTTAGTTTGATTCAATTTTGTTTTTAGTGTAAAGAAGATACCTTGATCGTTTGTTCAATGTGCAGGACTAAGGCAGGGTCGATACCATCGACCCTTGTGTCGATGGTATCGATAGGGGCACAGTTAGGCGGCTACAAAAATTTCTCTGAGTCGATACTATCGACGGCCTCGTCGATGGTATCGACCTACCATCAGGTTGCCTGCCAGAATGGGGTCGATAGTATCGACATGGCTATCGATACTCGCGAGATCTCTGAAGATATTCAGAAGAAATTTGTCTCAGTGAAGTCGATACCATCTACGGGCCTATCGATGGTATCGACCCGGTTACAGGCAAAAAGCGGCGGTCGGGCCTCGCGAGGGTGTGTGCTGTAAGCAGAGTCGATACTATCGACATGCGTTGATGGTATCGACGTGACATGTCACCGATCCGCGAGAGGAAATCAATGACGATCGCTACATCAAGAGAATCGATATGTGGAATGGGTCGATACCATCGACACCCGTCGATGGTATCGACACATCATCGACCCAGGCCCCCACATCAGGATATCGACAACCGTCGATACTAGCGGAAGACCGGATTGTGCTACAGGTGTCGATACCATCGACCTCTGTCGATGGTATCGACGGGAGCACAGCAGCGACGACTACGATTATAAAAGGGAGGGTTGGTTGTCATATGATGTCACACCTTCAGAGCCTTTGCCCTTCACTTGTGCCATGCGACTTGTTGTGCGACCGGAGCCCAGCTACGGGCATCCAAGGAGCATGATCTTCCCCGAGCCTTCACCGAGCGGAGGTTGTCTTCTCCGACCTTCACCAAGCTCCATCTTCTATTCCTTCTTTCTCGACGACGATGGTGCGTACAACCGATGCATCTTCTTCACGGACGGATCCTATGGAGATCCCCGAGTTCATTCCTCCACCTACTACATCTATTCCTCATCCGAGGATTGTCCACCCTTCAGCGGAGGTCCGGAAGGTCTACGAGGAACTGCTGAAGAGAAAGATTGAGCCCACACGCTATGTTGATTGGGCAATGGTCCGTGATCTGGGGTTCGAGGCCAACCTCACCTACGTCTTGAAGGGGCAGGCGAGACACACATCCAGGAGGCCCGACGAGCTGCAGTACCATGCCGACAGCTAGCCTTTCTTCGGCGAGTGGCCGACGTTCAAGGAACTCGTGGCGGAGTTCATGGCATCATTGGACATCAATGTGGTGCCCAATGACCTGATCGCCACCGACAGAGAGTGGAGAAAAGGGAGGGTGTCGTTCAGACTCTACAACACCAACTACACCCTCACTCTCGCCTAATTCAATTCAGTTTATAACTGGTTTCATAATGAATACTAGTACCGGAGGCCAGACAACAGGATGAACTACGATGACATATTCGCCCAGCTCGTGACTGCGCCCCCGGGAAAATTTGTCAGCTACCACAACGCTGCAGTGGCAGACTTTGAGCATCCGTTTGTGCGGATTCTTCACCGCATGCTCTACACCACGCTGTTTTCTCACGACGACTTGTCTCTCAGCAAGTTTCAAGAGACAGATTTGTTTTTCCTGCACAAATTGCTGAAGCGCGAGGAGTGCAATTGGGGCGCGTTCTTCTTGACGCATGTGTTGGCCGTAAGGAGGAGTACACGGAAGGCTCCAATCCACTTTGGAGGGCTCATCACACCACTGGCCCTCTACCTTGGGTTAGATTTCTCCCAGCTTACTCCCCTTTCTAACAGGAGCAAGGTCAACCTCCATCATCTGCACTGCTCCAACCTCCTCCTGCTTCGTGATGGCTTGGCATATGCACATTGCCATGTCAACCAAGCATATCAAGAGTGTTCACTTCCAGACTCCGTCTTCAACATTGAGGGCGCTCAGCATTTCCGATGGCCTGCCATTGCCATCGACGACTCCGATGAAGATGGTGGTGATGATGACAACAACGATGGAGGCGAAAAGCATGAAGAGGAAGAGGAGACTTTCACTCCTCTTCGGGCACGAGTAGCACCCCAGAAGCATCCCCACATGCATATGGGTGCATCTTCATCTTCACAACCTCTTCCACCTCAACCCTCTCATCAAGGAGAGGATGCCCACTCCATGCAAGGGATGTACTCGATGTTGCAAGATATTCATCAGACCCAGTAGCAGCATACAGCTTCATACACCGGTATTCAGGATACAACGAACCGGCTGTTAGATAACCAGAGGGCTATTTTTGAGAATGAGCGCCTCCTCCTCGACAACCAATAACACATCCATGATAGGTTGCATAGGATGGAGATGCAGCAACATCCCTTCTACGATCATTACTGGAGTTAGAATTATTTTGGGGGGTATCCACAACCTCTGCCAATGCCCCAGTACGATCCGAGCTTTCAGGGGAAATACCCATCTTGGGACCCCACGGCTCCGCAGTACCTGCCTCCTCCTGAAGAATGATCGGTATCACTGAGGCAGGGTCAATACCATCGACCCTTTTAAGGTTATTTTTGACTATGAAGCCATAGTCGAATTCAAGCTTAGGGGGGGAGTTGGAACAACTCTATCCTTTATTTTTCCCAGTTTTTGTGTTTATTGTTTTGTATTTTGTCATTTATTTCTTGTAGTTATTAGTTTGTTTGTAGGATCCACACTCTATCTAGTGTAATTGTGGATGTCTTAAGTCATGTGTCATCTCGTTGCTTGTACATGGGAATTAGGGGCAAATTAAATTTTTTTAGTGTTTTTGCAAGCTTGTGTTGTTTAACTTTGAGCACATAACTTAAGGAAATAATTGGGTTTGTCAACTCTAAAATAGGAAATCACAACTGTACATTCCTATGATTCATGAAAAGTGGACGGAACTAGTTGTTTGAGCCTAAACTGATCAAATGATAATGAGACTTTAATTTGAAATAAGAGAGAGAAACCTCTTGATTACTACACAGGTCAGTAAGGAGGGACACATGATAATTTCCAAAGGTTCAGTCAATTAGTCTTGTGATCTATCCACCTCATTGTTTTCATACTCCACCTTAAGAACTGGAAGTACATTATGGTTTTAATTTCTTTGATTGCATTCCATGTAGGTAGGTTTTGCATTGCAACTACTTTCACATATTTTGCATGAAAATGAAAAAATAGACTAGTTATACATGCACATATTCTTTAGTGCATGTCATTTAGTTGCTTAACTATCATGTTGTAGCTGCATTCACATCTTTTGTGCATATAGTACATCATGCATCTTATGTCTTATAAAACATCACGGGTGATGAACTTGTTCCATACCTTCTGAATGCTTCAAATGTATAAGTTGTGCAGCAATAAGTGAGCCCAACAAACAATTCGTTGTCAGCTAAGAAAATAAGGGCTTGGAAAAAAGAAGAAAAAAAGAAGTTTTGAAAAAAAAGAGAAAAAAAAAGAGAATTGAGAAGTAAGTAGTAATGAGAGGGAGAAATGAACATGCTCTCACTGCATTCTAAGACGAATAAGCATGGTGTAGTTTCTTAGATATTCCATCTCACCTGGAGATGGAATGATATCATTCCACCCAAATGTAGGCATTAGGGCATTTTCACTTGCATATGCATCATTTAGGTCATTTTTGCTTTGTGCATGTTAAAACCGTATAACGCTTCCATTTCTTCTACAAGCCACCCATTCCATCCACCCGTTGCTCGAATTGGTAGACCACCGTGATTTTCTCCTCACTCATTAAGACTAGGAGAGCTGCTTCCATGTAGATGGTAGTTAGGGCGAGCAACGTAGATAGGAGATCACAAGATACACCGAGTTTGGACCGGAGAATTTTATTATGTTAACTGCCTTATGTGATAGTGTTCATCAATTTTGAGGTAGATATCTTTTATGGATGATTATTGTCGCCTTTAGGGTAATTATCATTCTGTGGGCAGTGAGGGCCGGAATGTGAATGTCTGGCGGGGATCATATGGTGATGTTTGTTGTGATAATCTGTTCTTTAGTTGACCCTCACAATTATATTCTAAAGTTTTTTTGCTCGAGGATGAGCAATGTTCAAGCTTAGGGGAGTTTGATGCGATGATTTTGATTCACATTTATAGACTTGTTTTACTCGCGTTTTATGCGTTTATTGGTCATTTTGGTGGTTAATATTGCATAATTCACTTACTTTAGTCTATGATCCTTCTCAGTGTCAAATTTCTCTTATTTTATTGTTTTGAGCATAAATGATTACAATAATAGGTTTTATCTCGGCTTATGTGGTTTTGTTTTGCAATTCCAAGAAAAACACATATATGCAGCTGTCGATACCATCGACGGCTGTCGATACTATCGACACAGCCACAGGCAGCCAGCCGCAAGGAGCAGCGTAGATTCGATACCATCGACAGGGAAGTCGATGGTAGCGACATTCCATCAGGTTGCTGGCGAGTAGACAGTCGATACTATCGACCCCATAGTCGATACTATCGACACGTGGAGTTTCAATGACGGTAAAGGGATAAAACCGACACCTAAGGGTGTCGATACCATCAACCCACGTTGATGGTATCGAGTCAGCATCAGGCACAATGACAAAAAGAAAGGAAGGCTTGCCGATATTGCGAGGGGTCGATACCATCGACCCGCGTCGATGGTATCGACACCGTCAGATTAGAGTTTGTTTCAGATCATCTCTAATCCAACGGATGTGATATTTTTGCAACCTAATTCAGTGATTATACCTAATGACGGTGGCCAAGAGTAGGGTATCACACCATTATCCACTACACACGTCCCGAGAAGGGTGGAGAGAAGAACGGAGCACAGAAGCACGCCCTGGCTGTTCCGGAAGCCGAAGAAGACGTTCTCCATTGCCGAAAGGCTGTAGATCGTGTATTCTACACCGAGGAACGCTTGGATCTTCTCCGTTCAGGGGTTTCATTACTTATTCACATTTTTCTCCATGTTTCCCCTTTTCTCAACCATGTTTTGCTCTAAGATGAACATGCGAGGCTAATCCCCTTTATCTTTAGGACCGGGAGTAGCCCGGGGAAACATTGTATGCCATTTTTATCATAGTAATTCATAATTTATCTCTTAAATCCGTGGTATGATTTCATTTTCTCAATTATATTGTTATGCTTGATCACCGTAATGATAATCTAATGCCTTTAATTACTTTGAAAGAAGAATTAACGGTTGAAAAGAGACAAAATTCACATTAATTAACAAATCCCTTGAACAAGGTGATGTAAGGTTAATGGTGGAAACCCAGAGGTCGATTATAATGCACCTAGTTTAGGGTATAGGTTACTACGACAGTGGAACCAACTAGACTTAGGTAGGGAATTGTACCACGACAGTGGACAATTCTGACTACAGGCCACTACCCGGATTGAGAGGTGAACCCGAGTAACTATATAGAAATTCATACAATGAAAACCCACAGTGAAACCACAATCCTAAAGATCTCCATTTTAATTAATTAAACTAAACCTTTAATCGATTGCTTTGTTTTATTTTATTTTCTTTTATTTTAAAAACAACTCTCATAACCTTTTATTTGGTCTAGCTGATTGCGAGTAGTTAGTAGTAGTCTACTGATAATTTAGTGTCCCTGAGTTTGACTCGGGCCTCACAAGGGCCTATACTACATTGACGTGTGCACTTGTGTTATACGCACGGTAAAATCGTGTCAGATGGTATATTTTTACATGTTGGACCCTAGGTTTTGGGTAAATTGCACTTTACACCAAAACTAGGTTTTAAAGCACAAGGATTACTCTTCAAGCTATATCTTGGTACCCAAGCTTGTGAAATTCATATCACCACATAATATACATTCTTATGATGTCTCAACATCAGAGGAACATCTTATCATGTGCAAATTGCAAATAACCCCCTCAACTTATGTAATTTGCACTTTAGTCCATTATTAACAAAACAATGTTTCAACATTATGCAAAAAGGACTGAAATTGAAATATAAGTTCCTCAAAAGCCTTAATTACATTTCATAGGATAAACACAAGCATCTAATCACTTATTTAAGCAAAACACCTAGGGTTAGTACATAACCCATGTCAGGGATGTTACAAATTATCCACCCCTTACAAGGATTTCGTCCCTGAAATCATTACAAAAACATTTTAAGAGAAAAGAGCAGGGTATTTCCTCCTCATCTCTTCATCTAGTTCCCACGTGGCTTCTTCAACACCACGGTGATTCCAGAGGACTTTCACAAGACTTATGTCTTTCTTTTTCAACTTTTTAATTCTTCTATCAAGAATTGATATAGGTCCTTCTTCATAAGATACATCTTCATTCAACTCTATTTCCATAGGTTGCAGAACTGATTCTGTATCAGGATGACATTTCCTTAACATGGAAATGTGGAACACTGGGTGTAACTTTTGCAGCTCTGGTGGTAACTTTAGTTTATAAGCTACCTTTCCAATCCGTTCAATGATTGGATAAGGCACCATAAACCTAAGAGCTAACTTTCCTTTCCTTCCAAATCTAAGAACTCCTTTCCAAGGTGAGACTTTGAGATACACTCTGTCTCCAACCTGGAATTCTAAAGGTCTACGACGCTTATCAGCATATGACTTCTGCCTATCCTGTGCAGTCTTTAACTGTTGTTGTATGATTTTAATCTTCTCAGTGGTCTGCTGCACAAGATCATGACCTAAAAGTTGATATTCACCAGTTTCATACCAACATAGGGGTGATCTACAACGTATACCATACAAAGCTTCATAAGGTGCCATGCCAATGCTATGTTGATAGCTATTGTTATAGGCAAACTCTATCAAACTTAGGTGCAAATCCCAACTTCTTGTAAACTAAAGAACACATGATCTAAGCAGGTCTTCTAAAGTCTGTATAGTCCTTTCTGATTGTCCTTCAGTCTGAGGGTGAAAGGCTGTACTAAACCTTAAATGTGTGCCTAAGGCTTTATGAAGTCACTCCCAAAAATGACTCATAAACTGGGGACCTCTGTCAGAAACAATGATAACTGGGACTCCGTGCAGTCGCACTATCTCATTTACATACAACTGTGCTAGCTTCTCAGCATAATAGGTTGTTTTGACAGGTAAGAAATGTGTTGTCTTTGTCAACCTATCAACTATTACCCAGATGGAATCATGTCATTTGGCTGTTCTGGGTAATCCAACCACAAAATCCATGGTTACATGATCCCACTTCCACTGTGGTATGGGTAAAGGTTGCATTGTTTGTGCAGGCTTCTGGTGTTCAACTTTAACTTGCTGACACACTGGACACCGCATAACAAACTCAGCAACGTCCTTCTTCAAACCAGGCCACCAATACATAACTTTCAAGTTACGATACATCTTGGTGCTTCCTGGATGCATAGCATACATTGAAGAATGAGCTTCCTCCAGGACTAACTTCCTCAAGTTATCCACATCAGGCACTATCATTCTACCATGATAACAAGCTACCTGATCATATGAGTCATTGAAACCTTCTCGTTTCTCATTACCATACTCCGATCTAATCTGCTGAACTGCAACATCAACTTGCTGTGCCTCCTTAATCTGCTATCTCAGAGTAGGTTTTATATGCATCTCAGCTAACAACCCTGATAACAATGATACTTTTAACTATACATTGTCTTGCCTTAAGGAGATAAGCATATCTCTCTTAGAGCACACTAAGGAATTCAGTTGTGCTCTATCTAGGGCTAGTGTTGCTGATTTCCTACTTAAAGCATCATCAACTACATTGGCCTTTCTTGGATGGTAATCAATTGTACAATTGTAGTCCTTGATTAACTCCATCCAACGGCGTTGCCTCATGTTAATCTCATGCTGAGAAAAGATATACTTAAGGTTCTTATGGTCTGTGAAAATCTGGAATGTCTCTCCATAAAGATAATGTCTCCAGATTTTCAAGGCATGAACTACAACAGCTAGTTCTAGATCGTGTGTCGGATAATTCTCCTCATGTTTCTTAAGCTGTCGAGAAGAAAAAGAAATCACTTGTTTATCCTGCATCAACACACATCCTAGTCCATTCTTAGAGGCATCACAGAAAACTATATATCCTTTTCCTTGTTCAGGTAACACCAACACAGGTGCACTTGTCAATCTCTCCTTTAATAGCTGGAAAGATTGCTGACACTTATCACTCCAGGAAAAAGGAACATCCTTCCTAGTCAACTTAGTCAAGGGTAAAGCTATAGAACTGAAGTTCTTAATGAACCTTCGATAATAGCCTGCCAACCCTAAGAAACTATGAATTTCCGTCGGTGTCTTCGGTTGTTCCCATTGCAGGACATATTCTACCTTTTTAGGGTCAACACGTATACCTGAAGCAGATATTACATGTCCAAGAAAAGAAATTTCTGGTAACCGGAACTCACACTTGCTAAACTTAGCGTATAACTTATGCTTTCTTAGTAAAGTTAGAGCCTGATGAAGATGTTGTTCATGCTGCTGAGCATCTTTACTATAGATCAGGATGTCATCTATGAAGACAACAACACATTGATCGAGAAAAGGTCGAAAGATTCTATTCATGAGTTCCATAAATGCAGCTGGTGCATTTGTTAGTCCAAACGACATAACTGTGAACTCATAGTGACCATACCTTGTCCTAAAACTGACTTAGGTATGTCACCCTCCTTAATACGTAACTGGTGATATCCCGACCTCAAATCTATCTTTGAGAAGATAGTTGCACCACACAACTGGTACAGAGATCATCAATCCTAGGCAAAGGATACTTATTCTTTATTATTACTTTATTTAATTGTCTATAATCAATGCACAACCACATTGATCCATCTTTCTTTTTAACAAAAAGGACCGGAGCACCCCAAGGCAAAGTACTCGGTCGGATGAAACCCTTCTCAAGAAACTCTTGTAGTTGTTTCTTGAGTTTTGCCATCTCGGCAGGCGCCATCCTATATGGTGTTTGTGATATTGGCTATGTGTTCGGGATTAGATTGATCTCAAAATCAATCTCTCGCGGCGGTGGTACACCTGGAAGTTCTTCAGGAAATACATCTTCAAATTCCTTGACTATCAGAACTTCAGCAGGGTTAAGATTCTCCATGGTAGTATCTACCACATAGGCCAAGAATGCATAACATCCTTGCCTCATCAGTTTCTTAGCAACCATAGCTGACACCAAACATGTTGGTAGAATCTTTCTTTCTCCTTGAAAGATCCATGTGTCACTTTCATCAGTGAACACAGCTTGCTTGGACTCACAATCCAAGACAACCTTATACCTTTCTAAGGTATCCATCCCCAGGATTACATCGAATCCATGCATCTCAAGTGGTATAAGATCCACTTGAATGCGATGTTCAGAAAAGAATAGAATACAGGGAGAACATACCTCCTGCAACACAGCAGATCCCATCAAAGGAGTTTCTAACAACAAACTGTGTGGTCTATGACTTGTAGTCAGGTTGCAGTCAAGAATCACTCTTCGAGTGATAAAGGAGTGCGTAGCACCCAGATCAATTAAAACATATACAACGCAAGATGTAGACATATCAGAATATAATAATTCCATCTGACCTGCCACAACCCGAGGGTTGATCACTGCATCAGGTGGATTTATTGCGTAGAATCTTGTCGTTGCTTGTGGTTGATTCAGTGTTCGATGACTGGGTGCCGATGATCCTGCTTGGGACGCTTGTCCACGTCCTCTAGCGTTGCCGGGAAACTATCACATTTGAGATCCTTGCTGACTCTGCCTTTGAGGTTGAGTTACACTCACTTCTCCAGCTCTATAATCTTTCATCAGATGTCCCATCTTTCCACATATATAACAACTTCTATTCAGTTGTTGTGGTCTGGGTGGTCATGTAACCGACATAGATGTTGAACTGCGAGCTCCTTCTAGCGGTAGGCTTTGCCCTCTACCCCTATTCGACGTCCACTGCGTCTGGGTACTAAATCTAGGTGGTGGTGTAGGCACAGAAAACCTTGGTTTCTTAAAATCTTTGGATGAGGATCCTTGGAACTGGGGATACATCCTCTTGTTCTTGGTCTGTCTCTTCTCTGACACAGACCTCTCTATCCTCCTGACTGACTCCACAAAAGTAGCAAATCTTTCCCTATTCTCCAGAGCAGACACAGGGGTGGTCAACTCAGCATTTAACCCCTTCTCAAAACGCCTAATCCCTTCTTCATCTGTAGCTGCCATATGCAGACAAAACCGCAACAACTCCATGAACTTAGCCTCGTATTCGCTAATATTCATAGGTCCTTGTCTTAACCTCTCAAACTGAGAGATTTTCTCATCCAAGAACGTCTTAGGGAAGTATCTATTGATAAATTCTCGTCAAAAATATTTCCATGCAATCTCCACACCTGGCCTTTTCTGTTCTTCCATGGTCCACCAATGACCGACACTCCCCTTGAGAAGGTATACAACATGTCTAACATTTTCATCTTATGGGATGTTCATGATTCTAAAGGCCTTCTCTAGTGCATTTAACCACAAGTCAGCATCCGTTGGGTCAGCTGTTCCAGCATACTCCGTGGCTCCAACTCGGCGAAGTCGTTCAAGCGTTTTGCTGGATCCTTGTCCTTCAGGATGGGTAGGTGCCCTAGGTACATGTATAGGCATCCTATCAGTCATATGTGTCATGGAAGTCATGAAATACCCGAACATGGATTGGAAGGATGGATTCCCCATTTCAGCTGGTTGAACTGGGGTGGTTCAGGCATAGGCTCTTCTCTTTCTTGGTTACTTGCACTTCTCTGGGTGCAGCGACACTACTCTCTGCAACATGTTCCTCGTGTGACCCAGACATCTTTAGTTTTATCTTCTCCTCCTATACGAGCAGAAGACACTATCAGATATACTGGAAGACACTAGAGAAACTCTACAACCTAAGTCCTATGTCTCTGTAGACTCAGCGAACCTAGAGCTCTGATAACACTAAATTGTGACTTCTGTCTCGGAAAATGAGATCAACGAACGTGGAAGCGATTAATTAGCAGAGGAATCACGAAAAATCACTAAAAATTTAAATCTTTTTGTAAAGAGATCCTCAAACGGTAAAACTCTTTCATAAAGAAACAAGGTAAGTTATTTACAAACTGATCAATCATTACATCTCTGTAATATCATACCTCAAGGGTTACAGGAATCAACCGCCATGTTAACTGTACATGAGCAGTATACAAAAATCTCAGATCAAGATTAAATCATCTACTGATCGTAGGACTTGAGAGTACAGATACGACACATAGGACATTCTATCTATAAGACTTGACAGACAGTGTCTCCACCTGAGGATCACTGCTGTCCCGAATGTTGCTGTTGCTGCTCACCCACTGAAAGGTTCCTTCGTCCTCGGCGTCTACCTAAAAAGTCAAATCCCATGGGGGTGAGACAATCGAAAAATTATCCCAGCAAGAGTTATAACTCTTCACCAGAAGCATTGTTATTACAAATAAATGAATAACACTAAACAATAGAATTATAAATACTCAACAGTAGGCAATTTATTGAATAAACTAAGTAGAGAAGTATTCTCTAAGAAATCATTTCAATTATAACTTGTTTGAATGACAAGACATATATCATTAAAGAAGATGAAGAACATTTATATTATTTGTCCAACTAGGACATTATAAATAATGTATCACCAATCATTGTTTCTCATATTTCAACCTAAGCAATTATGCTACACGGCTGATTACGTTTTTCAAACATATTTATGCCCTGAGGAGATGAGATATACCACTCATACTCCAATTGACCATTACAAAATTGTAATCGGTACCATACATAGGTCATCGGAAGAGCCAGATTTCTACGACCTCATCTTCCTCAATTAGTATGAGGATCAACATGCAGGACATCTCGTGTCTCTGCCATAATAGCTTTCTAGGGTATTCTGGCAACTACGCTATTAAAGTTACAGTGGCATGATGTACTCTCTTTTCCATCGAGGGATTTCTTATGTATCTCCCATCGATGCAGCATTAACAACATTATTAGGAGATTAGTGATACATCATCCCGACATAAGCATATAATGAAGGATTGAGAGATTAAATGTACATCTCACATCAATTCCCTCATTAGGATGTTAGGATATTCACGTCCATAACCCCTGCATACTCAAAAGTATGCTCTCCAGGAGTTCCCTTAGGAAAACCTGATTCACCATTATTTAACTTCTAACAATGATGGATCTATGGTCAAGGCTCTACATGATATCATTATACTTGATTATTTATGTACATTTTGGCATTCTTTTAGCATCATACATGTTTTCAAGCACAAACCAATAAGACAATTGCTATAAAGAAAGAGTACTAATTGTATCAAGTTCATATTACATATTGTTAACATTGGGATATCAATCCCTAACCATCTCATCATTATGATTCAGGAATGTGGGTATTCAAACCCTTAGATCATCAAAAAACTTATTACCAAGTAACATATTGCTATCAAGTCATTTAACAGTACGAATATGATTGTAGCAATGCAGGTATTTCTCATGGCTCATACAACCTATCAAGCTCATATGTTAACTCTCACTAGGCAACATATCATATCATTACTTTCAAAGCTTATAAAGTGCTTTCAATGAATATGGCATCATAACCCTTACCTGGCTATGCTCACTTCTTTATAAAGACCTGCATGACTAACACAATTGATATCATGCACATTATATCTGTATCAGCACAATACAAATTATTTCCAAGTCAAGTATAGAACACCACGACCGTGCTATCTTGCACGGTCGTGCTACAGAAGATTACCACGACCGTTTTACATCACCATGGCTGGTTTCTAGGGTTAGGGTTTCCTATTCAATTCAATTAGGGTTATCCAACCCCTTTAGCTTAAAAAGGCATAATGATTTCTCATTACATAATTCAATTAAAGAGCTTCATGCTATAAAGCATAACCTAGAATTAGGATTTCCTGTTCAGATCATCACATTACCCTAGATTAGGGTTTACTAATCACATTGCATCACATTACCTTAGATTAGGGTTTACTATTCATATTACAATGAATTAAGATCATACTATCATCATGTATGAGGATTACTTCTATTAATGCCTTCAATTAGGATTATGATTCATTAGCCATCATAATTAGGGTTTCATGATCTCTCTATCATGAATGATACCCTAATTAGTTATTCATTCATATTGGGAGTCTAATACTTGATTAACATTCATATAAGAAGTCTTCTCTCTCATCTTTCTATAAGATGATGTTTGCATTACCCTTGATTAGGCTAAGTCAATTCAACATTGACATCATGGGTTATGTCATTACTATTGTGATCATTAAGGCTTACTCATTCAAAGAGTATTAATCACTCTATCCTATCAAGAGTACCTTTATAATGATCACCACTAATAATAACATGCATTAATCAACTAATTACTTGGTCCCTTAATCACTTTAGGTACCTATGAGGTTTAGGTTAATCAATCACTAAACTATCTTGACCACTAAGGCATCAAATGATCTTGACCTTCATAGACCTTAAACGGTCTTGCATACTAAACCCCCAAACGGTCATGGACAGACCTTGAAACCGTTTGGTGTTGAAGACCGTTTGGTCTTGTTTGACTCTGAAACCGTTTGGTAAAGTGCACACTCAAGACCGTTTGCCCAAGATGGGGTGAATACCGTTTGGTCATGAAGACCGTTTGGTCAAGTTTGACTTTGAAACCACATGGACATAACCGATCTTGAAACCACATGAGACCAAATGGTTTGGGATCGTTTGGTCCCAAACGGTCTTGAGACCGTTTGGTCCCAAATGGTCTGGAGACCGTTTGGACTCAAACGGTCTTGAGACCGTTTGGTCCCAAATGGTCTGGAGACCGTTTGGACTCAAACAGTCTTGAGACCGTTTGGACTCAAATGGTCTTGAGACCGTTTGGTCCAAACCACCTCAAAACTGCAAGGACCAAAAAGTGTCTCAACCTCTTCAATTGAGTTAGGGTTTTCAGTGTTGAACCCCTCAATCGATCATGTACTTGTTAGCCACTCATTAATTGAGTTAATTAGGTCAACCATTAACTGATTTGACACTAAATTGACCCTCAATTGATCATCAATTAGGGCTTGGATCAATTGGATTAGGGTTTGAAACCAATGATCCTTCAACATGCTTCAATATGAGTCTAAATGATTTGAAAACATTGAACCATCATTCAATTGATCATGACCTGACCCCAAACGGTCTTGGGATCGTTTGGATGACCTCCAAACGGTCTTTAGACCATTTTCCCAAGTCAACACCAAAAACTAACTCAACCAATTAAGGTTTGGTTCATTGGATTGATCACTAGGTCAACGATTTATTGCACCTCAACTAATTACCTTTAGATCTTCAACCACTTAACCATAGTCAACCCTAGACCTCCAAATGGTCTTGGGTGACCCCCAAACGGTCTTGGGGTCATTTAAATATCCTACAAACGGTCTTAAGACCGTTTTCCCATTATTTCATCAAAAACCAAGTCATTCAATTAAGGTTTGAACCCTAGATTTGGTCACCAAATCAGCAATCGATTATTCATCGACTTGATATCATTGGGTCCTCAATTGGTCATCCCTACTTAACCCTAGACATCCAAACGGTCTTGGGTGATCACCAAACGGTCTTGAGACCGTTTGGGTGATCCCCAAATGGTTTTGAAACCGTTTGGGCCACTCAACCCAAACTTCAACATAATTCAATTATTGAAATCAACAATTAACCCGATTAGGGTTTAGGTGGTTGATGGGCCTTCAATTGGTGATTCAATTGGAATTAATTGATAATTTTTGGTAGGTAGTTAGTCTATGTTATTCTCAACAGTCCTCCAAATGGTCAACACTTGGTCAACGCATCCAAATGGTCTTGGACCATTTGCTTCTATGCGGTTTGGTTGAAACCGTTTGCATTCAAATGGTTTTGAAACCCTTTGCTCCCAAATGGTTTGGGAAACCGTTTGAGAAAGGGTTGGAGACCGTTTGCTAAAGTAAGGTTCTTGGATAAAAATTGAAGTTAATGTACCTTAGTCTACCTCAATAATAGGGGCTGTTCTTCACAGAATTGCTAGCAAGAACACAAGAGTAGCAAAGGAAGAAGAATAACTAACGATTTTTCATGGAGATGAAGATGCATAAACAAAGCTCAAGGTTTAGAGTTATAAAACCCGCCTATAGGACTGATCCAGAGCTCCAAGCTTCTTAGATTTAATGGTGGATGAAGCTCCAGTATTTGTCCAAGCTTCGTTCTTCAAGTTTTGGATGGAGAAGATGGCTAGAAAGAAGAATCGTGTGAAAAACACCAATAAACCAACCTTGTTTTATGGTTTCCACCATGAATTTGAGGTAGATGGTGATCAAAGCTTACCAAACTAGCTTGGTCGTCCTTCCTCTGGTACAAAGCTCCTTCTTGGTTGGCCAAAGCAAGAAGATAAGGAAAAGAACTAAGGGAAACGATCCCTTGCTTTGTTGGAAAGATACACATATATATTTTTGGATATTTTCAAGGAAAGTGAAAAGAAGAGGATTATCTCCGTTTATTTCCCAACTAAAACATCCAAAACTTCCTCCATCCTTTGGCCACGTTTCCACCTTTTATCCTCATGCAAAACTCCTCCATTATCCAAGGTTAAAAGGAAAAGAACTAACACCTTAAAGAAAGATATAATAATATCCACCTTTATTGGATATTGCTTAATATATTATTATTTGTGAGTAATTTCCACTCCTACCATGATCATTCAAATGAGGCACCCCTCTCATTTTCTTTGCTCTACTTGATGCCAAGAAACATGAGAGATCCTCTAGAGGTTATATTTTTACATGTTGGACCCTAGGTTTTGGGTAAATTGCATTTTACACCAAAACTAGATTTTAAAGCACAAGGATTACTCTTCAAGCTATATCTTGGTACCCAAGCTTGTGAAATTCATATTACCACATCATATACATTCTTATGATGTCTCAACATCAGAGGAACATCTTATCATGTGCAAATTGCAAATAAACCCCTCAACTTGGGTAATTTGCACTTTAGTCCATTATTAACAAAACAATGTTTCAACATTATGCAAAAAGGACTGAAATTGAAATATAAGTTCCTCAAAAGCCTTAATTACATTTCATAGGATAAACACAAGCATCTAATCACTTATTTAAGCAAAACACCTAGGGTTAGTACATAACCCAGGTCAGGGATGTTACAGTTCCAACCTAGATAAAGATAGAGAAAAGAACAAAATCAAAAGAAATGGAAAATATAAGGTGAAACTTACTAAGTTAGGTCAAGATCACCAAGAAGGAATTTTAGAAACCCTAAAGGAAGTAAAACAAAACCCTACATGCTTCCACCAAAAAATTCGCCTTCTTCTTCTACCTTGGACTAGTCCTACATAGTTAAACATAGAGGGAATGAGGTTTTTAGTAGGAGGGAAGTGGTAGAGAGAAAAACTTTCGTTTGGGATCTTAAAAGTAGATATATAAAGCTTGAAGGATAAGGAAAGAGAAGAAGCATGAGGTGTCTTAAAGCTCTCCATGCATCCATGACCTTAAACTATTATGGATATACAAGCAGCGACAAAAGCAGCTGACCCACCATCCATGGAGACCAACTTAGCCCTTGTTTCTTTATTTTGCAAGCAAAGCAAATAAACCATTTGCTTGATAGCTCCTAAAGGTAGCTCATCCATAAAGGGGTAAACCCTAAAATACCCTTGAGGAAAACACCTCCAAACCAAGGTTCAACTAGGTGCCCCATGGATCAAAAAGCTCAAGAATGATGAGAAAACATCCAAAGAAAATAATGAAAGTAATAAATTTCAAGAAAAATCTCCCAATTGGGTAAATTGTAGAAAAGTCCAAAATGTACATAAAATTACATAACTTGCACAAACATTGTTCAAATTCGACCAAACTTGAAACTTGAGCTTGTATTATGATTCCAAATCATATCAAAAGGTTATATTATAGTTCTAAGAATTCAATTATGATAATTAAGTATGTTCAAAACTTTTAGCAAGGTCAGGGGTCTCTCAACCATAAATCCTTATTTGGGATTTCGCCCCTGAAATCCAAGGTAGACAAAGATGGATACTTCTCATGCACCTCATCCCCAGTCTTCCACGTGGTAACTTTCATCTCATGATTATGTCACATTATTCTCATATAGTCATATTCTTCTCCCTCAACTTCTACATGTGTCGCCTTGGTTCAACATATGAACTATTGTACCACCTGTACAGGTCTGGTAGTACCTTTCAACTTTGGGACTGTGCTTTCATCCTAAAGCATTCTATTTGTTGTATCACACATTGCTCGGAGGCCATACTTACTGGCTCTTACCAAAAATAGAACATCATGTATATCTTATCATATGTAACTTTACAAGGTTTCATCTCTATGCTCCTTTAATGGTTGTTGTAATTAACAACTCAATCAACCATGTAGGCATCTCCTAATTTTCAAGAACTATGAGGAATATGTTTTAGAGGATTCTCCAATCATCTCAATGGTTGACTAACCATCTGTTTGGTTGAATAATCATACACTTGTCTATAACTGTTAACAAATATATCTTCCTGATTCACATTGTTAGGGGTAGAGCAACAACATTGTCTTCATTTTATCAGGATTCACATAACATACTTAACATAGGTATCATAACTCCAAGAGGATACTTTAGTCAACCCCCAACTCATTCTTACTAGACTTGTCACACATAAGTATAGTAACTTCAACATTCTTAAGGTTTAGTAAAGATATTGACCATGTTACTGATCATATATGAAATACCTTAAGATGTCATCATTCAAAGCTTGATACAACTTGTAAGACATGACCTGAACTGTAACATCCCTGACCTGGGTTATGGCTTAACCCTAGAAGTTTTTCTTAAGTAATTTATTTACAAACTTGTTCTAATCTTATGAAAAGTAATTAAGATTCTTTGTGAAGTTTATTTTTCAAGTGTGAGCTTAATTGCAAACTATTTGTGCATAGTCTGAGTGTAAAATGCAATTTACCCAAGCTGAGGGGTTACATTGCAATATGTCACATGTTTAATGTGCCTTAAGTGTCTTATCATCATAAGAGAGAAGATTATCCTAAGTGGTGGCATGTGGAAAGCCTATTTTCCAAGTTTGAACTTGTTTGAATAATGTTAGTGCCTTGTGTACCAATTTTGATACAAATTGCAATTTACCCAAAATGTAGGGTTGATATGCAAATTACCACATCTAGAGTGTCCCTACTCCCTATAGGTATCATTTAGAGGAGATATAAATAAGGAGACACCATTATTGAATCATCTTTGAGTGATGGTACTCTTGGCGATGAAAAGACTAAGAAAGGATTGAATTTGAAGCCTTTACTTGAGTTGTATCGAGTTATAGATTGATATGGGAGTGTCTATCGACCAAGGAGCCATATAGGGGATCCCATATTAGTTTGTGAACTCTTGGTAAAGGACATTGTAAAGAGTGAGACCCGATAGGGGGTCCACTCTTCACTGAATTGAAGAATATGTCCATCCAATCCCAAAAATACCAAAAAGGTAAGAAGGGAAGGAGGAATTTCATTCATTTCTCAAATGGTACATATTACAAAGCATGATAATGGATAAAAAGCGGAACAAAACTATTACAAAGTTACAATGGGTATCATTATACAATATCTCATCACCATAAAAGGTGATATTACAAAAACTTGAACTAACTACAAATAAGCCCAGTAGTAGAGGGTAACCTAGCCATTCCAAGCTATCCTTAGGAACAATTCTCTTTATATGATCTTCAAGCAACCTTTATCTTTAATGCACCTAAACCTGGGTGGAAGGGAACATCACCCAGAACATAGGAAACAACATAGAGGTCAACAAAGAGCTGAGTATGTACATATATTAAACACTTGAGCATTATATAGGGTTATGAGAGCAAAAGAGATGTTCCCACAAAAAGGGGGCTAATAGCAATTAGGTAAATTCAAAAGAAGTGTAACAAGAGAAATGAGGCATATACAAAAAAATTCAAATACAAGTATGAGAAATAAAGTGCCTTGCCAAAACAATCACCATCAATCATAATATAAAATAGTAAATGGTTGCATGCATACAATGTAGACTAAATATACCTAAAATAGGGCCATAACACCATAGGATCATGGCCTAAAAAGTAAGGGTGGAAATGCACACCCCAGGCTGAATACACGCGCCCTATATAAATATGGTTGTACATAAGTACTGCTATTCTAGATATTCTAGTCATACAAGCAGCATGCTATAATAGAGTGGCAAGACTTATTATTTTAGTCATTTCTCCAATAAAGGCAATATGGCAGGAGGGGTACAATGCCCCAATTGAGCATAACAACATAAATATCATAGAAACAAAAGGAATTCATATCAGGATCAATAAATGTCCAAGTATTTGGATTTTTAAAGGGATTTACAATTCAAGAGATGCCTCATTAAAAGATATATGGATTTCAGTCATTTAATGCCCAAAATAAAAATAGAGAGTGTACATACCTTATGACCAGTCCTAGATATTCATTGACACCTCCTAAGTTTAGGGTCAGGGTTGTCTTAACCTAGTCACAATATATGTGCATTCAATTAATATAATATGCGTTAAATCCCTTACTCAGAAATCGACCCTACTTTCGGTTGGAAATCTAGTCACGAAACCCATCCCAATAAATCAGTCATATTTTTCTGATCTCAAAAACATATTTAACCTAGTTATGATTTTTTATAAGTTATAATCATTTACTGCTTAAAAGGAAAATAAATTGCAAATTGACCAAAATACCCTCGAATGAAAGACAAATATCAAACAGGGTGTTACCCATCACCATAGTAATATGCATTCACATTATTCACAGTCAATGATGAGTCAAACTATGCAAAAGGTCGGGAATACCCCTCGTGGGTGCTAGTGGTCGAACTCAGGCTCCATTGGCAGGACTGGGCTTTCACCCCAGGGATTGATTTCCTTATCCCTCGCACCATGGATGCCTATAGGAGCTCCGAGCTCATGACCTTAGGTTTACTTGATCTATGCTGGAGATCTGGACTCCATCCTGGTGAGACCGCAAGGCCCCTCTCGATCAGAAGATCCCCTATTTGGGGTATCTCCACGACTGAGCTCAACATGGCCCACCTACAGAGCAGGTCATCTCAGGGTAGTACAACCATTGAATGATGGTGGTTCAGAGACTTCCATGGGTGGTACAGAGCTCGCGGCATCAAGGAGGATATGATATAGGCGTAAATAGGGAAAGTAAGACTCGACAATGCACAAGGAACATCAGAGCTGTTTGGGAAGTAGGCCAGTGAAAATGATGACTGATTGTGAGGAAGAACCAAGACTTGGCGGGGAAGAGTACCTACACACATTTCAACGTCATTCAATCCCAGAAGTCCTGCCGATTAAACACGATGGGTTCGGTCGTGTCCCTGGGGTCAGGAACCATAGGAGTCCTTCTCGTTAGAAAGCCAAAACAAAGGAAGGCAACAACGTTTATCGACTCGACAGCCCAGAAAGAATTGGGACGATATGTATATATGGAATGAAAGAACACAATCTATAGATGGTTACCTTTCCATTAATTGAAGTGAGAAGCATCAATTTGCTAGAACAACAAGGCATCTGTTGGGGGGTGGACAGCTCAGTCCGGCAGGTGAGCTTGGAGCTGTCAGTACCGATTGATTGCGGTGAAACATGGAGGGGGAAGCGATGATGTGTTCCTTGTGGTTTGAGGGTTCTTGGAGATTGATAGGTTAGGGGTGTCGGGGCCACAGGATACATCAACACCAGAGGAAGAGAAGGGAAATTGGGCGTCCTCTTTCCACGGATCGTAAGGGGGGTATTTAGGGGTCTCCGGGCTCTGGGAGTCAAAACAGGTCTAAAGGCGAAGGAATCACACATAAGGATGAGGCGTGGAGAAAGGACGACGAGGAGGAGTAATGAGCTATAGGGGAACTGGTCATGCAGAGGTAGCAGAGCAGTCTCATGCACGGGAAGCTCGGGGCTGGGAGATGAAGTCCAATACCCCGTCTACCCGACCCAGTAAAGAGTCTGCGTGACCTGCGTGACAAAGACATAAACCAATACCTAAGTCAAATATGGTTTTAAAAAATGACATAAAACAAAATAACTTATATCCTACCTTCTAAACCACCATTAAATGTGTATTTGATGTTTGATTAAGCTCAAATTATGTAGGTTAGCTAATTTGGGTGTGAAGAACATGAATTTGGACTTATCTTTAGTAGTTGAGATTGTTTGTGTCATATTTTCCCCATTATATTCTTAGTCATCTAATTAGGGTTTTAAACTTATAATAATGGTCAAATTGAGTAAACCCTTTGTAGTTGTATTCAGTTCTCTCACTCAATATCTAAACGTCACACTATGGTATTAAATCCATATCAAGACAATAGTGTGGTATCACTATACACCAATCTCCCATAATTCAATTATTAGGGTTATAACATCCTAAGATTTATGTCCATGGGGTACAATAGAGTCTATTAGGTTATTAGGTCCCAACAAGGTCTAATATATCCTAAAATTAGGGAATTGTGCACACTAAAAGGTACCTAAAACAAGAGGAAGGAAAGAGGGATATTGGATATTAATATAATGGAGTAGGGGCCTAGAAGAATGGAGGATTAGCCTTTGTGTCTGGAATTGAGTATGTTATAACACTCCACCCCTTAAAGAGGATTTTGTCCCCGAAATCCATCCACCACTAGACTTGAGTGCTAGCTTGTTCTACATATTCTCATCATCCACATCCTCCTGGTCACCATCTTCTCATCATCATCATCATCATCATCATCATCATCATCATCATCATCATCATCATCATCATCATCATCATCATCATCATCATCATCATCATCATCATCATCATCATCATCATCATCATCATCATCATCATCATCATCATCATCATCATCATCATCATCATCATCATCATCATCATCATCATCATCATCATCATCATCATCATCATCATCATCATCATCATCATCATCATCATCATCATCATCATCATCATCATCATCATCATCATCATCATCATCATCATCATCATCATCATCATCATCATCATCATCATCATCATCATCATCATCATCATCATCATCAACAACAACAACAACAACAACACAACATCGTCATCATCATGGGAAGGCTCAGAAATTCCATATTATCAACATCATTAACATATTATTATTAAAAAAAAAGGTCACATGGGAAGGCTCAGAAATTCCACCATTCTGAGTATGTTCACCCTAGCCTATACTATATAGTCATCCCTACCATTAAATTATTAGCGGTTTGGGGTATAGAATATTGATTTGAGCTTTTAAGTGAAAACCTAATTTAGTTGTCGAGGTAATTCTTATGATGGTATAATTAGCAAGGCTCATCTGGAATTCTTAGTTTGGTTGCCTCCACATATGTTTGACTTTAATACTAGGATTTATCTAGGTTTTACTTATTATAACCGCTATTAAACATGGTCATGCCTAAAACTAGTTTGATTCCTAATGAATAAACTGTATGAAACTCCAACCCTTAAAAGGTTTAAACTATAACTTGGTACATAATCTAGAGGGGTGAAAGGGTGGATCCACTAGGTCTGATATATACATATGAAACTAACTATGTCAGTCTTAGGCCTAGGGTATTAGGGTTGAACATACCAATCAAGGGTACTTCACTAAAGAGATCCACAACCTCTCAACTTTCATGGGATGGTGACTTGGTTCCAAAAACCATCGCTAAAATCTGAAAACTTTTCTTTTATACATATAAATTGATAATGAAAATAAGTTTGATGATGTAAAACTTGCGGTGAAAAAATCCAAAATTGGCGCCAAAAATCATTCGGGTAACAAATCAACCACCTATCACAACCTGATACATACACTACTATCCTATCATCACTTCTCCAAAAGGGGTATGATCCTCCTATCACCAAAAAGGTCATACAACTATTCTCTAAAATGTAAGCGTGAGAGAGAGAAGGGTTTCTTATTACTCACGGTCAACCCCAAACAAAGCCTATGAAAGCATGACATTCCACCATTCCCCATATCATTCTTAAGCATAACTAACACAACCTCATCCCAAGTCCTAAGGGAGTCATAAGGTCGCCCAACCATTATAGGAAGAAAATTGAGATTTTCCCACTACTAGTTGGTTTACAAATATAGTTCCTTCCAAAGATACTGTAACCCTACGCAACCAAGATACTCATCTTCAATCATTAAATAAACGAATCACACTATGGGATATGAGAGAGATGATTACTAATGGGTATCTGCTAATACTTATAGCTTTCTTAGTAAACTATAAATATGAGGCATGACAAGCTCAATGAAAATGGTATCCAATTATTACATGGATTTAGGTAGATCTATGTGTGACATACTCCATATTGAAGGCAAGACATTCCTAAGTATAATATAGAAAATTAATTCAAACACCTACTATCCATGTAATCATCAACATGTTTCCACCCATGTCATTATTATATATATGTCATCGATACATGCTTCTATACATACCAAGCCCTCCTAGTGGGCATATCTGAGACATGCTAGACAAACAACTAGAATAGGGCCCATAAGGGAATTAGGGTTAAGCCTATATACTAGTGTTCGAGTCCACCTACATCTTAACACTAAACTATATTTCCATACGGTGGAAAAATTAAGTTTAATAACCAGAATAGTCGACCCCTATTTAGGGAAATTTATTTATCCATATGGGGTGTTGGGTGAACTATGATTCTAAAAATCAAAGTCTCAACCAATCAGTGGTTTGGGAAGTGTAAGTGACCAATTTAATCATGGATTAAACTCTATTTGGCATTCCATTACTAGCAAATAGGTGTATCAACAACCTCTAAGAGTCACCTATTTAATTAAGGGTCAACCTAGGATAACTTGAAATAGTTAAGTTACCGACTGCTTAGGCTCTGATACCATTTTGTAAAGAGTGAGACCCGATAGGGGGTCCACTCTTCACTGAATTGAAGAATATGTCCATCCAATCCCAAAAATACCTAAAAGGTAAAGAGGGAAGGAGGAAACATCTCAAATGGTTGATCATAGGCAACTTTATAGTAAGCAATGCCTTAACCTGAAATGAGTCCATATCATTGTAGATAGTTGAACCATTTTTGTGTGTGACCTATGCACTTCATGGTAAAAGTGATAGGTTAGTGGATGAAAGCATTAAGATGGGAAATACCTTAATCCAAGATAAGTTGATAAATGAATGAAATTCCTCCTTCCCTTCTTACCTTTTAGGTATTTTTGGGATTGGATGGACATATTCTTTTTGTAGCGAAACGAGATGTCCTGCCAGCAGATGATATGAGACCCGATAGGGGGTCCACTCTTCACTGAATTGAAGAATATGTCCATCCAATCCCAAAAATACCTAAAAGGTAAGAAGGGAAGGAGGAATTTCATTCATTTCTCAACTTATCTTGGATTAAGGTATTTCCCATCTTAATGCTTTCATCCACTAACCTATCACTTTTACCATGAAGTGCATAGGTCACACACAAAAATGGTTCAACTATCTACAATGATATGGACTCATTTTAGGTTAAGGCATTGCTTACTATAAAGTTTCCTATGATTAAGGCATTAAGATGGGAAACGAAATGTCCTGCCAGCAGATGATATGAGACCCGATAGGGGGTCCACTCTTCACTGAATTGAAGAATATACCCATCCAATCCCAAAAATACCTAAAAGGTAAGAAGGGAAGGAGGAATTTCATTCATTTCTCAAATGGTACATATTACAGAGCATGATAATGGATAAGCAACGGAACAAAACTATTACAAAGTTACAATGGGTATCATTATACAATAGCTCATCACCATACAAGGTGATATTACAAAAACTTGAACTAACTACAAATAAGCCCAATAGCAGAGGGTAACCTAGCCATTCCAAGCTATCCTTAGGAACAATTCTCTTTATATGATCTTCAAGCAACCTTGATCTTTAATGCACCTAAACCTGGGTGGAAGGGAACATCACCCAGAACATAGGAAACAACATAGAGGTCAGCAAAGAGCTGAGTATGTACATATATTAAACACTTTGAGCATTATATAGGGTTATGAGAGCAAAAGAGATGTTCCCACAAAAAGGGGGATAATAGCAATTAGGTAAATTCAAAAGAAGTGTAACAAGAGAAATGAAGTATATACAAAAAAATTCAGATACAAGTATGAGAAATAAAGTGCCTTGCCAAAACAATCACCATCAATCACAATATAAAACAGTAAATGGTTGCATGCATACAATGTAGACTAAATATACCAAAATCAGGGCCATAACACCATAGGATCATGGCCTAAAAAGTAAGGGTGGAAATGCACACCCCGGGCGGAATACGTGCACCCTATATAAATATGGTTGTACATAAGTATCACTATTCTAGATATTCTAGTCATACAAGCAACATGCTATAATAGAGTGGCAAGACTTATTATTTTAGTCATTTCTCCAATAAAGGCAACATGGCAGGAGGGGTCCAATGACCCAAATGAGCATAAAAACATAAATATCACAGAAACAAAAGGAATTCATATCAGGATCAATAAATGTCCAAGTATTTGGATTTTTAAAGGGATTTACAATTCAAGAGATGCCTCATTAAAAGATATATGGTTTTTAGTCATTTAATGCCCCCAAAAAAATAGAGAGTGTGCATACCTTATGACCAGTCCTAGATATTCATTGACACCTCCTAAGTTCAAGGTCAGGGTTGTCTTAACCTAGTCACAATATATGTGCATTAAATTAATATAATATGCATTAAATCCCTTACTCAGAAATCGACCCTACTGTCGATTGGAAATCTAGTCATGAAACCCATCCCAATAAATCAGTCATATTTTTCTGATCTCAAAAACATATTTATTTGTATTTTTCTACTGAACCAATAATTAGTTATGTTTTTTTATATGTCAAAGACATAAACCAATACCTAGGTCAAATATGGTTTAAAAAAATGACATAAAACAAAATAACTTATATCCTACCTTCTAAACCACCATTAAATGTGTATTTGATGTTTGATTAAGCTCAAATTATGTAGGTTAGCTAATTTGGGTGTGAAGAACATGAATTTGGACTTATCTTTAGTAGTTGAGATTGTTTGTGTCATATTTCCCCATTATATGCTTAGTCATCTAATTAGGGTTTTAAACTTATAATAATGGTCAAATTGAGTAAACCCTTTGTAGTTGTATTCAGTTCTCTCACTCAATATCTAAACGTCACACTATGGTATTAAATCCATATCGAGACAATAGTGTGGTATCACTATACACCAATCTCCCATACTTCAATTATTAGGGTTATCATCCTAAGATTTATGTCCATGGGGTACAATAGAGTCAATTAGGTTATTAGGTCCCAACAAGGTCTAATCTATCCTAAAATTAGGGAATTCTGCACACTAAAAGGTACCTAAAACAAGAGGAAGGAAAGAGGGATATTGGATATTAATATAATCGAGTAGGGCCCTAGAAGAATGGAGGATTGGCCTTTGTGTCCGGAATTGAGTATGTTACATACATGATGACCTAAGCACCTCAGGGAGGTAATCCTTGATGAGTTAGATGCTCCTTGTAAAAAGTTGTATCAGTTTGCATAATTTGTGAGATAAAGATGAGATATCTTATCCAACAAGATAAGGGATGGCCAAAATATCATCTCTAGATTATCCTCAAGACTTTTGCTTGTCAATATAAATGTGAGTGCATAAATGTACATGTGTCAACCATGCATGGCCACGTGTCACCTTGTAGCATATGATAAAGACACCTCTTATACACTCTTTCTCATGAACCCCAAGTATATATACCTCTCCTCTCACCTACTAATGAAAGTTTACGAACCCCACAACTCTCTTTCTTTGATATATCATGTAAACCCTCTTAGATATCGTGCATAGTAGCTCAAGGAGCAAGGGGAGCTCGAGAACCAAGCTTAAGGTAAGGCCATGGTCATCTTCAACCTTGGTTGAAGTATGATTCTCGAGTTATAGTTATTCCTTTCTTCTCATCCTCATCAAGTTCTTAACTATGGTGATTCCTTGTATATGGAGGAGTTGTGAACGAGCCTTGGACCTTGGATAAGCTCATCTTCAACCTTAGGATCATAAATATTTGGAGCTTGAATCTTTGAAGTTGTTCTTGAGGCGGGTTATATAACTTGAACTCAACAATGTTATTATTCACCTTCAATATTGTTGAACTTGTTGATCTACTTTCAATTTCGAGTTCCTTTGATTAATTGATGTTCCTTTGAGTTCCAAAAGTATCTTAGAACTATTGTCCATGATATAGAACAGTAAGAACAAGAGTCTAGAGGTTGACGATGGTGACATCATCAAGGTCCAATCTGATATTGGGTTGAAGTACCTCTAACCCGATATGATGAGGTGAACACACCACTAGCATGATATGGATATGAGTAGGTACCTCTTGCACATTATGATGATGAAGTGCACATCTTGTGCACGATATGTTGTTAAGCATACACTATGTGCACGATATAAGTTCAAGTATACACCGCATGCACGACATGGAGTCAAGCATATACTCCAACTCGATATAACAAACCCTAGGTGATAAGTGATCCGACATGTTGATATGAACACACCATAAAAACAATATGGTGAGGAGTGTATACCTCATGGGCGATATGAGTGAAACATATACACACCATGAGCATGATATAGGGGTTCAAGTATTCACCTCCTACACGATATGGTGTTAGGTTTATATCCTAACCCGATATGGGATGAAACCCTAGATGGTGATATGAAACCCAAAATGATGGGTAAATTGATATAGTAATGAATGATATCTCATGAACAATATGATTGATATATATATACACCTTGTACATGATATAAGGTCAAGTCCATACCTCATGTATGATATAGTGTCAATTGTACTTTCTAGCCAATATTGTAACATCCCTGACCCGGGTTATGTGTTAACCCTAGATGTTTTGCCTAATAAGGTTGAGTAGATGCTTAATCTTATCTTGGAAAAAGTAATTAGGGCTCATGAGAAACTTATGTTTCAATTTTGGTCATGTTTGAACAATGTTGAAGCAATGTTTGCCTATTTTGGACTAAAGTGCAAATTACCCAAGTTGAGGGGTTAAATTGCAAATGTTGCATGATAAGATGTTACTCATGTGTTGACGCATCATGAGAATGAAGATGATTTAGTGGTATGGTTTTCACAAGCTTGGACACCAAGATTAAGCTTGTAAAGCAATCCTTGTGCATCAAAACCTAGTTTTGGTGTAATGTGCAATTTACCCAAAACCTAGGGTTCAATATGCAAATTACCACTTCAACAAGGTCCCTAATGCTTCTTTGCAACATGTGGGGTAAATAAAATAAGAGGGGCGCCTCATTGGAATTAAGTTGGAGGAGAGAGAATCTTGATATTAAAATAATCAAGATTTAATCCTAATTGAAACCCTAATTTAATTTAGGGCAAAAATGAATGTATTAATTAAAGGGCCTTCAACCAAAATTAAAATGGTTGGATTAAGATGTGTGTGGACGATTTTAAAGCCTTGAAAAGGCACGAGCATATCCTAAGGAGGTGAAATTCCACTCACCATTATTATAAGAAAAAAAATTTCCACTCAAATATGGATATTCTTATTATAAGGGTTAAGGTGCTTAATTTCTTTTCTCTTAATTCTTGGATAATGGAAGGAAGCTTGGTGTGATGGAGATGAATTTTCATGTAAGAAACCAAGGGGGGAGTTGTGGCAACAAATTTGGAATTAAAAGACTTTTATAAAGTATTTTCTCTCTCATCAATTTTCTTATAAAAGTACCTTTTCCAAGCCAAAACAAAGGCTTTTTCGAATTCCTTTCTTTCCCCTTGCATGGAAAACAACCAAGGAGCTATGGAGGATCAGGAGGACGATCCCCAACCTGTTGGTAAGGTTCTTGACCTCCTTTCACCTTGAATTCATGGTAAAAATAAAAAATCAATGCATAAATTCTTCATATCTCGATCCCCTCTTCATTTCTAACCAATTCTTTTCACTCAAAGCTTGAGGACGACCCTTGGAATAGTGAAAGGAGTTGCATCCACCATTTTTGCCGTGAGCTTGGAGCTTTGGAGCTCAATTGGAGGCGGTGTTTATAACTTGAACCCTTAAACTTTGTTATTGATTCCATATCTTTATCAATTGTTGATTCCTTCATTATTCCCGAAATTTTATTTGAATGATTGGTGAAATCATCATGGAAATTATAGAAAGTTTCGTGGGTTTGTAGCTTGAAGATGATGATGTCATCTTAAGCACACACCTCAACATGGGCAACCGGTTTTCAAAATCGATTGACTTAATTCAGTTACAAAACCGAATGGATAATTGATTTCAAGATCGAATGGGTAATTGCTCTCAAGATCAAATGGGTAATTGATCTTAAGACCAGTTGGAGATACTTGATGATGTAGTTGGACGTTGATCAAATGGTCCTAATTGATTGGTTGAAGGAAACCCTAGATGCCCAAACAGTTTCAAAACCATTTGGTGTTGAAATGCCAAAACCGAATGGAGATCTAAAGTGATCAAATCGTTTGGAGATTTAAGGTGATGATTGATCCATTGATCCAATGGTTGATAATGATGATTATCAATGATAGGTACAAAGGTTGAAATCCTAAAGTACCTAGATGATCAGTACCTTTAGAATGGTTAACCCTAAAAGCTTATGAAAGTAATGTCTCAATACACTATGTCAACCATAGTTGTGCATATTTGATTGAAAGGTTGATGGAACCTAATCAAGTTGAGTGGATGATAGAAAGGAATTCATACATGAGTATTAATTATGAAGAATATGTGATTAGGGTATGATCCTTAGTAAAGAGACCATGAAACCCTAATCGAGTGGGTTAATAAGCCATAATCTTGAAAGTTGGGCAATCCTGAGTGAAACCCTAGTCTAGAGTAATGATGTAACCCTAATTTAGGGTGATGATATAAGAAACCCTAATTATGGGTAATGGAATATGAAACCCTAATTGGGATAAATAGTAAACCCTAATTATGGGTAATTGAATGGAAACCCTAATTAGGATGAATAGCAAACCCTAATTATGGGTAATTGAATGGAAACCCTAATTAGGATGAATAGCAAACCCTAATTATGGGTAATTGAATGGAAACCCTAATTAGGATGAATAACAAACCCTAATTGTGGATAATTGAATTTAAACCCTAATTGAGGGTGATGTCATGTGAAACCCTAATTGAGGGTGATGCCATGTGAAACCCTATGCAATGGTATGATGAGGAGCCCTAATATAGGGTGAAGGTATGTGAAACTCAAATTTTGAGTTATAATAAGTGAAGCCCTAATCTTAGGCAATATGATGATAAACCATAACCCTAATAAGAGAACCCTAATGATAAAATAGTGGGTATTACCTTATAAAGATGAAACATCTCAAATGGTTGATCATAGGCAACTTTATAGTAAGCAATGCCTTAACCTGAAATGAGTCCATATCATTGTAGATAGTTGAACCATTTTTGTGTGTGACCTATGCACTTCATGGTAAAAGTGATAGGTTAGTGGATGAAAGCATTAAGATGGGAAATACCTTAATCCAAGATAAGTTGATAAATGAATGAAATTCCTCCTTCCCTTCTTACCTTTTAGGTATTTTTGGGATTGGATGGACATATTCTTCAATTCAGTGAAGAGTGGACCCCCTATCGGGTCTCATATCATCTGCTGGCAGGACATCTCGTTTCGCTACAAAAAGAGCGTGCTAGGGTACTAGGCATCTTCACTCAGAGCTACTGCTTTAGCATGTACTCTCTTAGGGGAACATCTACTAACAACCATCCCCAGTTATGAAATTACTGAGTCATGGCATATAGCCATACTCTGAGCCACGTGCTAGTTCACCATGCTCAACATAGAGTCTATGAATGTAGTCACACTCGAGCCATGATATGGCATATAGCCAAATCCCCATTTATTTCAAGTTCGTAAGGGGATCGACTCACACATGGCCATCCATTTATACTTACACCCCCACATAATAAAAAATATGCACTCTCGGTTATACCGCGGGAAACCCATTTCACCATTCAGAAAATTCTGACGCTGATGGATCTATGGTCAGGGCAACATTTTATGGTTTCTAATTATATATTAAGTGTATTACAATATTCTTTTAGCATCAAAAAAGTTATCATTATTAATCACAACAAATGCTACAAAGAAAGGTGTGATACATCTATCAAGTACTTTTCTGATCTTTAGAACACATTTAAATATAAAATACTTGGGATCTCAGTCCCTTATCATATTACTAAGAATATTCATCCCTTCACATCATCATTATCATGATTACTGGATCTGTGTATTCAAACCCTTAGATCACCACATATCATTATTACCTCTATAATAGGTAACCATTACCTCTAGGTTCTCAGACCAAGGTATTCATTTCACTTGTTGTACACGTATTTCACATAGCTCACATGGTTTGATTATGCATCTTGTCACCTCTCACTAGGAAACAACCATTCACATGGCTTACAAGGCCCATTTAAACATCTTGTCACCTCTCACTGGGCAAAAACTATTCACATGGCTTACAAGGCCATTTAAACATCTTGTCACCTCTCACTAGGCAACAACTATCTTTTAGGTCATCAGACCTCATAAACATTATACTTTTTATTCAAGTATTTAACATGTCTCACAAGGCTTATGCAATAAGAGGAATACAACCTTCCCATTATTGGTTAGGGTTTACCTTTGTAGCCGAATAGGGTTTCAAGTTCATATTTTTGCTCCACACATCTAGGAGCATAAATTGCTATCATAAGTATTCAATCATATTTATTTATTCTCATCATTTATCATTATCAACACAAAGTATGAGTTTCTCTCTCATCCTCACTAGGATATTGATTACGTCATATCTTTTTGTTCCATCCTCCTTTTTTAGGAATATTAGTTCATCATTAACAATTCACATCATCTTTTATACTACAACATATGTCACTCAATCAATCACATATGATTGAAGTGTCTTTACCCTATTGGGTATCAAGATGTGTGTATATTATTATATTATGCTTTGAGCTATATTATTTACTTCATGTTGTGTATCCATATCGAGCATGTGAGATAATCACATCACCATGTCATGTTTTAGGGTGTATCCCCTAATCATCATATCACGTGTCCATATCACATTGACTATCACTTATTTCTTATCATCTCAAGATAACTTCATATCAGGTATGAACTAGGTGCTTGACCCCATATCGCGTATAAGCTATGTGCTTGGTGCCATATCGTGCACAAAGTGTGCACCATATCGGGCATAGAGTGTATGCCTCATCATTTATCGTTTAAGTGGTATATGTACAAGATACCATATCAGTTTCCCATCCAGGATTATCATATCGGGTCTCCATGTTGGGTAACATATCGGGTTACCATGTCAGGTAGACCCTTAGGCTCATAACCTCTGTATGCCTTCAAGGATCAGCCCTATCATATAGTTACATAACAAGCTAGGTGTCTAATTGAATTCCCTTATCACAATCTATTACTCAAAGGATAGGGATATCAGATTTCAATCCATCATCTAGGGTTATCCATCATATTAGGTAAAATGGGTCATATCCTGCACGAGGCATGAGTTGGACCTCATATCATTCACAAGGTAGAAGTAGGTGCTATTCCTATCATTTAAGGGATATCAATCATATCATACATGTGGTATCATTCACCACTTATATCTGTTTACCCATCACCTTGGGTTTCCAACTCTATGTTGATTAGAGTGCTTACTACCTCTATATCATGTAAGACGTGCAGCTCTAGACTTGTATCGTGTATATGGGGTAAGTGGGTATCTCCCACATTGTTCATAAAACACGGCTCATGTCATGTATGAACTAACATCTATCCCCATATCGGGTTAACCCCCATCTTGGGTTTCATATTGGGTTGAGGTATTTCAACCATATCGGGTCATACCTTGTATTTGAATTCATATCTTATATGTGCATAAGTGTATGCTCAATCAATCATATCATGAACCAGATGTGTTACTCAAGATATCATGTATCAACGGTGTATTACATGATCATATTGTGCAACGAGTACTTGTTATTCTTACTCAAATCGGGTTACCCAAACTAGGGTTTCATATCGACTTACAAATATACACTTGACTTTATATTGTGCATGGAGTCTATACTTGACTTCCTATCATGCAAAAGATATATGGTTAACACCATATCATGTTCCAAGGCATGAATTTCATCTCCATATCGTGCAAAGATATATAATCTCACAAGCATATCGTGTAAGTGATGCATGTATATTACCATATCGGGTTAGAGGTACTTATTTGTATGCTTGAACTCGATATTACTTTATAAAGAGATACCATCTTCTTCAAGCTCTAGACCTTCGTTCTAACTATTCTAGTTTATAAATAACAGGTCTAGGCAATTCTTAGAACTCATGGATTCATCAAGTATTCAATAAAAACTCAAAATTGAAAGTAGATCATCTAGTATAGCAAGTTAGGTGGTAAATAATAACATGATTGGGTTCAAGTTATATAACCCGCCTTGTGAACAACTTCAAAGCTCCAAGATCCAAAGCTCTATGTTCCTAAGGTTGAATATGAACTTCTTCAAGGTCCAAGGCTCGTTCACCCCTCTTCCATAGATAAGAAATCACCATAGTTAAGCACTTGGTGAAGAAAGAAAGAAAGAAATATCCATAACCTGATATCCTACTTCAACCAAGGTTAAAGATGACCAAAGCCTTACCTTGAGCTTGGTGCTTGAGCTCTCCTTGCTCTTGAGCTACTTTTCATGATACCTAAGGGGCTTTGCATGATATCTCCAAGGGAGATGGTTGTGGGGTTTGTAAACTTCCATAACTTGGTGGAAGGTGAAGTATATATACTTGGGTTCATGAGATAAAGCATATAAGAGGTGTCTTCATCTCATGCTACTAGATGATACGTGGCCATGCATGGTTGACACGTGGCCATGCATGCACACATACATATCTTGCTTTACAAGAGTCTTGAGGATAAGCTAGGGGAGATATTTTGATCCTCTATTATCTTGTTGGATAAATTACCTCATCTTCATCTCATCAACAAGGAAAACCGATACACTTTATGCAAGGAACTTGCAACACATCATGGGCCACCCCTCCTTGAGGTGCTTTTCCTGTCATGGACTTTTCCAAGGCTCAACAAATCTATAGGCAACTTCTACTATGGCTCCTTAGTCGATAGGACTCCCTATGTCAAGTCCATAAC
This sequence comes from Alisma plantago-aquatica, assembly GCA_963693085.1. NCBI lineage: Eukaryota > Viridiplantae > Streptophyta > Magnoliopsida > Alismatales > Alismataceae > Alisma > Alisma plantago-aquatica. The sequence continues at coordinate 989,073,484 of OY856409.1, read as the reverse complement.
TCGATACAACATATATAAAGCTTTACCTTTAATTCTTCCTTGGTTTATTTATCACAAAGTGCATCATCATTCAAATATGACTCAAACATAACGTACCCTTCTTTCTCTTTCCTCTAAAAGATACATAGAGGGAGTAGGTGGTGCAATTGTGCTAGAGGTGCAACACACTAGCCGATTTGACTCGACTAGATGCACCACACGAGGTCAGAACGCACGATGAGATTGTGCTTTCAAAATTTATAAACCTAAACTAGCTACCTACGTCTACTAAAACACTACACCCGCAAACGCACAGGGTTGTGTCGTAGTATAGGAAGGTGGCAAGTAAAGGGTCGATCCATAGGGAAAAGAGGGGGTGCTAGAGCTAGGTTAGTTTAGCTAGGTTCCTACTACAGAGACTAGGGTTAAGGGTTTAAAGGTTGATTTGATTGTTAACTAAGGATGAACAAGAAAGCAGTTAAAGGCATGAATGAAATCTACGTTAACCCTAGACTAGATTAAGGCTAAACAAGCAAGAAAGGATTAAGCTAGGTATGAAAAGGCAAATTACACTAAGGAAAGCAAGAGAGAAGCAAAAGAGCAATTAAAGAACTACACTAGCATGAACAAGACAAGAGCAAAGCAAGAATCTAACTAAGCAAGGAAAGAACTAATTAAGCTAAGCAAGCACAAAACTAGGGTTTTAAGCAATAAAGAGATGTGTGGGCTGTTTAGGGGTATGAACTTATCACTTAAGTTGGGGGGTGACATATGAACATTATGATTCCATTTAGATTATCCAAACCAAACAACAAGTTAGAGTCTAATGAATTAACCTAAGCTACTAACTGGCCATGGATATGCTAGGTTGTGCATAGGGGACCTGGTCCCTAACACCCCCTACTACCCTTACAAGGCTCAATTGCGTTAGGGATTAGGTACAATTCAATTAGAGTCTAATCAAGTCTAGGTTTCTAGATTAGGCATTCCTGGGGCAATTAGGGGCCGAGGGTAGTAATGGGGAGGTGAGATTAGGGTTTTGGACCCTAATTCCCCCACATTCTAGCCTTGAGAAGGCTCCATGCTAATTGCACTAGAATTACCTAATCTAGCTACTTAGATCTCTCACTTAGGTTTAGGGAGATTGATTAGGATGTAGGAAGATGGGAGGAAACATAGGGATCCAAGAATTGGACCTAGGGGCAAATCCCAAAATTCACACATATAAGCAATTTGCCTAAATTCCTAGGTGATTCCACACACAAATCAACAAGCAATCCATGGAAAAAGAGACGCAAATAGAATATAATCATTAACAAATGGAATTACAATGTTTACATGTCATTTCCCCCCAACATGGTATCAAAGTAACATAATTTCCCCCAAACAACCCACCCACAGGGGCCTAACTACTCATAGAAATGGAAAATACAAAAAGAAAGGAGAAAGAGGTAGAAGAAGCCATGGAGCTCGGTGTAGATGAAGAAGTCCTCCTCTCCAACAGCTGCATGACATCCTCCTCCCTCCTCCAAGGATGAAATGATGTGGAATGATGAAAGGAAATGGATGGAAGGCTTAGATATGAGGGGTTATGTGGTGGAAATGGTGAAATGGAGTGGATTTGAGGTGGATATGGAGTGGAATGGAGTGGGTGGTGATTTGGAGAGCTAGGAAGGGGTAGAAGGTAGCTAGCTTCATGCCCCATCTGCCACCTAAGTATATATAGGTGTGGGGAGGAAGCACTAGGTCAAGTAGGGGCAAAATGGGCAAACCAGTAAAAACTAGGTGAGTTTTGTGAGTAGCACGGTCGTGGTGGGTCACCAAAGTCGTGGTGAGTAGGGTAGGCCACTGCCGTGGTGTATGGGCACGGTCATGGGAATTAAAATGGCTAAATGTCAGGTTGGTGGTCAAATTTGGGCTGAAAAGGCCACGATCGTGGTGGTCACCACGACGATGGTGGGTTGAGGGTAGCACGGCCGTGCTGCGTAGCATGGCCATGGTGGGCTCTGGTAGCACGACTGTGCTACATGGCACGACCATGGTGGGAGATGGTAGCATGACCGTGGTGGGTGATAGTAGAACGGCCATGCTGCATGGCATGGCTATGGTGGATGGTCGCAACACGGCCATGCTGCGTGGCACAACCGTGGTAGAGTATGCTCTGCAGCTGCTTCAAAATTGAGATTTTTCCTGTGATTTCTTCATTTGCAACATGACCGTTCTGTGTTACCACAACCGTGCTGGGGGCTTTGCTTGCACTTTGAGCTTCAAACTGCGTTATCCATGGACTTCTTTGCTTAAGCTTGACTCTTGGCCACTAGGGGTGGGTTGGGGGATCTTTGGGCACACAAAGTATGGATGCAAAAATATGAGAGATGGTTATACTGTTCAGTCATCTTGAGCAAAAACTTAGAACAAGGAACATAGAATAAAGTGGGGTAAACAGGGGCTTACTGCCTTACCACACCAAAATTTTAAACCATGTTGTCCTCAACATGAAATGGAAGCTCAGAATGGTAGGGTAGAGGGCATGGAGTCATGGTAGATAAATGCCAAGAGGGGAGAGAGATCCCAATGTGTCCATTGAGCAGGGGATAGCCTCCATGGTCGTGGTGTGCACCACACCCATTTTGCAATGCATGCAACACGGCCGTGCTGATAGCCTTTCCATAGCTTCTCTACTGATTTGCAATTTTCTCTTCATTTTTGTTCTCCTCCTTGTCAATATCATCCATGCATCACTCTCCTTCCAATGTACCTGTCCTAAAATGACATAAACAACAAAAACCATCAAGCATAAAGTGTGTGTGTGTGTTTTCTTGGAAAGTGTAAAAGCAAAGCAAAAGTATCAAAAATTGAAGTTTGGGTGAAAAATTCCCAAACCTAGGTGGGTTGCCTCCCACAAGCGCTAAGTTTCATGCCTTCAGCTGGGCTTGTTGTTGATTCTTCAAAATTCACCCATTTGGAATTCTCAAGTGTCCATTCTTACAAAACATGCATCCTTCATTAGCACTCAACCTTGGTTCCTCATCTCTTTCATCAAAATAATCATCATTAACTTCTTCACCTTGATTTCCTTCTCTCAAATCCCCATTTGGACTTGTGAAGTGACCATGTCCAATATCCCTATCTCGGACTCGCCGGGTTGGGGTCTTGTACATGTTGATGTTGATCTTCATGTCCATGAATGAGACTGTCATGGTGCCACTACGCACATGAATGTCAGCATCAGCTGTAGATAAGAATGGCCTTCCCAAGATGATGGGAATCTTCCTATCCTCCAACTCCATATCAAGTACAATGAAATCCGCCGGGAACACCATGCCTTTTTCCTTGTCTATCATCACCAAGACATCATCCACTCTACCTCTAGGCACTTTTATGGATCTATCCGCCAACTAGAGAGTACAATGTGCCGGCTTCAACTTGCCTAATCCCAGCTCAACATAGACATGATATGACATCAAATTCACACTAGATCCCAAATCAAGTAAGGACCTGTCTATGCGATGCCCCCCTATGTAACTAGGTATGAGTGGGGCTCCTGGGTCTTTTCTCTTTACGGGGAGGGCATGTTGTATGATGGAGCTCACTTGTTCAGTCAATCTCACCTTCTTTGGAATCCTCCCCGTTGACCTTCTTTTCACAGTGCATAGGTTCTTGAGGAACTTGGCATATGATGGGATTTGCTTGATAGCATCCAATAGTGGAATGTTCACCTTTACTTGGCAAAACACCTCAAGAATATCAACATTGTTTTTTGCCTCCTTTTCAATTCTGGTGGCTCATCTAGTGCTTCTACAAATGGGGGTCACTAGTTTTTGCCACACTTACATGAACATGAGGCGGAACGCCAGGGATGGTAGGACCTGTAAAAGGGATATGTGGTGGATCACATGGAATCCCAAACTCAACATGCGATATCACAACATCATCTTTAGCAATATCAATCACAGTATCACCACTTGGTTGCCTTTTCTTTGCTTTATCAACCTTTCTTTGACTTGCGGGCTGCTCAAGAGTTTTCCCACTCCTTAGAACTGTCACAACACTACCTTGCTCATGATGGGGAGGGGGAGCATGTTGTGACTGTAGAGGAGGTGGAGGTGGCACTTGGGGTTGATATGGAGGTGGAGATGAGAATTGAGGGGGAGGAGAGAATTAGGGTTGGAAAGTGAAGTTTTGGGAAAATTGAGGTGGTGAAGGTGGTGGAGGAGTGTAAGGATAGGGATGGCCTTGGAAGGAGTGAATGGGATGCACTTGCATAGGGGGTGGACTGTAGAAAACTTGTGAAGAGGGCATGGGTCCACTTTCTTCATGGTGGCTCACAATGGGTCTTGAAGACAATTTTTCTTCTTGAAGAGCAATCATGGAAGATAACTGCTCTATTCTCTCTTCTAACCTTGCAACATCTCTTTGAACATCATTAAACACTCTCAATCAAGAAAGAACCTCTTCCTCAAACCTTGAGCTGTATGTGGGACTTTGTGGTTCCTGGTAGCTCTAGGAGTGAGGTGTCTTCTTTTCTTCCCCATAGAACTCAATAGAATTGACCGGGTGGCAAGGAGCATTTGTCACCTGGTTCTTCATGAGGGTCACCGTGTCACCAAGAATCTTCATCACTTGCGGTCTTGAGTCATCATGAGTAGGGGGTGTCACACCAAAGGCATACCCTCTTTCATTCATCATGCTAGAAGCTCGAATTCTTGATTCTTCAGCCAACTGCTCAAATAAAGGCCATATCTCCTCAGGTGGCCTAGCCATGAAAACTCCTCCACAAGAAGAGTCCACAGTGTCTTGCTCCTTTAGAGACAAACTAGAGTAGAATGATTGAACTAGCTGCCACAATGGGATCTCATGGTGAGGACACTCTCTCAATAGCTTCTTGAATCTCTCCCATGCATTATGAAACTGCTCATCTCCCATTTGACTAAAACTTGTCACGGCACGCCGCATTTGTGTCAACCTTGCAATAGAGTAGAACTGTCTCAAGAAAGCATTCTTCATTGTTTCCCAACTCATGATGTTCTTTCTTGAGTCATACCAGTCTTTAGCTCTATCTTTGAGGGAGAAAGAGAACAAGGTCAACCGAATTGTATCATCACTAGCCATCGATGTCCTGAAGGTGGAACATACTTCAAGAAAGGAGTCCAAGTGCTTGTAGGGGTTCTCACTCTCTGAGCCGTAGAAGATGGACAGGAGCCCAAGAAGACCTGGAGGAATAGAGAATTTCTCCCCTGGAATTTGATCAACCCTGCTAGCAATTGGCGATTTGTAGTTGCTAGGCATGAAGTAATCTTGAAGCGGCTTGTGAGGTGCACTTTGGTCTTCCATCTTGTTTCCTCCCAAATGGCTTGTCACATGCACAAAGCACAACCAAACAAAAGAGAACAAGTTAGCAAACCAATATACACAAAGAATGCAAAGAAAAATGAATAAAGAATAAAAATGATGAGGGCAGTAGGAAAAGTCAAAGCAAACTAACTAGCTAGTCCGAACACCTCTAATCCCCGGCAACGACGCCAGAAAGCTTGATGCGATTCCGCTAGAGGTGCAACACACTAGCCGATTTGACTCGACTAGATGCGCCCCACGAGGTCAGAACACACAATGAGATTGTTCTTTTGAAATTTATAAACCTAAACTAGCTACCTACGTCTACTAAAACACTACACCTGCAAGCGCACAGGGTCGTGTCGTAGTATAGGAAGGTGGCAAGTAAAGGGTCAATCCACAGGGAAAAGAGGGGGCGCTAGAGCTAGGTTAGTTTAGCTAGGTTCCTACTGCGGAGACTAGGGTTAAGGGTTTAAAGGTTGATTTGATTGTTAACTAAGGATGAACAAGAAAGCAGTTAAAGGCATGAATGAAATCTACGTTAACCCTAGACTAGATTAAGACTAAACAAGCAAGAAAGGATTAAGCTAGGTATGAAAAGGCAAATTACACTAAGGCAAGCAAGAGAGAAGCAAAAGAGAAATTAAAGAACTACACTAGCATGAACAAGACAAGAGCAAAGCAAGAATCTAACTAAGCAAGGAAAGAACTAATTAAGCTAAGCAAGCACAAAACTAGGGTTTTAAGCAATAAAGAGATGTGTGGGCTGTTTAGGGGTATGAACTTATCACTTAAGTTGGGGGGTGACATATGAACATTATGATTCCATTTAGATTATCCAAACCAAACAACAAGTTAGAGTCTAATGAATTAACCTAAGCTACTAACTGGCCATGGATATGCTAGGTTGTGCATAGGGGACCTGGTCCCTAACACCCCCTACTACCCTTACGAGGCTCAATTGGGTTAGGGATTAGGTACAATTCAATTAGAGTCTAATCAAGTCTAGGTTTCTAGATTAGGCATTCCTGGGGCAATTAGGGGCTGAGGGTAGTAATGGGGAGGTGAGATTAGGGGTTTGGACCCTAATTCCCCCACATTCTAGCCTTGAGAAGGCTCCATGCTAATTGCACTAGAATTACCTAATCTAGCTACTTAGATCTCTCACTTAGGTTTAGGGAGATTGATTAGTATGTAGGAAGATGGGAGGCAACCTAGGGATCCAAGAATTGGACCTAGGGGCAAATCCCAAAATTCACACATATAAGCAATTTGCCTAAATTCCTAGGTGATTCCACACACAAATCAACAAGCAATCCATGGAAAAGAGATGCAAATAGAATATAATCATTAACAAATGGAATTACAATGTTTACATGTCATTTTCCCCCAACATGGTAGCAAAGTAACATAATTTCCCCCAAACAGCCCACCCACAGGGGCCTAGCTACTCATAGAAATGGAAAATACAAAAAGAAAGGAGAAAGAGGTAGAAGAAGCCATGGAGCTCGGTGTAGATGAATAAGTCCTCCTCTCCAGCAGCTGCAGGACATCCTCCTCCCTCCTCCAAGGATGAAATGATGTGGAATGATGAAAGGAAATGGATGGAAGGCTTAGATATGGGGGGTTATGTGGTGGAAATGGTGAAATGGAGTGGATTTGAGGTGGATATGGATTGGAATGGAGTGGGTGGTGATTTGGAGAGCTAGGAAGGGGTAAAAGGTAGCTAGCTTCATGCCCTAGCCGCCACCTAAGTATATATAGGTGTGGGGAGGAAGCACTAGCTCAAGTAGGGGAAAAATGGACAAAACAGTGAAAACTAGGTGAGTTTTGTGAGTAGCACGACCGTGGTGGGTCACCACGGTCATGGTGGGTAGGGTAGGCCACGACCGTGGTGTATGGGCACGGTCATGGGAATTAAAATGGCTAAATGTCAGGTTGGTGGTCAAATTTGGGCTGAAAAGGCCACGGCCGTGGTGGTCACCACGACCATGGTGGGTTGAGGGTAGCACGACCGTGATGCGTAGAACGACTATGGTGGGATCTGGTAGCACGACCGTGCTACGTGGCATGACCGTGGTGGGAGATGGTAGCACAGCCGTGGTGGGTGATGGTAGAATGACCGTGCTGCATGGCACAACCGTGGTGGGTGGTCGCCGCACGGCCGTACTGCATGGCACGGCCGTGGTAGAGTATGCTCTACAGCTGCTTCAAAATTGAGATTTTTCCTGTGATTTCTTCATTTGCAGCACGACCGTTCTGTGTTACCACAGCCGTGCTGGGGGCTTTGCTTGCACTTTGAGCTTCAAACTTCATTATCCATAGACTTCTTTGCTTAAGCTTGACTCTTGGCCACTAGGGGTGGGTTGGGGAGCTATGGGGCCTTCTTTGGGCCCCTCCATCTCTCTCATCCATCCAAGTGTGGTCCAAGTACCTGAAAAACATGCAAAAAAATGTCCATAAGTGCATTTTACACAAATATGCATATTAAGGGAAATAACATGTAATCTAATAGGTATAGATGTGATTGAAGAGCAAAAAGACACAATATTAAGCCCTAAAATAGGGCTGAATCAGTAGGGACACTCTAGAGGTGGTAATTTTACACTTCTACCCTATATTTTGGGTAAATTACAAATTGTACCAAAATTGGTGCACACAGTACAAACAAGTTATATCTTGGGATTTAGGCTTTCCAAAAGCCACCACTTAGCATCATACTCTCTCTTATGATACTAAAACACTTAGAACACATTTAGAATGTGAAATTTTACAATGTAACCCCTCATCTTGGGTAAATTGCACATTTCACTCAGACTATCAATTAATGCACAATTAGTTTGCAATTAAGCTCAAACTTGACAATAAACTTCACAAGAAGCCTTAATTACTTTTCAAAAGATTAGAATCAGTTTGTAAGTAACTTACTTAAGAAAAACTCCTAGGGTTAAGCCATAACCCAGGTTAGAGGTATTACACCATTCATCTTCTCATTTTATACTTATTATAGGAGTTCTCTTGATCTTATGTGGATTTCATACCTTGATTCACTTTATAAGCACATACTTATCTATCTTTTACTTTATTATATTCTTGAATTGCATCTTCAAGAACTCCTCTTTTTTATATGTATTCAGATTTAGATTTCATGGTGTTGTATTGTTACCAAACATTCAAGTTTTGATAGATAATGATGTAATTCTCATCTTCTCTTGAGGTAATATTGAGTTATATGTACCATGATTTCTGACTCATTATGATCTTTAGATTGTCTCAAAATGACTATTTGATCATAGTAATCAGAAAGATCACACTCTAAGAGTTCCATACATACCGTTTCTTGAATAATTGAATACCTGGCCAGGGCATCCAAGTGTTGAGATTAGGTAGTATGCACTATATTTTCATGTCATGTTCCTTACTTAAAAATCATCCTAGACCTAAGTCCTCGTCTCCCTATTGACTCAGTGAACCTAAAGCTCTGATACCAACTTGTGAGAACCCATTACACTAAATGAGGTTACTCAAAACACAACACAACCGATCACTAATTTATCACATACCTAATAATATGGATAGATTAAAACCGATTTTAGCATCAACACATGCTTAGAAATGTTTTCATAAGAGCCCAACATCTTTCTTGTATCCATACTATGACAATAATTTGATACAAATTGTTCTATCACCTTAGCCACACCATACATACATAAGAGAACAATATTTGTATATGCCACACAAACAAGCATTAACATGCTAACAAAAATCCAATTTGTTTGAAACACCATATATAAACTTTTCATGCCCAAACTTGAGAGTGCATGGATGACTCTAGGACACACTAGACATCTAATCAACTTTCTCAAAGATTCATTATTGTGGTTCCTCTTTACTTCCACAGTTCTATTTTTGTCATTTATGATTACCTAAAAAAATGTGGCAAGCACAAGGGTGAGACCCATGTCCCAGCACGAGATATAACCTCCAAAAATGCTTATTGATTACAACATTTTAAATAGTAGATAACTCAGTAGTTGGAGTATTTAATAATCAATTGAACAGATTGAACAATTCAAGTATGCTAAACAAATTAAGAAAATAATCTTAACAACAAGTATGATTATCAATGTATATATAGGTAACAAAAGAATCCATTTCTCTGGACAAATATCTACTCAAATTTCATCAAATCGCATCTAATAACAATCATCATCTTTCATCTGACTGTCATCATATTCCTTGCTAACATCACAAGCAATCTAGTAGCATAAGCATCCCTAACATTATGAATATGTCTAGTAACATAACATGGCTATTAATATTGACATCTCAAATAAAGGGAACAAATATATATCATAAGTAGAACCAACATCATAGTACAATTAATGACATAGGAATGATTAGCAGTTGAAGCATTTCTAATTACATATGCATGGCTAGCAATATTAAACATGGCTAGCATCATCATCTTAACTACCAATGTCAGTATATTTGACAACATAAGCATGTTTACAACATGAGCGTAACTACAACATAAGCATATCTATTATCTCTTAATACACTATACATGATCTCAATGAAAAGAAAAAAAACAAGGGTTATCATCCAATATAAAGCATTGTGTATAACCCTAAATAGATATGCTACACGACTGTCTTGCATCTTTTATTATGCCTTGGGGAATTTGAATCATACCATACAAAGTCCAACCGACCCCTATGAAGGGATATTTGGTTCTGTACAAGATCTAGGAGTGCCAGTATCCTAAGATCTCACCCCCTCAGTTAGTACAAGTAAAAAGGTAGTGACATATCAATCAATGCTACCACTACAACAACATAAAGTCAAGCTCCTAACAACTAGTCCGCCCTTGGTACATGTCACCACACTAGAGAACAAGCTCATGCATGGTCATTCTATAAGAGGCACCTGCAATTAACTGCTGCCTTTCACATTTCAAAATATCTGAGGCATGACCACAGTCATCCTCGATAACCTGCAATTGTGGATGACAAGGATATATCCTCAACTTTCCACCCCCACATACTCAACTGTATGCGCTCCAAGTTTCCCTTAGGAATACTCATTTCACCATCAAGCAAATTCTGACACTGAAGATGGTTATATAGCACATGGTACTACATGATTAGAGTTTCACTTTATTAGTTATCTCCAATTGGGTGAATTAAGGCTGCATCAAACAAGTGGACATACAAACCCTAATTCATATCTAGAAAACATTGCTATATAACAACTTCAGAAGATATAAAACATATGAGACATAATTTCTCTTCTCAACATCAATTGGAAGTATTCACCTACCAATCAAGAGATTATACTTATCATCAAATCATCATCACATGATACTATTGTCTTGCCATTCATGAGACTATACTTGTCATCATACTATAACATGATATAAATCCATTTCACAACATCACAAGGTATCAACCCTTATCAACACAAGAGGATTACACCTCATGCATGGCTCAACCATGCCTAAAGGTCATTAAGACCATCATTCTATTCCCTATAAGATCATCATTATCTTTCCATGCCTTATAACAAGCCTCAACAACATCACTTACATATAATACACAGGACAACACAATATTACATTATTGATCTGGGAGATATTCATAAACAATCATAGCAGGGTTATATTAACACTAAGAACATTCCTTTATTACATCAACATGCAAGGAATCTAGATATGATTAACACTCATCTTATTCATAATGCACAGGTTTGGCATAAGAAAGTATCGACCATGTGACTATGATAACTACCAATTAACACCTTAAGGTTATGATCATATTAAGGAGATTATTACACCATAATGCCATCATATAAGAAGGTTAAACATTGATAACACCAATTTTTGTGATGTTTTAGACTGTTTTTCTGTTATCAAAACTGCCCTTTTCTGACATCTTCCTCTCTTTTATATGCATCTTTTGCAATAATTATCCAAGCAATGCTCTCAGTCCAATATTTCTATCTTTTGCAGAGTTTCCTCCCATTTTGGCCCATTTAGCACCAATAAGGCCATTCCGGCCCGCAAAGAAGTCCAAGTCTGTTTCGGCCCCCCTGACGCCCGATTCGCACGCTGCCCGGTAGGGCTACGTGATACGATGAAGCGCGACGCAAGGATGCCGCGTTAGAGGGTGCCGATGGACGACACGCCTCTTTACCCGACAGGGAGCCGAGCATGCCGCAACTACTCCATGTGCCGCGCGATATCGGCCACCCACTGGCAGGCGCCTCTCGCCACGACGCCCGACAGCCGACCTCCTTGTACCGGACGATACCCGCATCAGCCGACCGCCAACTAAACGGCGGAAAGGAGGACGCGTGGCGCTTCGAGCACCATATCATCTCACGACTAGCTGCCTATAAATAGTAGCTACAGGGAGCCGAAAAGACAGTTTAGACAGTTCGGACAAGCTTGGTCACTTCAGGTTTTGGATAGTCGAGTGATCTTCGGAGGAGACTGCGAGAGCAGGCGTATCGTGCTCCGGTGTTCGTACCGGGCGACACTAGGTGAGCTCTTCCTCATCCCGAGAGGGAGGGGACTGGTTCACCTAGGACCGTACCGGGCGACACTGGGAGCCGATATCGGTCGATGTAGATACGTGACACGAGTGCCCGACAACAGTGCCCGGCAATAGGATACACAACTCCATGCCCGACACGATAACGAACCCGATACGCTCCGCCCGTCAGGCGTGTCGCCCAAGAGGGTGTACCGCCCGACTTGAGCGTATCAGCCAGGTCCTTGAGCGATGTAGTCACCCATCGCGGTGTGCCGTTTGAGAGAGCGTGCCGCTTGACACGGCTGTATCGGGCTAGGCCCCTGTCCGATATCGGGCGGGATGGTTACTGCAGCATGTCATCCTTCTACATCAAGAAGGCGACACATATCTTTAATTTTGTTATTTAATTTTCTTTACTTTTGCATTGTAATTAAGACCTTTAGTGTTTATAGAAATGGAAATGCTTAATTACTTGCTGCTCTATGCTTGGTGCAATATGTTGGATGACTGCTATGTTTGATACCCGAACCCTAGCTTGCATGTTTTGGATCACGTTTCGCTTAGCTACCGAATCGTGTTTTCCCGTCGCAACAACTTCGAGAGTTGTGTTGTGGCTCTAGTATTTGGTCTGATTCTGGAGTACGAGAGTGCCTGGAACAGAGTTGTTTCAGTAACATTCCATTCTAACTTTGAGCCCAACAACCTCGAGAGTGGTGCCGAGGCTTGGTTTGAGGTGCCCGCTCTGAGAGGAGGGGTGCATGGTGTTACTGGTTCCGCTTGTTTTGTAGTAGTTTTATCCTTTGTACCTTGCTCTAGCTCTAGTGTTATCTTTCGGTTTCTGTTGCTTGAAAACCCCTAAAAACTTCTAAATGCTTAAAACCTTAAATATTTCTAGTAACTCCACTTGGAGATAGTTTTCTTGTTTTATTTTTGACATCTTTACGCTTCCCTTCTGGGGAATTTATAATCTCTTTTACCTGCCGGAGTGTAGCGTGTTGATTCTGGGTTCTCAACACTACCCCCCTTGTCCCTGTGTTCGACCCCATAAACAAAGTTGCGGGGGCCTAGAAGGATTTGGGTTTATAAATGTAAAAGCTTGACTACCTCAAATCCACCTCCAAATTTAGGATGCGCGATTTAGGCCGGTCAACCTTTTGGCGCCGTTGCCGGGGACAAGGTAAAAACGGTACTGTAGATGAATCCGAATCCACTAACTACACTCCCGTGCCTCAAGCTTGAAAACAAGTTTGACAACACCCTTTTTCTTTTCTTTGGTTTCCTTTTAATGCTATTTATTCTTAGCCTAGACTAAATTATTCAATTTTCTGACTTGATTTTTCGTGCCTTTCTTTCAGGAACCCTGAAAGAAAGATCCCTGTACCACTGAGATCCGACACCATTCAACCGATCGACCGAGCACAGTCATCGACATCATGCCTCCCCGTGTCAACCCACAACAAGTTGAAGGTCAACAACAGGGAAGGCCTAGGGATGAATCACCTCCGCCGAGTGGCAACGATCGCTACGACGGAAATGATCAGCAGGAAGATCAAGAATCGGAGCACTCTGAGGAAGGCCACCCCCATGTCAGGCATCGTCACCGTCATCGACACAGGAAACACCAGAACCAAGAACAACATGGAGGCAGCAACAACGACGATTCCGACGAAGAAGAAAAGACTTTAAGGGAGCTAGCCTCCACTAAGGCAAACAATTCCAGATGCCCTGTCGTCGTTCCGCAATTCAACGCCGCAAACTTCGAACTCAAGCCGTCTGTTATCTCTATGATTCAGAACAAAAGCTTTAGAGGGAGTTCTAAAAATGACAATCCCTATCACCACTTGGATGCTTTTAAGAACATCTGTGATACTATCAAGATGCGGGGGGTTCCCCAAGAGGTGATCTATTGCAAAGGCTTCATCTTCTCCCTAGAAGATAAGGCCCTGTCCTGGTATCTTGGGTTACCCCACCAGTCTTTGAATGGATGGGGGGCATTGGCAGACGCATTCGTAAATAAGTTCTACCCAACTGAGAAGACAGTGAGAAACAGACAAAGGATAACTTCATTCATGCAAAAGCCTAATGAGAATCTCCATGACGCCTGAGAGCGGTATCAAGAATATCAGAGGGACTGCCCTCACCACAACTACAAGAAAGGGTTCTTGATCACTACCTTATATAACGGCCTAACTCCCGAAGAAAGGGTTTCATTGAACGCAGCAGCCGGAAGTGACTTCCTGGGGAAGAAGCCGAGCAGGTCCGAGAAGATCATCAAGAACATGGCCGAGCTGCAAGCCGGCACTGACTATGACAGATCTGACCGGGGCCAAGCTAAGAAGGTTAGCGAGGGACCTTCTTTTGAATCCAAGGCGGTGGAGACAATCACTTCTTAGATCCAAAGGATAGCTACGGATGTGAAGCAGCTGAAGGAATCTGGCGGAAAGGGTAAGAAACAGGTCGAAAAGGTAATGAAATGTGTAATATGTGGAGAAGGCAGACACGGGGTAGACAATTGCATCTACACCCAACCACACACATCAAGCGATATCGAATCTGATGACGAGGAAACTGAGAAGGTGGCTTTTGTGAATTTCAAAATGCCGGACCATCCTGGTTTCAACTATGGCAACAAGGATGCAGCTGAAAATTCGCATCAGTTGCAAAGCGCCTCCAAGCAACCTCAGGCTTTTGAGCAAAGGGGAGGACCAAGCCAATACCCCAAAAACACTCATTTCCCATCAAACAAAGGGAACTTCCAAGCACAGGGGAAGTATCAAGGGCCTAACCGAGAACAAAGCAAGGGCACGGGCCAGGCAGACGTGATTGGCCAGTTATTTGATTTTGTTAAGAAGCAAGATACGATCAACAATCAACTGGCGCAAAGTGCGTTATCAAATTCCGGTGTCTTGAACTCGTTGCAGGTACAACTGGCGTACATGCAGACGCACCAACGCCAGATCGACCAACAGCTAGCTCAATTGGCTGAAATTGTGAAGAACCCATCGGGAAGGATTTCGTCCAATACCGAACTGGAGAAAAGAACAGGACAATGACCGCAGAAGCGGGGATGAAGATGCAAGAAGAAGAAACTTTGAGCGTCCAGCTGAAGACAAGAAACACATCGCTTCTCGGGAGGCAACCCGAGTTGTCTTTTCAATTTCTAGAATAGGACATTTTTACTTTCCTGCAAGAAAAACATTACAAACATTTTGGCATGTAATAAGGTCCGAGTCGGTGCACGCGCCGAATGCACCGACTCTCCTGTTTTGTGGGCCACCGCTGTAGTATTTTCTGAGGTCAAAGGCTTAACCCTTGGCCGATGATGTTTTACCCTTTAATCGCTGTTTCTGCTCTTAGGTTTTAGTTTTTCGCCCGCCTATTTTACCAGTGTCGGGCAGCCGATCAGCTGGCGCGCAGGACCGTCCATACCAGGGCTTTGGCCTCGAGGGCATCGCAACGGCCGTAACGGTTGGCATTCCTGGGCGGCGTGCACCCTATCGTGCATAAGAATAAATGCCCTTAATGAGACTGATGTGACTATCGTCTCGGGAACCGCCTGACCCATTGGCCGACGCGCGCCCCAGAGATGTCCGATTTGCCCCCGGCCGAGCTGGCTATAAATAAGAACGAAGGTTTTACCGTATCGGGCTGTCACACTTTACTCATTTTAGCCACCTGTAACGCATGTAGTAGTCCGCCCTTTTGCTCCTGTGTAGGCCAGTTGCATTGACCTTGGTATCGGGCGATGGCTCCTATGAGCAAAGGTATCGCCCGACACGCTTATCCCCCGACAGGCTTATCACCCGACACGAGCTTTTCCTAACGCGCGCTGCCTATCGGGATTACGAGCCTTGTCGAATCTTGTATCGCCCGATGTGGTTTTGCACAACATAACGACCGATGGTGTTTGCCCGATATGCCATATCGGGCGACACGTTTTTCCTTTGTGATGTCCTGACGGGCAGTTGCTCTATGGCGACCTTATCGCCCGATATACCCGTATCGGGAGGTATGTTGCGCCGTACAACCCTCCTGGTATCGCCCAATCTTGCATCGAATTATGCTTTCTTTTGACGGACAATACCCGGATTTTGAAATAAGTCTAGTATTATCGAGCTTCTTTAACTTTTTCTATCTAATGATTTATAATGGTTAATGAACTTGATAACAGGCAGAAGGGAGGCCGCAGCTGAAGCAACAACTGTCGGTCAGAAACGTCAGCACCCCGAAGAGGGGCACTTCCTTATCATAGTCTGTCTTCTGTAGTAGCCTGGGGCCAACTACAGAGACAGCACGAGTACAGCCCCGGTGACTACCGGGACAGCACAAGAGCTCTCTGTCTACCAAGAGCCATTGCGCATGTTCCGACTGAGCTGGGAAATAAAGCGGAGGCTGAGCTTGGAAAAGCGCTTTGCCGACGACCTCCAGAGGGAACCTGGGCATCCCGGTTCCAGCTACTTAATAAAGGGGAAGCAGCCACAAGTGCCCGCACTTGTCAAAGCTGTTTCCAAATGAAAAAGAAGGAGGCGGCAGCAAAGAAGCATATTGCAGCTTCTACAAGGCACAAGCGAACCCGCTAAATAACCTTCACTGGACTAACATGAACTCACCATCTTATTCACTACTCTGGGACAGAGTATTAGATAAGTTTTTTTTTGGGGGGGGTACCCATGTACCAGTGAAGGAGGTATAAAAATTCTCTTGTGCCATTTTGCTTTTCCCCTATATAATGTACTCGCACCCTTGCTCATATAAATTTTTTTTTCTCAAAATTTTTGCTTATTTTGTTCCCATGCATATGTACAAAGTAGTTACAGTAGTAAAAACCTGATGCAACTGCTTGCAAAGTTTGTTTTCTGTATGTTTAATGTGATGCAAGTTTTGTTATATCTTTCTGATAATGCTGCTTCAAACGAATAGAAGATTACGTTTTTCCACGACAAAATTTCCAAAAATATAATAATCTCACAAACAGCTAAGAGGCAGAGTATGGAGAAGGAAAAAGCTTCCCAAACAGCAAGTATCTCTTTGTTTCCCTTACCCGACAAAAATCCTAAAAAGAGAGAGAAACCTTATGAGAGTGAATAAAAACATGAGAGTTGTGCCCAATAAAAGGAAAAGAAAAAAAAATATATATACACACACTTGTTTTCCAAAAGTACCCATCTTTAGGCATGGTAGATCCGGGGCAGTGGTACGTAGGATGTGAAATCACTGCTCTAAAGCCAACTGGCTTGGACTGCAGGGACCACTTTCCCGTTAACGGACCCTTACCTGGATGGACCGATGGGAAACAAGAAGAAAACCCAAAAAGCCTTATCCTACCCTATACACAACTTTCTGCCCCGAAAATAAAGCTGTTTGGTGTGGAAGCTAACTTCAGAATCATACAACAACGTCTCGCCGAAGCTGTAGAGAATAATCTTACTTAAACAATAAGGCAAGAAAGACTAAGTCTTTTGTTCGTAATGAGGCAGCATTATCTCTAAAGGCATTACAATACTTGTTTTACATCTTGTCCTGAGAAGCATACTATGCAAGAAGAAGCATCGCCAAATAAAGTTTAAATATTGATTGAGGACAATCAAGAAGCTAAGTTTGTGGGAGTTGATAACACCAATTTTTGTGATGTTTTAGACTATTTTTCTGTTATCAAAACTGCCCTTTTCTGACATCTTCCTCTCTTTTATATGCATCTTTTGCAATAATTAGCCAAGCAATGCTCTCAGTCCAATATTTCTATCTTTTGCAGAGTTTCCTCCCATTTTGGCCCATTTAGCACCAATAAGGCCGTTCCGGCCCGCAAAGAAGTCCAAGTCTGTTTCGGCCCCCCTGACGCCCGATTCGCACGCTGCCCGGCAGGGCTGCATGATACGACAAAGCGCAACACAAGGATGCCGCGCTAGAGGGTGCCGATGGACGACACACCTCTTTACCCGACAGGGAGCCGAGCACGCCGCAACTACTCCATGTGCCGCACGATATCGGCCACCCACCGGCAGGCGCCTCTCGCCACGACGCCCGACAGCCGACCTCCTTGTACCGGGCGATACCCGCGTCAGCCGACCGCCAACTGAACGACGGAAAGGAGGACGCGTGGCGTTTCGAGCACCATATATTCTCACGACCAACTGCCTATAAATAGCAGCTACAGGGAGCCAAAAAGACAGTTTAGACAGTTTGGACAAGCTTGGTCACTTCAGGTTTCGGATAGTCGAGTGATCTTCGGAGGAGACTCCGAGAGCAGGCGTATCGTGCTCCGGTGTTTGTACCGGGCGACACTAGGTGAGCTCTTCCTCATCCCGAGAGGGAGGGGACTGGTTCACCTAGGACCGTACCGGGCGACACTGGGAGCCGATATCGGCCGATGTAGATACGCGACACGAGTGCCCGGCAATAGGATACACAACTCCATGCCTGACACGATAACGAACCCGATACGCTCCGCCCGTCAAGCGTGTCGCCCGAGAGGGTGTACCGCCCGACTTGAGCGTATCGGCCAGGTCCTTGAGCATTGCAGTCGCCCGTCGCAGTGTGCCGTTTGAGAGAGCGTGCCGCCCGACACGGCTGTATCGGGCTAGGCCCCTGTCCGATATCGGGCGGGATGGTTATTGCAGCCTGTCATCCTTCTACATCAAGAAGGCGACACATATCTTTAATTCTGTTATTTAATTTTCTTTACTTTTGCATTGTAATTAAGACCTTTAGTGTTTATAGAAATGGAAATGCTTAATTACTTGCTGCTCTATGCTTGGTGCAATATGTTGGATGACTGCTATGTTTGATATCCGAACCCTAGCTTGCATGTTTTGGATCGCGTTTCGCTTAGCTATCGAATCGTGTTTTCCCGTCGCAACAACTTCGAGAGTTGTGTTGTGGCTCTAGTGTTTGGTCCAATTCTGGAGTACGAGAGTGCCTGGAACGGAGTTGTTTCAGTAACATTCCATTCTAACTTTAAGCCCAGCAACCTCGAGAGTGGTGCCGAGGCTTGTTTAGAGGTGCCCGCTCTGAGAGGAGGGGTGCAGGGTGTTACTGGTGCCGCTTGTTTTGCAGTAGTTTTATCCTTCGTACCTTGCTCTAGCTCTAGTGTTATCTTTCGGTTTCTGTTGCTTGAAAACCCCTAAAAACTGCTAAATGCTTAAAACCTTAAATCTTTCTAGTAACTCCACTTGGAGATAGTTTTCTTGTTTTGTTTGTGACATCTTTACGCTTCCCTTCTGGGGAATTTATAATCTCTTTTACCTGCCGGAGTGTAGCGTGTCGATTCTGGGTTCTCAACACTACCCCCCTTGTCCCTGTGTTCGACCCCGTATATCTACTTCAACCTCGTAAACAAAGTTGCGGGGGCCTAGAAGGATTCGGGTTTATAAATGTAAAAGCTCGACTACCTCAAATCTGCCTCCAAATTTAGGACGCACAATTTAGGCCGGTCAAACATGAATACTAATATTTATCTATTTGCATTAGAGTTATGTTCAACAAGATAAATTATATATGAATATTACTAATCAACACTCATACCCAAACCCTAACTCATGGAATCCCCATTGGATCATGGATGCATAAGGTTAAGCATCACCATCACATTCCATACCATTCTCATGCATGGATCCACACATTACTTAAGGTGTAACAATCAGGTCATAGAATACTAGGGTTCAACCACAAAAGAGAGTACTCCATGATTCTATTCATCATTGAAGGGGTTGTTCATAATCAATTACCATCACTTGGTTATGTTAGGGCTAAGTATAATGAAATATACTTCATCAGGGTTTCCCATTAACTCATTATATTTATTATTAATTCTAATCATATTAGGAAAAAGGTAAGACTATATTATTAAG
The DNA here is from genome assembly GCA_963693085.1 of Alisma plantago-aquatica. Taxonomy (NCBI): domain Eukaryota; kingdom Viridiplantae; phylum Streptophyta; class Magnoliopsida; order Alismatales; family Alismataceae; genus Alisma; species Alisma plantago-aquatica. The sequence continues at coordinate 989,053,788 of OY856409.1, read as the reverse complement.
GCAAACCTCCATTAGGTTTCAACATCACTCAAACGGTACAAACTTACCATAAGCATCATCCCCAAACATTAGATTGTTGAGAAGGTAAGACTATTGGTTGTTTACATAAGTAAACACTTTGGATAATCCACCTATGAAGTCATTGAGTTGTTATCTAGAAACAGTCACCTTTTAACCCTAGACATCCCTTGATTAACAACATAAAAAGTTCCGTTGAGAGTAGGGTAAAACCCATAAGCGATTGTTTATTTAAACAAGCCGTCAATAAATGATCTTCTTAAGTTGATCTCACAAAGGAAACCATATAAATCACTTTATTAGGACCAACATATTATGTTAGGCATCATTCCAATTTATTGGATGAAGAATCATTAGATCTTAACCATTGGGTCAAGTTCATATATTAAAACCATCAATTGGAGTATAGGTCCAACCATTGCATCAAATGACCCAAGAAACCATTGGTTTAAGGCTTAATTGATGCTACAACTACATGCTTAACTCACCATAGGTTGTGGAGACTTGATCCACCATCAGTAGTGACCATTAAGTCACAATAGGTTGTTAGATCAACACTATATTCATTAATCATCATCAAATATCAAACTAAGGTCACCATTGATTGATAGCATCATTAGGGTACTTAGTTTGATCATTAAGATTCTAATCAAGCCAAAACCTGACCTAAGAGGTGAACACCTATTAACACCCTTGGTCACCACCATCATTTGTCGTGAATACAACACCATCGGTTGTTGCAAGGGTACCACCATTGGGTCATGTGTTTATAGAAGAAATCAGCTTTAAACCCTAAAATTGACCATTGGTTGATGGGTGCTTAGCACCACCGATTGTCATACCAACTTGATCCAAGTCATCTTATATCTTAGGAGGAATGTAAACATGATTAAAAGTCCATCTAGAACTGACATAAGAATAGATAACATCATAAAAATCGAAATCCAAGTCAAGCATAGCTTTTTAGTGCATGGATCATCATTTTAAAGCAAGAACATGAGCTAGCAAGCTTATGGTAAGCAATAAACGTGGAGAAAGTTATTAAACTTGCCTATAATGAGAATATAAAATCTCAAACAGAAGAAATCTCGAGTAGGTAGGGTAGAAAATCTAAGTATAAGCTCTAAACTGGTCCATATAACACGTTTCTCCATTAAAGAAGCAAACCCTAAGCATAAGGAGCAAGAAAGGTAGGGTTTTAGAGCTTTAGAGAAACTTCTACCATGGAACAACAATGTTTCAACCTGGATAAAGATAGGGGAAAGAACAAAAGCAAACGAAATAGGAAAGAGAAGGTGAAACTTACTTAGTTAGGTTAAGATCACCAAGAAGGAACTTTAGAAGCCCTACAGGAAGCAAAACAAAACCCTACATGCTTCCACTAAGAAATTTACCTTCTTTTTCTACCTTGGACAAGTCCTCCACAGATAAATAGAGAGGGAAAGAGGTTATTAGTAGGAGGGAAGTGGTATAGAGCAAAACTTTTGTTTGGGATCTTAAAAGTAGATATATAAAGCTTGAAGGATAAGGAAAGAGAAGAAACATGAGGTGTCGTAAAGCTCTCCATGCATCCATGGCCTTAAACTATTAAGGATATACAAGTATCTACACAAGAAGCTGACCCACCATCCATGGAGACCTGCTTAGCCCTAATTTGTTGATTTTGTAAGCAAAGCAAATAAACCATTTGCTTGGTAGCTCCTAAAGGTAGCTCATCTATAAGGGGGTAAACCATAAAATACCCTTGAGGAAAAAACCTCCAAACCAAGGTTCAACTAGGCGCCCCATGTATCAAAAATATCAAGAATGATTATACAACATCCAAAGAACATAATGAAAGAGATAAATTTCAAGAAAAACCTACCAATAGGGTAAATTGTAGAAAAGTCCAAAATGTACATAAAATTACATAACGTGCACAAACATTATTCAAATCGGACCAAACTTGAAACTTGAGCTTGTCTTATGATTCCAAATCATATCACAAGGTTATATTATAGTTCTAAGAATTCAATTATGATAATTAAGTATGTTCAACTGTGACAACCGCTATCCAGTGATAACAATCATCACGCGAAACCTCGCAGAAACAACCTTTAACTACGAATTACCAAAAATCACTAAAAATAAAACCATTTTTCCACAAGGATCCACTACCAAGAACTTTTCACAAAAGGCCCAAGGCCATATTTACATATGAATCATTTTCAGCTCATACATACATCATTCCTTCATATAACAAGGATATGAGACAACATTTGCTTTAATAAAAACGTACATAAAAGCAACATCATACATCAAGGCATTTCTAGCCAAAATATCAGATCGATCATAAAACTAGATAAGAATATTATCTCCCAAGGACCTGAGAGTACATGGATGACACATAGGACTCTATTCTATTAGACACATAACGACACACTCAACCTGAATTGTTACTACTATTCCTACTGTTGTTGCTTGCTCTCAGCCATACAATTACTATCTTCTTATGCACGTCCACCTAAAAAGTTGTGGAACCCATGGGGTGAGACAACAAGTCCCAACGAGAGATATAACTATCTACCAACATTATTATTATCACAGTTAAACTTTTATTAAAGGGAGAAGAAGAAACCTTTATTGAATTAAACATGTATACCTGCTGATCATATATAGGATAGAGCAATCTCAATATCTCATTAGTTCAATTATCTTAACTGAGCAATATATCATTTAATCACTTTTAAAAGGAATATGAAGAACATGTATAACTGTTATAAATTAAACAATATAAAAACAAAGCAAGGTTCAACCAGTGTTTTTGTATTTGATCCTTAAACAAATATGATACACGACTGATTACATATTTAAACAATCCATATTATGCCCCATGAAGATGGGAATATATCTTTCATCTCCATCTGACCACTATGAAGTTAGCATCAGTGCCATATAGGTCTATGGAAGAGCCAGAATCCACGACCTCATCTTCCTCGACTAGTACGAGAGTGGTAGTGACATTTGAGTCAATCTACATTTTATCTAGCATGGCATATAGAGGCCCTTCGCTATAGAGATACAAAATGTGGCATGTTCTCTATTTAGGGTATGACCTTCAGTCAATCCTAATTATATATATCGAGTCATGGCCGCAACCATACTCTTATTTTGTATTGGAGCTATGGCCTCGACCACACTCTTTTAGGAAATGGCTCGTAGCCAATCCTATATTCAGGATACAATTTGTACCCCAAATATTCAACAATATGTGCTCCGAGTTAAACTCATTTCATCATTCAGCAAATCCTAAAACTGAATGGATCTATGGCCATGGCAACTACATTTTTAGTTTACTTGATAGATTAAGTGCATTACAACATCTTTTAGCATAGATCAAGTTACAAGCATGAATTGTAAATAAAGGCTACATAGAAAGGTGTAACATATATTTTCAAGAAATCTTGTATCAATTGGAACATATCTTGTTACATCATCATGAAATCTCAATCCCTTGAACATATTATTGGGAATCTCATCCCTTAAATATTTTCACCATGATAACATGTTTTGGGTATCAAACCCTCAATTCATCTTTGAATAGTATCACCTCTTACCATGCAACAATCATATCTAGGTCATAAAACCTATATACTTGATTGTCACATACTACGGGGTTTCAATTTTCTTAGTTCACTATTGAACAATGTCACCTCTCATTAGGCAACAACCAGCTCTAGATCATAAGACCCATATACACATCATACATGATGTTCAAGTATTTTATATGGCTCACAAGGCCCATTCAATCTATATAGTGTCAAATCATCATAGCTCATAGTTGGCTATGCTTATTATCTCAAAATATTTGCATGATTAGGGTCTCATGATAAAAGAGCTATCAATTTAAATGTCAACTCCATGCTAAAAAATAATCCCCTTAATCAATTTATCAATATAATAAAATGAAGGTACATCATTTTGTCTAATATTCTTTAATAGTTAGAACACCTTTGCGTTACCCTATCATTTTCAACATGGGATATCAATCCCTTAAACTCACCATTGAATACCACATCACCTTCTAGGCAATTATGTTTTTTCCAAGTCATCAGACCTATATACATTCTTTCTGTGAAACTATTATTCCATAGGTCTCATGAGGCATAATTAAGCCATATTATATTATAACCACTATAGCCCTCATTTGGCTATATTCATAAGGAATTCATGGTAACCACTGGATATTATTATCATGCCATTTCAAGTTACATTCCCCTTTATGATTAGTATTAGGGTTTATCTTTTCAACTTGATTAGGGTTTCCGGGGTTATATTCAATCATCACCCCTAAATCATAACTCCTCATTCTTAGGAGCTTATATTATTATCTTTACATCCAATTGTATCATGGATAATCTATTAATAAAGTTACAACCCTTTCATAATTAGGGTTAGGACTTCTATTGTAACCAATTAGGGTCTTTAGGGTTTTATTCAACAACTGAATCCCTAATTCATAACTCCTCACATCTAGGAGCTTATTTCATTGCCATAAGTATTCAATCATACTTGATTATTCTAATAACTTATCATTAATTGATTATGAACGTATGGTACTACCTTTCTCATATGAGTGGTACAAGTTTCTCTTTCATCCTTATTAAGATATTAGATTCAACTTTACTTGTTGCATTGACTTGACCCTCTTTAGGGTATACTAGCCTACACTTTTCAAACTATATCCATCTCATTACTCTATAGTGTATCCGTTGATTATATTCAAGGTGTATCAGCCTACACTCATCAAGGTGTGTCGGCCTAGGTGTATCGGACTACACTCATCAAGGTGTGTCGGCCTAGGTGTATCAGTTTATATGTTACACCTTGTGTCAGCCTAGACACATGTGTTTGTGTCGGCCAAAGTACCATTACTTGTGTCAGCCAAAGCATGTCAATTGGTATTGGTTTAGAGATTCTTGTGAAGGTATATCGAGTATAGTGTGCTTTAGGGTATCGACCACCCTATCTCTTTGTGTATCGGCCACATCTGCCCATTGTGTATCGACCATGTCAACCCATTATGTATCGTCCATGTCAACCCATTGTGTATATCGACCACACCATCTACTTAGGGTATCAACCACTCAACCAAATAGTGTGTCGGCCTCATCATCTGCTAGGGTATCAACCTAGCTCATCCCTTTGAGTACCGGCCGCTCAACCCACTAGGATATCAGCTACACCATTAGCTAGTATATCGGCCACACAACACATTATGGGATATCAACCTCTAGGGTTTGAGTTGTAACAGATGAACCCTTGTTTAATACTTTAGTTATATCACCTACTGACCTTACCATTAATTGGTGTATCAGCCAAGGCTTCAAAGTGTATATTTCCCCCATCTTCACATGATGTATTGGGCTAGAGGGTGTCAGATTGTGAGTGTATCGGATTGGGGTTAGGCTTGGCCATGTCGACCTCCACACTCAACAAAGACATCATATTTTGATATCACATCTTCTTGTTTATGAAAAGTTAGTGCCTTTGAGGCATATCATTTTTAGATCATATAACATATTGGCCTAACAACAACACATTGCTTCAAAGCATCACAAGTCATATCGGCCATCCATGTTATGATGCAAGTATGTATGTGTCGGCTTGGACACCTTCTAGAAATCGACCTTCCTTATTCTCAATCTTAGATGACATGTTAGACAACTAAGAGGACAATCGTTCTACTCATGTTATAATCCAAAAGAATAGGAGTTCATGTGTATCGGTTTCCATGTCTCTACCCTTGTATCGGGTTAGGGTTTTTCACAAATGAAAATCAATCTATGCATATTGGTTTCATCATCTTCTGCCTCCAAATTTTTATCAATTACCACTCTAGTTCATGGTAATCAGCCCCATATATCCAATAGAACTCATAGAACCATAATTTAATCAAGGAAAGCTGAAATATAAAAAGAATCACCAAGTATTGCATGATAGAAAGTGAATAATAATAAAATTGAGTTCAAGTTATATAACCCACCACAAGGTCACCACTAAATCTTCAAGATTCCAAGATCCACATTCCCAAGGTTGAACATGACTTACTAAGAGTCCAAGTCTTGATAATATCACCTCTATTCGAAAGGAAGACACCATAGTAAGGAACTTGGTGAAGAAGGAAAGAAAGAAAGAATCATGGTTCAAGAAGCATAGCCCATCCAAGGTAGGAGATAACCATGGCTTTACATTGGGCAAGTTGCTCGACCTTCCTCTACCTCCTTGAGATCCTAGGGTCGTCCACCAAGAAAGAGATGGTAAATAAGTTGAAAGGTTTACTAGGAGGTGAAAAGAGAGGTATATATAGTTGAGGCTCATGAAAGAGGGTATATGCAAGGTGTCATCACCATATGTACATGGGTGACAGGTGTCCATGCATGGTGACACCATGCGACCTCATTTATCTTGACATGCAAAACTCTTGTGTATAATCCAAGGGTAGGGTATTGGCCATTGGGTAGCTTCCTTGACAAGATATCACAACTTGTCATCACTTTGTGTACAAACTGATACCACTTTTGCAAGGAAGACTCAAATCAACAGACTTCACCTATTTGAGGTGCTCAGCCCATTATAAATGCTTCCAAAAGTTTCCAAACCGATAGGGGACATCTTCTATGGTTTATAAACTGATAGGAACCCCCATATTCCCTTCACAACTCGACACAACCTCATCTATGGTTCAAGGTACTCAACATTCTATGGTTCTAACATCACTAAGAGTGTTATCATTCAACCAAGACTCAAACAAGGCACCTCCTTCTCTATCTATCCTATAGATGATATTAAGAGATAGTAGGAACACTCTAGAGGTGATAAATTACACATCAACCACATATATTGGGTAAGTTGCAAGTTACACCAAAACTAGCACATAAAGCACAAACATCAACCATACAAGCTCAACTTGGAATTTAGGCTTTCCACAAGGCACCCCTTAGCATCATGATCTCTCTATTATGATGCTAAAGTACTAAGGGAACACTCATGATGTGACATATTGCAAGATAACCCCTTATCTTGGGTAAATTACACTTTGGTCCAAAATAAGCCATGGTTTCTATAATTCAAGATAACATGCACTTGCTTTCTATAATTCAATTTTTCACCTTAGATTGGAGAATGATTGGAGAATGATCTACTAACAAGAGCCCCACATTCACTAGTATAGATAACACGTTTAGTGTCGGTTAAGTAAGACTTTTTTCATCAGTTTTGAAGTGACACCCAAGTGGGTGACACTAAAAGTAGACTCCTTCAGCGTCAGTTACATAACTGACGACACAAAGCCATTCCCGGTTACAAAGCATCAACAGTCGGACCATAGGCGTCAGTTTCAAGAAAAAATTGACACAATTAAGCATTTGTTGTCGGTTGTTGGTTTTTAACTGACGCCCATGTTTTTTTCTTATCAGCTCCCAGGCCTGATATGAGAACTCATTACACTAAATGAGATTACTCAAAACATAAAACACAATCAATCACTAATTAATCACATACCAAAAAATATGGGTAAATTAAAACTGATTTCAGCGTCAGCACCCGCTCATAAACATTTGCATAAGATCCCAAAATCTTTCTTATATCCATACTATGCCAAGAATTTGTTACAAATTGATCTATCACCTTAGACACAACATATATACACAGGAGAACAATATTTGTATATGTCACACAAACAAGCATTAACATGCTAACAAAATCCCGATTCATTTGAAACACCATATACAAACTTTTCCTGCCCGAACTTGAGAGTACAGGGACGACTCTAGGACACACTAGACATCTAATCAAATTTCTTAAATATTCATTACTATAGCTCCTCTTTGCTTCCACATGTTTGTTTTTGTCACTTCCAATTACCTAAAAAAATATGGCGAACCACAAGGGTGAAACCCATGTCCCATCTAGAGATATAACCTCCAACAACGTTTATTGATTACAACATTTTAAGTAATTAAATAGTTAAGTAGTTTAATCAGATATAACAAATAAGCTCAACAACACTGATGATTAACAAAATACATAAAGGAGCAGATAATAACTATCATCATTAGCCAGACTATCGTCCTTTATCTTGTTGACAATATAACAATTTAGTAGCATATGCATATCTAGCATCATGAGCAATTCTAGTAACATATAATCTCTATCATTATGAATAAGTCTAGCCACATAAGCATAGATAACAACATTAGAATGTCTAATAGGTTGAACATATCAACATCATAAAAAGAGCTAACAACATAAGCACAACTATCTAGATAAGCATGATCATCAATATATGCATCTCTAGTTACAAAGGCATGGCTAGCATGCTAAACATAACTAACAACATGAGATAGCTAGCATCATGATTATAATCAGCAGTAGTAGTATAGTTATCAACATAATCATGGTTACTGTATGTATGCATCTACAATCTTAAGCATATCCACAACATAAGTATATCTACTGTATCTTAATTGCACTAAGCATCATCTTTATGTAAAGAGAACAAACATGGGTTATCATCCAATGTGAAGTGTCATGCATAACCCTAAACAAATATGCTATACAACTGTATTACATCTTTTATTATGTCCTGAGGAATTTGAAGATACCACTCAAAATCCAACTGACCACTGCTAAGTCAAAATCAGTGCCATAGAAGATCTAGGAAGAGCCAGACTCCTAAGATCTTCTCTGCCCCCAGTCAGTATGAGTCTGCCACAACGACACATAAGGTCAAGCTGCTAATAGCCTAGTCCGTCCTTGGTACATGTCACGACACTAGTGAAAGGAGGTGGGTACGCATACCCTACCATCTGAGGTACAACTACAATTGTCCTCCAATCTTGTCACATATATAATCACCAAGACACGACCGCAACCGTTCTCAATCACATCAGATGTATGAGGCATGACCATAACCAACCTATACAATCTGCATCGTGGATGATAAGGATATATCCTCAACTTGCCACCCCCACATACTCAACAGTATGCACTCCAATTTTTCCTTAGGAATACTCATTTCACCATCTGGCAAATTCTGACATTCAGATGGATCTATGGCACAAGACACTACATGATTAGAGTTTCACTTGATTAGTTATGCCAATTGGGTGAATTAAGGCTGCATAAAACAAGTGGACATACAAACCCTAATTCACTTCTAGCAAGCATATAAATATTACAACTTTGAAAAGATATAAAACGTGTGAAACATAATTTCTCATCTCATCATCACATGGTATTATTCACTTGCCATTCATGAAACCACACTAGTCATCATACTATCACAAGATATAAATCCTTTTCACAATATCACAGGGTATCAACCCTTATCAACATAAGATGATTACACCTCATTCAGGGCTCAACCATGCCCAAAGGTCATTAATACCATCATACTATCACAGGATATAAAATCCTTTTCACAATGTCACAGGGTAATAACCCTTATCAACATAAGAGGATTACACCTCATTCAGGGCTCAACCATGCCCAAAGGTCATTAAGACCATCATACTATCACATGATATAAAATCCTTTTCACAATATCACAGGGTATCAACCCTTATCAACATAAGAGGATTACACCTCATTCAGGGCTCAACCATGCCCAAAGGTCATTAAGACCATCATATTATTCCCTACAAGATCATCATTATCTTTGCATGCCTTATAACAAGGCTCAACAACATAGCAGGGTTATATTAACATTAAGAACATTCCTTTATTACATCAACATGCAAGAATCTAGATATGATTAACTCTCATCATATTCATAATGCACATGTTTAGCATAAGAAAATATCAACCATGTGGCTATGATAACCACCAATTAAAATACCAAGGTTATGATCATGTTAAGGAGGTTATTCCACCATCATTCCATCATATAAGAATGTTAAACATAAATACTCATCTTTATCTATTTGCATTAGAGTTAGGTTCAACATGATAAATTATATCAATGTTACTAAATAGAACTCATACCCAAACCCTAACTCACATCATCCCCATTGGATCATGGATGCATAAGGTGAAGCATCACCATCACATTCCATACCATTCTCAAGTATGAACCCACACATAAATCAAGGTATAACGATTGTGTTATAACATACTAGGGTTTCAACAATAGTAACAAAGTACTTCATGATTGCATTAGTCATTCAAGGACTATTCATACCCAAATACCATCATTTAATTATATTAAAGCTAGGTATAACAAGCTACACCTCATTAGGGTTACATAAGTAGATAATAATAACTATCATCATTAGCCAGACTATCATCCTTTATCTTGTTGACAATATAAGAAATTTAGTAGCATATGCATATCTAGCATCATGAGCAATTCTAGTAACATAGAATCTCTATAATTATGAATAAGTCTAGCCACATAAGCATAGATAACAACATTAGCATGTCTAATAGGTTTAACATATCAACATCATAAAAAGAGCTAACAACATAAGCACAACTATCTGTATAAGCATGATCAACAGTATATTCATCTCTAGTTACAAAGACATGGCTAACATGCTAAACATAACTAACAACATGAGATAGCTAGCATCATGATTATAATCAGTAGTACCAGTATAGTTATCAATATAATCATGGCTACTGTATGTACACATCTACAATCTTAAGCATATCTACAACATAAGTATATCTACTATCTCTTAATTTCACTAAGCATCATCTTTATGTAAAGAGAAAAAACAAGGGTTATCATCCAATGTGAAGCATCATGTATAACCCTAAACAGATATGCTATACAGCTGTATTACATCTTTTATTATTCCCTGAGGAATTTGATGATACCACTCAAAATCCAACTAACCACTGCTAAGTTGAAATTAATGCCATACAAGACCTAGGAAGAGCCGGACTCCTAAGATCTTCTCCGACCCAATCAGTATGGGTCTGCCACAGTGACACATAAGGTCAAGCTGCTAACAACCTAGTCTATCCTTGGTACAAGTCATGACACTAGTGAAAGGAGGTGGGTACGCATACCCTACCATCTGATGTACAACCACAATTGTCCTCCAATCTTGTCACATATATAATCACCGAGACACGACCGCAACCATTCTTAATCACATCATATGTATGAGGCATGACCATAGCCAACCTCCACAATCTGTATTGTGGATGACAAGGATAAATCCTAAATTTGCCACCCCCACATACTCAATAGTATGCGCTATGAATTTCCCTTAGGAATACTCATTTCACCATCTAGCAAATTCTAACACTCAGATGGATCTATGGCACAGGGTGCTACATGATTAGAGTTTCACTTGATTAGTTATGCCAATTGGGTGAATTAAGGCTGCATCAAACAAGTGGACATACAAACCCTTATTCACTTCTAGCAAATATAAATATTACAACTTTGAAAAGATATAAAACACGTGAAACATAATTTCTCATCTCATCATCACATGGTACTATTCACTTGCCATTCATGAGACCACATAGTCATCATACTATCACAAGATATAAATCCTTTTCACAATATCAGAGGGTATCAACCCTTATCAACATAAGAGGATTACACCTCATTCAGGGCTCAACCATGCCCAAAGGTCATTAAGACCATCATACTATCACAAGATATAAAATCCTTTTCATAATATCACAGGGTATCAACCCTTATCAACATAAGAGGATTACACCTCATTCAGGGCTCAACCATGCCCAAAGGCCATTAAGACCATCATACTATCACATGATATAAAATCCTTTTCAAAATATCACAGGGTATCAACCCTTATCAACATAAGTGGCTTACACCTCATTCAGGGCTCAACCATCCCCAAAGGTCATTAAGACCTCATTCATGGCTCAACCATTCAATAAGATTCAACATCCAAATTTTGAGACTAGTAATTCAAATTTCAATTAGATTGCACATCTCAATGTCTAGTTGTTATGGATGCCACATGTTCTCTCTTGCGGAGAATGACAACGAACCAATTCAAATTCCCAATATACTAAGGGACATTATGTTTCTTAACTCCTTGAAGAGGCGTGGAAGCATAATTTCACTAAACTGGGGTCACTAGCACGTCCTTTTTTTGACGTTTGAACATTATGCTTCTATTTTCCAAGAATAAGTTTCGGCGGCTTTTTAAGGAGGAAGGCTTAGGTTCAAATGTTTTTGGGACCAACCAACCTATCTAATCACACATGCAATGAATTAGGGAAATAACCTTCCAAATAGAAATATAAAATTTTGTACCTTTAAAAAGTATCCAATATGCAAAAATTCAATGTATTGACTCCAAGGGAAAATCAAGAGAGAGATAATATTTTAGATAAATATGTTTATACTATATGGCTTGGAATCATTATGCATTTTGATTTAAATTTGGTTATGTAGCATTATAGGTGATTGAGATTTTTCATCTAGGGGCACTATTCATAATTTCCATTATTCTCATTACTAAGTTTTCTACGTAGGTATATATATAATCAATATTACATACTCAATTATTTAGTTTAGTTTTCTCTAGATTAGTTCCCAAAATATTATCCCCTCTCTTATATATAGTATAATTCCACTAGGATTCAATATGTTTATTTACCAATATATCCTTACTGGGGATATTTAGGGTTTAAGTTTGTAGCAAGGCTTATATAATTCGTAACAGTAACTGAAATTATAAATTTTCTATATAACTACTACATCTATATTAATATGATCTAAGTCTAGGTATTTTTTCTCCAATAAACCAATTTATTATTATGACTAGGTTTTGATCTTAAAACACTCATATTGATAAATGTAATATCGTTCATCTTCAATGTGTTATATACATGTGATTTAGCATATGCATACTAACATACATGCATACCACGATATGTCGCTTGGATAGTTGAAGAATAGATATTCAAAATTAGATTGCCAAAACCAATTCTGTTAAAAAACTTATAGATGTGATAAGTCATCCAAATTCATAATTTTCATACATGAATCTACTATTGTATATTCTACTATGATTACACAGTCAACTGGTTATGGTGCTTACTGCTATTATGCCTGATGCCACCCATTGTTTGGTGATCTAATATGTTGCCTACATGTTATTATCTATACCTAACTTTCTAATATATAAAATATGGTAAAATAGATTGTACTTACCTATATGAAGGAAGAATATGACTAATCTGTGGTAGCTTTGATGGATTAGGTCTAAGGATTGACGGGGTTGTGGTTCTCACAAGCGTTGATCCAATCACTTTTGGGGGGTGGCCATAGGTCAGTAGACTTATGAAAGTGTTGCCCACTTTACTGATTCAGAACGTTAGGAAACCTAGGTACTTTAGACCACATCTTTACAAAAATGAAAGCTTCAAGATAGAGGTAGAGTGATAAGGCTGATTTCTGGAATGGGGTGATGATGGCGATGGAGAAGCAAGGTGGCATGGCTCGCCAATGTCTAAGAGTTATGTAGGACCTCGATCCTGATGCATTTTTAGGACCTGGAAGATGAGTATATGACTCGAAGAAGACATTGATTCAAGTTGTTAGTTTTTTTCAAAGTTTGTGCATATTGTAAAGATATGGTCTTTACCACCAAATATTTACAAAATTTCAATAGAAAATGTAAAAATCTTTTTACAATCATACTTTACATCAAAGCCAAGCAAACTTCACATAGAATTACAATTCCTATCTACTCTTCAATAGGGGACAAATCTTTCATGTCTCTTCTAGGTCTTCTTTGCTCACCTATCCATGAATTCCAGAAGGAACAAAGCCAAACATGGACTCCAAGAAGGGAAACAATGGGTCAGCAAAAGTTGGTACAAAATTGATATTTGGAAAATAAAAGTATGAACCTATCTAAAAAGGATTTTCATGAAAAAACATGAAGGAATAGACAATATAAGAGAATGCCAAAAGGTAGCAATGGATTTTCAAATTCAGTAAGATTCAATATCCATTTTTTGAGACTAGTAATTCAAATTTCAATTAGATAGCACATGTCAATGTCTAGTTGTTGGGAAAGCCATGTGCTCTCTCCTACGGAGAATGATAACACACCAAAAAAATTTCCTAGTATACTAAGTGATCCTATGTCCTATAAATCTGTGTAGAGGTGTGGAAGCGTAATTATGCTAAACTAGGCACTAGCATGTCCTTTTTTGACATTTAATCATTGTGCTACTATTTTCCAAGAATAAGTTTAGGTGGCCTTTCAAGGAGGAAAGCTAAGCTTCAAAATAGATTTTTGGGCCAACCAAAATATCTAATCATGCATGCATTCAATGATGGAGCTCTTAGAGATGTTGTTTGGAGACAAGATTGTCGTAGTCTAGACCTCCCTCTATCTAGATCTTGATTGTGTGTCTTGATGTAAACCCTAGTGGGAAAATTTGATGTATTTTTGTAAACGTTTTATGAAATTGAATATAGTCAGTTGTTTTTTATTTCACTGCTTTCTAATGGTCTTTTGTATACCAATGTTTAATAAATTTGGAAAATTTATGCCCATTCCATCATACCTCTGAGAGGGTTTGGAATGGATGTCAATTCTTCAAATTTTTAGTAAAGGGGTGATTTCACTCTTTTACAACATGGTATTAGAGCCCATGGTAGTCAGAATCTGACTATTTTAGTTTTGTCTCCCTAATTAGAATCCCTACCTTACATAGTTCCTTTTAGTGACATAGTTTCCCTAGAGTTGATCTATAAATGATGAAAGGTTGATTTAGGACCCTATAGTTCCACATTAGTATCATGATGAATAAAAATCTAAAATACTCATAACTAAAATATGCATAACTTAATGTTGTTTAGGTTTGCCTTTAGGCAACTATTACGGCATGAAGTTGAAGCAAAGGTGTCTAGAAAGGATCAGGTTTTGGGGGCTGGCAATATTTTCCTCTGTGCCACTTGCTTGGTTTATGAGGACTCCCAGATCTATATGATACCGGCATGGCCTAAGCTGAAATGGATTGTCCAAAATAGTTTGCTTTTAGGCTATAGTGACCTTAGACATCTATGTTGTATATCTTTGGGAACCCTAAGTTTTAGGTGAATCTGACCAAAAAAAAGTTTTAGGTGAATGATGACTTGTTTGAAAATGGATACCAAGATAGTCTCCTTATGTCCCTTGGGGCCACATGCTTGGATAGTTTATCCCTAGAACCTAGACTTTGAAGTTTGGGGTTAAGTGAGCTATCAGAGTGCACAGTGGAAGTGTGATGGATCTTGTACATGGTTTAGTTAGACTCATCCTTTAACCCTAGTGTATTTTGGCTTGATAGTTCGAACTCTTTAAGGGATGTAGTTAGTTTGATTATGTTGGGTGGTTAGATTTCGAGGACGAAATCCTCTTTAGGAGGATGGAGCCCTATGACATCTTGAAATCTATCTACACTATCTTTAGAAAACCTAACCCCATACTTAGGAGGTTTTTTCGCTTGAAACCTTAGTGGGGTCCAAACAAGATATAGTTATAGCCTAACATGCTTGTTTATATAGTAATGAACATATAATGATCATCTAAGGAATAATTTATATGCTCAAACCCTAATGAATACCTAATGCACATAATATGAGTAACTCACATATTAATCTTAATGGATATGCATGGTGTTGCCCATGTCATAAACCAATAAAATCTAATGAAATGACAAGTAAGATGATTGTAACCTAATCTTGGACTTAATACATGCTAAGTAAAATATAGTGATCATATTAACTTGAACCCTAAGTTGTAATCATCTAACCTTAACATATACATCCTTAATGCCTTTCATGATACATTAATGACATTAGGTGCCATAATCAGTTAACATACTTTGATACACATAAATGATATATATAATCATCTAATCAAATATTAATCAAGTCATCAATATGAAATGCATGGTATGTTACCTTGTTATCTAATACACACACAATTAGTTACTTAATGTGAATCAATTCGTAATATGCCTCACCTTGATCATTAAAATACATGTAATGGCTTCAATATGAATATGAAGTGATTCGATTCACATAAATGTGCAAATCAATAATATAAATAAATATGAGAAAATGATTAATTATGACATTAATGTGAGAAATAAACATAATGTGGTAATGAGATAGCGTTTAATATAAATATATGTAATTGATGTGACATAATTTGTGTTGAATGAAGACTTAAAGACAAATTGAATATTTCATGCAAAATAATTCGTTATAACTTAATGTGGTGATAGTATAAGTATAATGAAGTCGAAGTTCAAAATATTAAGGATAATGATAAAGTATATTGAGGGAATTGAGTAACCCATAATTTTGCTAAAATTCTTAGTAAGATAAATGAGAAATATATATGTATATATACAATGTTTCATGGATGATTATGAAATATAAATTCCTTGGTAATAAAGTGATTATGACATGCCATAATTAAAATAATGGTGATAATGTGATATCATAATGAATATAATGTTAATGAGCCAAAAATGTAAATAATGTTCAATCTCCTAAATAGAATATCTAAATAATGGAACCTAGGTGATCCTTGATAACCTAACCTATGTTGATATGCTTGTGGAGTATATGTTGATGAGTTGTTTGGTGAAAGTTAAGGTTGGAGAAATAACCTGAAGTTTTGTGATGAGATGTTGCACACTCACCCTTCCCTTCTTGCTTGTGATTTTGGGGACGAAATCCTCTTTAAGGGGTGGAGTGTTGTAACATACTGAATTCTAGATTTTGTCTTTTGACCCTCTTTCCCATCTTTTTATTTCATTTCTATCCTTATTGGCCTTTCTATTTATTTCTATCCTTATTGGTCTTTCTATTTAATTAGTGGAATTTATAGTGGTTTAGTGAACATTTATTCACTAATTGTACCAATATAAGGGTTTATGCACAAATACCTCAGTGAAAGCTTAATTACCATAATTAAGTGATCTAAACCTTAATATAACTTTTTGATATGATTTTAAAACATAAAATGAGCATAAGTTTCAAATTTGGTTCGATTTGGATGTTGTTTGTGCAATTTATGCAATTTTAGGTACATTCTGGAATTTTATGCAATTTACCCAATTGGGAGGTTTTCTTTGCAAATTATCACCTGAATTTTAATCCTTAAATATTCACTTACCATTCAAGAGATTTTGAACCATGGGGCACCTGGTTGCACCTTGGTTTGAAGGTGTTACTTTCCAAGGGCATTATAGGGATTACCCTCTTTATAAATGTGCTTATCTTTAAAATCTATCAACCAATGGGGTTATTTCTTTGTTTGAAGGACGGTTGGGATGGACTAGAAGGCTCTAGGGGCTCTTAGGACCTACCTTTGATATGCAAGAAGAGTCCATGAGCTGTCCTCTTGCATGGCCATGAAGCCTTAGCCTAAGGACACATGGAAAGTCACATAGACACCTCATGCCTGCCCCCTTCTTTATAAAGCCATGCCTACCCCTTCCCACCTCCCAATCCATGAAGAAATGTTATCCTTCTATTTCCCACAGGTTAGAGAATCATCCCCTCTATGTTTGTCCATGAAGTTTCTGTCCCAAGGTAAAAGAGGGTGCCTACCTTGGTGAAGAAGGCTCCTAGGGTTCCAAATTTCTCTATTTAGGATTTCTTAAGCTCCTCCTTGGTGATTTTGACCAAAACTGGTAAGTATCCTCCTTTCCTTCCCTGTTTTCATACTGTTAGTATTCCTCCCACCTTATTCCAGGTCAGAACCATGACCTTCCATGGTAAAACTCTACCTAGAACCCTAAAACATCTCATCTCCATACTCTTTTGCTAGGGTTTGCACCTCTAAAGTGGAGAAGGTGATCTTTGCTCAAGAAAGGAGCTTGGCTTGGAGAAACCACACCTTCTAATCTTGGGATCCTTTCTTTTTGGACCTTCTTACCTTCCTAGAGGCAAGTTTTGTTAACCCCTTTCTCATATATTTCTTAGTACATGCTTAAAACTCATGCTTCTATGTTTAAAATTGATGATTTCCATCTCTTTTTACCATGTTCTTCTAGGGTTTTGGTTTCTTGCTGTTTTACCTTCTCTAGAATCTCTAGTTTGGTTACCTATTCAAGTTAAAACCTGATATTGAGTCAAATGGTGTTTTCTCCCTCTCCCTCTCTCTTCAATTATCTCGATCGGTTTGATGATGTGGCAATTTCGTATTGGTCAGTATTGAAAAATTCATATCTTCTAATCTGCTTATCCAAATTTGACAAATAAATATGTTTTGGAATTGGAAAATTAATCTCTATCTAATATAAATATTTTTAAGGTCTTATTTTATGGTTTGAAAAGGTTGATTTTTGTAAAATGAATTTGATGCATAAAATCCATAAAAATTACATCTTAATCATCATAACTCCAAAATTAACATAAAAATATGTTTTCTTCATCAAGAGAACCTAATACGTTCATTGGTGATATTTTCAAAATCTAAATCTGAGTTTTGCTAAAAAGTTCCGAAATTAGGGTTTATATATGTTAATGTGCACTATGTATCTACTCTAATACATGTTAATACATTGAAAATAGGCAAAGTGGAACTTGGACTCAATTAAAGTGGTGAAATTAGTAATTGATATCAGTAAAGAGAGGTATGTGCATTTACACCTTAAGTTGGGAATAATTGTTCCTTAACCTACTTTTCTATAATGAGGTTTTATTAAACCCTATTTCATATACTCTTGAATCTTTTGCTATACTTATAAATCAGTTTTGGAACATTATTCTTGGGTCTTGGTACCCCACTTCTATGTTTATTGATTCATATGATTATCCTTTTCATGACTACTTTTCTAGCATGTGGATTTATATTCTATTTAATTTAAAGTAGCGGTACTTATGTACAACCACCCATAGAGGGCGTGTATTTAATCGCCCTGGGAAATGTATTTATTCTCCCCTATATAATTGTGTAGGTGTCTGGGAATGTCTTATTCTCCCCTCACATATAGGTTAGAGGCCCGGTAGGTGCCTCAACCCTACTTATTTAGGTAGACATACTTATCTTACATGCAAATCCTTTTTAATATAATTGTTAATGGCAAGTTTCTTTTGAATATAGCCTCATACTCTTGTTCTATTCATCTTATGATGAAATCTTAGCCTTTACTTTCATGTTATTTCCTTATCTTTTATTCTTATTCATTATTTAACACATACCTTGTATTTCTCGCTCTTGTTGGGTGATTTCCCAACCACCCAGGTTTAGATCGAGGTGTTGAACATGACCAAGGAGAACATAGCTTCCAACATGGACCTAGCTCTTGGAGATGTTGCTTGGAGACAAGATTGTAGTAGTCTAGACTTCCCTCTATCTAGATCCTGATTGTGTGTCTTGATGTAAACCCTAATGGGAGAATTTGATGTATTTTTGTAAACCTTTTATGAAATTGAATATAGTCAGTTATTTTTTATTCCGCTACTTTCTAATGGTCTTTTGTATATCGATATTTAATAAATTTGGAAAATTTATGCCCATTCCATCATACCTCTGAGAGGGTTTGGAATGGATGTCAATTCTTCAAATTTTTAGTAAAGGGGTGATTTCACTCTTTTATAGATGGGATGATAAAAGGAATATGTTTATTTGTGTTCTTTCATTTTAGGGACATGGCAATCAAGTGAGTATGAGGACACTTGATGTGCATGAGTTAGAAGTGATCTCTTGATGGATACTTAGAAAAGTATCAGTTTGTCTTGGACTTTGGTTCCAAGATAAAGATATATGTAATATAGATAAAAGACGAATCCTTTTGTATGTTTGACTTTGGTATTAACAATAGAGAGATGTAAGTGATGAGGATGTGATGTGTTTTCGACAAATGTGAAGGATACCAAGGTAAGAAATTCTGGTATCCAAGATGTGCCAGGTGGTATGGGAAAGTGAGAATACTTCTCCTGATAAGATGAATAAGGTTTTGTTACCTAGAAGGGGCAACCTTGAGATAACTCTAGTATGGAGATAATATGTTAGGGGTTTATGCTCTGCACAAACATAAAATCAATAAAAATGTATTAATTGAAGGAACAATTGTAGAAACATTTTGAGAAAAAGTTTATCGATCTAAAAATAATTCCTTAGAGTATCCCTATCTAGATTTGTTGAGGCAATTTATTCATAACATCTACAGATACCTCTGAGATAAGTTCTTTAGTAAGAGACCTTTCCTTATGACAAGAAAATGTACAATTAAGAAGATAGTTGATACAAGTCATAAGAAAGTTTTTATGTTGTATTAACAGATTAGAGTGGTACCAAATATGTATGATAATACTTGTAGTCCCAAATGGGTAATAGAATGTAACCCTGGTTTTTCCTTGGAAGTAAATGCTAAACTAAGTGAGGAGTATGGAAGACTCCCTAGAATCAAGAATCTTATCACATAAAAGATGTGAGTCAATAAGGTTTGAACACCTGAATTATTCGAAGTATGAATAGTGTTTCTCTGACTTAGAAGTGTTACTTGATACAGAGTTGACCGTGCAGTCAGTAAGGGAAAGGATAATTGAGTATGTGTCATATGTGACAAATCTTATGATTATTTTTAATGAAAGGACTTTGTTTCGGTCAAAGTTCTTTGGTATCTCCATAACATCAAGATGTTATGTAGAGATTTAATGATATGATGCATGAATGATAATTGTCTTCCTTCATCTGGGATTTCAGGGATGAAATCCTTATTAGGGGTTTATAATTGTAATACCCCTAAACGGGGTTATGGATTAACCCTAGGAGTTTTGCTTAAGTAAGTTACTTACAAAATGATTCTAATCTTTTGAAAGTAATTAAGGCTTCTTGTGAAGTTTATTGTCAAGTTTGAGCTTAATTGCAAACTATTTGTGCATTAATTGATAGTATGAGTGAAATGTGCAATTTACCCAAG
This sequence comes from Alisma plantago-aquatica, assembly GCA_963693085.1. Lineage (NCBI taxonomy): Eukaryota > Viridiplantae > Streptophyta > Magnoliopsida > Alismatales > Alismataceae > Alisma > Alisma plantago-aquatica. Next base: position 989,032,848 of record OY856409.1, on the reverse strand, counting down.
ATGAGGGGTTATATTGAAAAATGTCACATGTTAAATGTGTTGTAAGTGTTTTAGTATCATAAGAGAGAGTATGATGCTAAGTGGTGGCTTGTGGAAAGCTTAAATCCCAAGATATAACTTGTTTGTACAGTGTGCACCAATTTTGGTACAATTTGTAATTTACCCAAAATATAGGATAGAAGTGTAAAATTACCACCTCTAGAGTGTCCCTACTCCCTCTATGTATCTTTTAGAGGGAAAAGAAAGAAGGTTACGTTATGTTTGAGTCATCTTTGAATGATGATGCCCTTGGTGATAAATAAACCAAGGAAGAATTAAAGGTAAAGCTTTAAATATGTTGTATCGAGTTATGGACTTGACATAAGGAGTCCTATCGGATAAGGAGCCATAGTAGAAGTCTCCTATTGGTTTGTTGAGCCTTGGAAAAGGCCATTACGGGCAAAGCACCTCGGGGGGGGGGGCATGACGAGTTGCAAGTTCCTTGCATAAAGTGTATCAGTTTGCCTTGTTGATGAGATAAAGATGAGGTAATTTATCCAACAAGATAATAGAGGACCAAAATATCTCCCCTATCTTATCCTCAAGACTCTTGTAAAGCAAGATATGTATGTGTAAATGCATGTCCATGTGTCAACCATGCATGTCCACGTATCATCTAGTAGCATGAGATGAAGACACCTCTTATATGCTTTATCTCATGAACCCAAGTATATATACTTCACCTTCCACCGACTTATGGAAGTTTATGAACCCCACAACCATCTCCCTTGGAGATATCGTGCAAAGCCCCTTAGGTATCGTGCAAAGTAGCTCAGGAGAAAGGAGAGCTCGAGCACCAAGCTCAAGGTAAGGCTTTGGTCATCTTCAACCTTGGTTGAAGTAGGATATCAGGTTATGGATATTTCTTTCTTTCCTTATTCACCAAGTGATTAACTATGGTGATTTCTTGTCTATGGAAGAGTAGTAAACGAGCCTTGGACCTTGAACAAGTTCATCTTCAACCTTATGAATGTAAAGCTTTAGAGCTTGGAGCTTTGAAGTTGTTCACAAGGCGTGTTATATAACTTGAACACAATCATGTTATTATTTACCACCTAACTTGCTATACTAGATGATATACTTTCGATTCTGAGTTTTTATTGAATACTTGATAAATCCATGAGTTCTAAGAATTTCCTAGACCAATTACTTATAAACTAGAATAGTTATAATGAAGGTCTACAGCTTGAAGAAGATGGTATCACTTTATAAAGTGATATCGGGTTCAAGCATACAAACAAGTACCTCTAACCCAATATGGTAATATACATGCATCACTTGCACGATATGCTTGTGAGATTATATCTCTTTGCACGATATGGAGATGAAGTTCATACCTTGGAACACGTTATGGTGTTAACTGACACGCTTTTTACGTGCGTAGAAATGCAAGTGTACGCGTCAATGTAATATAGGCCTTTGTGAGGCCCGAGTCGAACTCAGGGATACGTGAATTGTCGGAGACTACTACTAACTACTCGCAATCAGCTAGACCGATTAAAGAGTTGGAAATTGTTGTTAAAATTAAAACAAAAAGAAAATAAAACAAACAAAGCAATCGATTAAATGTTTGGTCTAATCAATTCAAAATGAGATCTTTAGGATTACGGTTTCACCGCGAGTTTTCATTGTATTAAATTCTATGTAGTCACTCAAATTTATCTCTCTATCCGGGCAGTGGCCTGAAATCAGAATTGCCCACTGTTGTGGTACAATTCACTACCTACGTCTAGACCGGTTCCACCGTCGTAGTAACCTATACCCTAAACTAGGTGCATTAAAAATGACGTCTCGGTATCCACCATTAACCTTACACCACCTTGTTCAAGGGATTTGTCAATTAATGTAAATTCCGTATCTTTTCAACCATTAATTCTTCTTTCAAAGTAATTAAGGGCATTAGATTATTATTATGGTGATCAAGCATAACAATATAATTGAGAAAACGAAATTATACCACGGATTTAAGAGATAAAATATGAATTACTATGATAAAATTGTCATACAATGAATTCCCGGGCTACTCCCGGTCCTAAAGACAAAGGGGATTAGCCTCGCATGTTCATCTCAGAGCAAAACGTGGAGTAGAAAAAGGGAAACATGGAGAAAAACGTGATTGAGTGGTGAAACCCCTGAACGGAGAAGATCCAAGCGATCCTTGGCGTAGAATACGCGTTCTCCCGCCTTTCGGTGGTGGAAATCGTCTTCTTCAGCGTCCGGATCGGCTGGGGCGTGCTTCTGGGCTCAGTTCTTCTCTCCACACCTTCTCGGGACGTGTGTAGTGGCTAATGATGTGATCCCCTGCTCTTGGCCGCCGTCATTAGGTATAATTCCCGAGTTAGGTCGCCAAATAATCACAGCCGTCGGATTTAGATTGATCTGAAGCAAACTTGTATCTGACGGTGTCAATACCATCGACGTAGGTTGATGGTATCGACCTAGCGTGATATCGGCAGTTCTTCTTTTCTTTTGTCTTTGCGCCTGATGCTATCTCGATACCATCGACGAGGGTCGATGGTATCGACAAACCTGTAGCGACAGTTTTGTCTTTTTGTGTCACTGTAGCTCCACTAGTCGATAGTATCAACATATGCATCGATAGTATCGACTCACTTCTCGCCAGCAACCTGATGGTATATCGATACCATCGACATCCCTGTCGCTAGTATCGACTTTCTTCTAGTCCTTACGGCTGGAAACCTGTGGTCTGGTCGATGGTATCGACCACTGTCGATGGTATCGACCACTGTCGATGGTATCGACAGTAGCAGATACTTATTTTCCTGAAATTTCAACACGAAACCACATAAGCCTACACAAAATGTATTCTTTTGATAATTTATACTCAAAATGCTGAAATAAGGGAGATTTGACATAGAGAAGTAGCATAGACCAAAGCAGATGAATTATGCAACATTAACCACAAAATGACTAATAAATGCATAAAACACATATAAAACAAGTCTACAAATGCGACTCAAAATCATTGCATCAAACTCCCCTAAGCTTGAACATTGCTCGCCCTCGAGCAACTAAACCTTAGAATAGAATTGCCAGAGTCAACTAAAGAACAAATCATCACAACCAACATCCCATATGATCCCCACTGGACATTCACATACCGGCCCTCACTAACCACAGAATGATAATTACCCTGCAGGCGACAATAATCATCCATAAAAGATATCTACCTCAAAACTGATGAACACTATCACATAAGGCAGTTAACATAATAAAATTCTCCGGTCCAGACTCGGTGCATCTTGTGATCTCCTATACTACGTTGCTCGCCCTAACTACCATCTATATGGAAGAAGTTCTCCTGATATTCACAAGTGAGGAGAAAATCACGGTGACCTACCAATTCGAGCAACGGGTGGATGGAATGGGTGGCTGATGGAAGAAATGGAAGCAATATACGGTTTCAACATGCATAAAACAAAAATGCCCTAAATGATGCAATTGCACATGAAAAATGCCCTAATGCCTACGATTGGGTGGAATGATGCATGCACTAACATCCCTTCTCAAAATGATATGGATATCTAACTGAGCTACATCATGTACTTACTCATCTTAAGGCGCAGGTGAGATTATGTTCCTTTCTCCCTCTTATTCTACTTGCTTCTTACTAACTTTCTCTTTTTTTTTTCTTTTTCATTTTTCAGATTTTTTTTCTGGCCCTTATATCCACAAATGACAATGAGTAATTTGTTGGGCTTACTTTTTCTGCATAACTCAAATATTTGAACTATTTAGAAGGTATGGAACAAATTAATTCACCATTAAAGAAGGAATTAGGTACATAATGTACTCTATGCATAAAAATTATGAATGCAACTAAATGACATGCACCTAAGGATAATGTTCATGTATAACTATTCTATTTTTTATTTATTTTTCATACAAAACATATGAAAGTGGTTGCAATGCAAAACTTGTCTACATGACATGCAATCAAAAAGGTTAAAACCGTAAAGTACTTCCAATTCTTATGGTGGATTGTGAAAAGCAATTGGGTGGAAAGATCACAAGACTAATTGACTGAACCTTTGAAAAGTAGTATGTGTCCCTCCTTACTGACCTGTGTAGTAGTTAAGAGGTTTCTCTCTCTTACTTCAAATTAGAGTCTCATTATCATTTGGTCAGTTTAGGCTCAAACAACCAATTCCGTCCACTTTTCATGAATCATTAGGAATGTACAGTTGTGATTTTCTGTTTTAAAATTGACAAAACCAATCATTTTCTTAAGTTATGTGCTCAAAGTTGAACAACACTCAAGCTTGCGAACACTCAAAATTTTTTAATTTTCCCTTAATTCCCATGTACATGCAACTGAGATGACACAAGACCTAAGACATCCACAATTACACTAGATAGAACGTGGATCCTACAAACAAAATAAGATTGCAAGAAATAACAAGAACCAAAGCAATAAAACTAAAAATAGAGAAAATAAAAGATAGAGCTGTTCCAACACCCCCCTAAGCTTGAATTCGACTATGGCCTCATAGTCAAAAACAATCTTAAAGGTTGGAACAGAGATACCGATTTACTCTTCTGGCAGAGGCAGGTACTGTGGAGCCGTAGGGTCCCAGGATGGGTACGCTCCCTGAAAGCTCGGATCAAACTGGGATCTGGGTGGAGGTTGTGGATAGCCTCCAAAGTAGTTCTGGCTCCAATAGTGATCATAAAAGGGCTGCTGTTGCATCTCCATCCTATGCAACCGGTCATAAATCTGTTGTTGGTTGTTGAGGAGGAGGCGCTCATTTTCGAAGATCACCCTTTGATTGTCCAGTAACCGGTTCGTAGTCTCCTGAATACCGGTATACACTACAGTATGATGCTACTGTGTCTGCTGTATCTCTTGCAGCATAGCATACATGCCCTGCATCGAATAGACATCCTCACTTGGCTGCGAGGGCAGTGGTGGTGGAGGAGGCTGCGAAGATGAAGATGCACCCGGATGCATGCGAGGACGCTTCCTTGGTGCCACTCGTGCCCAAAGAGGAGTGTAGGCCTCCTCTTCCTCTTCAGCCTCGTCGTCATTACTGTTGTCTTCGTCTTCATCGGAATCAGCAATGGATATGATGGGCCATCAGAAATGTTGAGCCCCTTCGATATTGAAGACAGGATCGGGAAGTGAGCATTCTTGGTAAGCATGGTTGACATGGCAATGAGCATAAGGTAAACCATCCTGAAGCAGGATCAAATTTGATCGGTGAAGATGATGCACATTAACCTTGCTTCTGCTGGAGAGCGGGGTCAAAGTTGAGAAATTCAGCCCAAGGTAGTATGCCAGCAGAGTAATGAGTCCTCCAAAGTGAATTGGAGCCCTCCGCGTGCTCCGCTTTACTGCCAAGACCTGCTGTAGAAAGAAAGCTCCCCAGTTGCATTCTTGGCGCTTTAGGAGTTTATACAAGAAAAATAGGTCCGACTCCTCGAATTTTCTAAGGGACAGATCACCCCTAGCAAACAAAGTAGAACTCAACATCCGGTGGAGAATCCGTACGAACGAATGCTCGAAGTCGGCTACCACGACATTGTGGTAGCTCACTGATTTGCCCGGCGGCACAGTCACAAGCTCGACGAAGATCGCGTCGTAGTCGGTACGGTTGTCCGGCCGCCGGTAGTCAGACCGCGAATGATTCCAGTTGTAAATCTCATTGAACTGACGGAGTGTAAGGTTGTAGTCATTGTTGTACAACCAGAAAGACACCCGGCCCTTGATCCACTCGCGGTCGGTGGCTATAATGTCGTTTGGCACGACACAGATGTCCAGCGACGCCATAAACTCAGCCACCAGCTCCTTGTAAGTAGGCCACTCACCGAAGAACGGCTGGCCATCGACGTGGTACTCCAGCTCATCGGGCGTCCTGCTCGTGTGTCGGGCCTGCCCCTTCAACATAACGTAGGCGAGGTTGGATTTGAACCCCAAGTTGCGGATTGTCTCCCCTTCAACATAACGGGTCGGCTGGATTTTTCTCTTCAGGATCTCCTCGTAGATCTTCTTGACCTCCGCGGATGGATGAATAAGCCGCAGGTGTGAAACCGAAGCGGTAGGTGGTGGCACAAACTCTGGGATGTCCATCGGGTTGGCGCGTGAAGAAGATGCACCAACAACATGCACCATGGTTGCGACAGAAGGAGGAGTAGAGAGAGAGAGCTCGGTGAAGATCGGAGAAAGAAATCTCCGCTCGATGAAGAACATGCTCCTTGTTGCTCTTCGTCAGGCTCGGATCGCTCTTTGAATACGCTCGGCACAGGTGGAGGAGGATTTCTCTGGAGTTGTGACGTCATATGACGACAATCCTTCTCATATATAGCCGTGGCCGGCGCTGCTGTATGCCCATCGATATCATCGACGCGGGTCGATGATATTGACACGGGTAGCACAATCCGTATTGCCGCTAGTATCGACGGTCGTCGATGGCTGGATCTGCGGGGCCCAGATCGCTGATGTGTCGATACTATCGATGCGAGTCGGGTATCGACTCGTCCCCCATATCGACTTTCTGGTTGCTGCGATCGCCGTAGATCTCTCCTCGCGGATTGTTGACGTGGCTCGTCGATACTATCGATGAGGGTCGATAGTATCGACTCTCTGATTTGGGCAAACCCTCACGAGGCCAGCCGCCACCTTCTGTATGTGAATGTGTCGATACCATCGACAGGACTGTCGATGGTATCGACTTTACTGAGACGATTTCTTCTGAATATCTCCAGAGATCTCGCGAGTATCGACACCCATGTCGATACTATCGACCTCTGCTTGCGATCTGCCTGTTGGTATGTCGATACCATCGATGAGGCCGTCGATAGTATCGACGCAGTGCGATTTTTGCAGTCGCCAACCTGTACCACGGTGGATACCATCAACACAAGGGTCGATGGTATCGACTCTGCCTCAGCCCTGCACATGTAGAAAATGATCACAATATCTTTTTTTACACTAAAAACAAAGTCAAAACAAATCAAACTATGAATGTAGAAGAACTAAACTAAAGTACCGATGGTTGGGTTGCCTCCCAACAAGCGCCCTTATTTAACATCTTAGGCTAGACGACTTGAAGCTCATCATGCATCCAGAAGTGCAATGAGTTTGACCTCATTCACTTTCCTCGTGTAATCTTCACCAAAATACAATTTCAACCTTTGTCCATTGACCAAAAATGTGGTCTCGCCATCGCGCACCATGATTGCGCCATGTGGTCTGACCTCTTTTACTGTGAATGGTCCACTCCATCAGGATTTCAGCTTCCCGGGATGCATCTTCAGCCTGGAGTTGAACAAAAGGACACGATCTCCTTTCTTGAAAATGCACATCTGAATGTGGCGATCGTGAATCAACTTTGTGCACTCCTTGTATATCCTAGAGTTTTCATATGCATTCATTCACAACTCATCCAGTTCATTTAGTTCAAGTAACCTCTTCTTTCCCGCTTCATCATAACTCAGGTTTAGCTTCCTCAGCGCCCAATGTGCTTTGTGCTCTAATTCCACCGGTAAGTGACAGGCCCGACCATAAGCCAACCTAAAAGGCGTGGTGCCTATAGGTGTCTTGTATGCCGTCCTGTATGCCCACAATGCATCTGGTAGTAGGGCACTCCAATTCTTCCTCGTGGAAGCCACATTACGCTCCAAGATCTTCTTAATCTCTCGATTGGAGACCTCTACTTGTCCTTGAGTTTGCGGGTGGTACGGGGTACCCATGTTATGTTTGACCTCATATTTTCTCAACAGCGCCGCGAACTTTTGATTCCGGAAGTGTGTACCCCCATCACTAATGATCATTCTGGGCACACCGAACCTGCAGAAGATATTTTCCTTAACGAACCTGCATACTACAGTGGAATCATTAGTCCGTGTGGGTATTGCCTCTACCCACTTCGACACATAATCAACGGCCAAAAGAATGTACAAATTAGAATTTGAGGACACAAAGGGTCCCATAAAATCTATACCCCATAAATCAAATACCTCAACCTCCTGGAAAACATTAAGGGGCATCGCTTGTCTCTTCGAAATGTTACCCGCCCTTTGGCAGGAATCACATTGCCTCACGAACTCATAAGCGTCCCTAAACAATGTAGGCCAATATAGGCCACTTTCCAGTACTTTTGTTGCAGTGCGAGAGCTTGCATGATGGCCGCCCGTCGGTAGCGTGTGACAATGATGAAGAACACTCTCGTATTCCACCTCAGGTACACACCTGCGTAAGACTCCATCCCTGCATCGCTTCAAGAGAATAGGGTCATCCCAAAAATAATATCGTAGAGAATGGAAAAATTTCTTCTTCTCTTGATACGTCCAATCATCCGGGATGATTTTGCAGGCAAGATAGTTCACAATATAAGAAAACCACGGGTCTTTAGAATTCACTTTCAAAAGCTGTTCATCCGGAAATGTCTCGGTAATGGGTATGTGTAAATCTTTTTCATCTACCCTCTCTATCCTAGACAAATGATCCGCTACCACATTTTCAATCCCCGCCTTGTCTTTGATTTCAATATTAAATTCCTATAAAAGCAAGATCCACCTAATCAATCTAGGTTTGACATCTTTTTTCTCCATCAAATACTTAATGGCGGCGTGGTCCGTCCATACCATGACTTTCGATCCAACTAGATATTGCCGAAATTTTTCAAAAGTGAAAACAACAGCAAGCAATTCTTTCTCGGTAGTCATGTAATTGAGTTGGGCGTCATTCAAAGTTTTAGATGCATAAAAAATCACAGTGGGTTTATTGTCCACCCGTTGTCCCAACACAGCTCCAACGGTGAAATCGGATGCATCACACATGAGTTCAAACGGCTTGGTCCAATCCGGTGTTTGCACAAGCGGTGCGGAAATCAATTTCTCCTTAAGCACGTTGAACGCGTGTAGACATTTTTCATTGAAGTCAAAAATATCATCCTTTTCTAAAAGCTCAGATAAAGGTTTGGCGATCTTAGAAAAATCTTTTATAAAACGACAATAGAAACCGACATGACCTAAGAAACTTCGCACCCCTTTCACCGAATTTGGTGGGGGCAATTTGGAAATCACTTCAATTTTTACCGGGTCTACCTCCAAACCTTTGCTAGACACTTTATGTCCTAGCACTATTCCTTCACTCACCATCATATGACATTTTTCCCAATTGAGGACCAAATGTGTGTCCTCGCAACGTTGTAACACCTTATCCAGATTGTAAAGGTATTCATCAAAAGATGCACCATAAACCGAGAAATCATCCATAAAAACCTCTAGACAGTGTTCTACCATATCCGAAAAAATGGCGAGCATACAACGCTGAAAGGTCGCCGGTGCATTACATAATCCAAAAGGCATACGACGGTACACAAACGTTCCATAAGGACAAGTGAAGGTGGACTTCTCTTGGTCCTTAGGATCTATCGAAATCTGATTGTACCCCGAATATCCATCCAGAAAACAAAAATGTGATCGGCCAGCTATGCGCTCTAAAATTTGATCAATAAACGGAAGAGGAAAGTGATCCTTCAGCGTAGAGACATTCAATCGTCGGTAATCTATACAAACACACCACCCGGTTACCAAGCGGGTGGTGACATGTTCATTTAAGAGATTATGGGTAATCATGATTCCCCCCTTTTTATGGACTACCTGAGTGGGACTCACCCATGTCGAGTCAGAAATGGCATAGATGATACCTGTGGAAAGAAGCTTAATCACCTCCTTCTTCACAACCTCCATCATGCTCGGATTAAGTCGACGTTGCGGTTGAATCACCGGCTTGACTCCCTCCTCGAGCCGAATCTTGTGCTGGCACAAAGTAGGGGAGATCCCCTTGATATCTGCAACAGACCACCCGAATGCTCCTCGGTGGTTCTTTAGCACGATCAACAACTGGTCCTCCTCCTCAGCACTCAAATAAGCAGATATAATCACAGACAACTTTTCTTCCTCAGCTAGAAATGCATACTTGAGGTGCGGTGGCAAAGGCTTCAACTCCAATTCTGGCAGGCTGATTAAGGATGATTGAAGTGGTGGTGGGAGTTCGCCTAAATCTTCATAGTACCTTGCATAGAAGCACAACAACATCTGAAGCATCTTGGCACACTCCTTCAGTGATTTGCTTCTCATCCAATCATGAGTGATATTGACTAAACATGCCTCAAGTGGTAATTCTGGATATGCGTCAAAAACCGAATTTTCTATAGCCTCATCTTCAGTAGAGGGAGGAATGTCCTCCTCCTCATCGTTAGGAAAACCTACAGCCTTGCAAAGGGATACCACCTTGGTCTGCTCCATGATGTCCACACCCAAAGTCCCTTTTTCCACCTTGGTCATTACATGGGCCATATCTAAAAATGGCTTCCCTAGACAAAGTGAAATATTGTTATCGAAATGTTTTACCATGTGGCATTGCTCCTTGGCTTTAGGTGAAGTGGCACTAGAAGGCATGACCATCTCGAATCGATCATCGGCTATACCTAAGGTCAAACGACCCCTCCCCATCTCAAGTATCATGTCAGCTGTAGCTTGGAAGGGTCGTCCGAGTAGTAGCTCATTGCCTTGTTCATCTTGCATCTCCATGACGACAAAATCTGCTGGAAATACAAATCAATCTACTTTCACTAGCACGTCTTCACAAATACCATATGGCTTTACCACTGAGTTGTTCGCCAATTGGATTGTCATGTTGCTCGGCCGTGACTCTTTTAATCCCAACTTCTTAAATGTAGAGAGGGGCATCAAGTTAATGCTTGCCCCTGAGTCACATAGAGCTTCACCAAACTTAACTTTCCCAATGTAACATGAGATGTTGAAATAGCCCGGATCTTGCCTCTTTGGTGGCAATGTGCCCATGATGAAGGCACTCACCTGCTCCTTAAGCACAACAACCTCCGTGTCTGGGATTTTTCTCTTCTTGGTAATGATGTCTTTCAGAAATTTACCGTAAGAAGGAATTTTCTCAATTGCTTCCAATAAGGGGATGTTAACTGAAAGCTTTCTGAAACTGTCTAGAAACTTTTTAAATTGGGCATCCACTTTCCTTGCCTTAGCACTGTCCAGATATGGGACCGGGACAGCCCGTGCCCTTTGATGCGGCGGCACATAAGGTGTCCTTTTCTGCGTCTCCTCTTCATCTGCAATAGGATCTTCAGTAGCATCCACTACTATATCCACAACTGGTTCTGTGATCGGTATGGGCAGCTCCTCAGTGGCCTCACCTTCAATTTCTGCTTGGGGTTTGCTTGGTTCATCGGCTCTGGGATTTAACAGTTTCTTGCCACTCCTTAGCAAGATGGCTTTCGCCTGCTGGTTTCCTCCTGGAATATTAGTGTTACCTGGAAAACCGTGGTGTGCCAGCTTCTTCAAATTGGCTATATCCGCTGCCATTTGCACCATGGACGTCTCTATTGTCCTCATTTGAGCCCCATGGCTCTGCAGTGTCTGCCCAAATTGGTTCATAAACTCCCCTTGTTGCTTTATTTGCTGGCCAAAAGTAGTCATTAGTTCTTGATTTTGCTTGATCACTTGATTGAGCAACTCTGTGCTCTTATCCTCTGCTACTGGCTGGGGTTTTGCATCTGGATCCTGCAAGAAGTTGTTTGGATCCTTCTAGGAGAACTTCTTGTCTTTCCTCCATGAATAATCATTATTTCTATAGCCTTGCTGCTGCCTCATGAATTTAACTTGAGCCTCATCCTCAGACTAAGTATCCTCCTTTGCAAGCAGTTTCTTAGTGAGAAGATCCATCTTCTCATTCAACTCCTTGATTGCTTTAGATTCCCCTGCCACTCGAACATGCTCCACGGCGTCTCTATCGCCCCACGATTGCTTCTTGGCCATGTTCTTAAGGATTTCCCAACACTTGGTGTCTGTGTTGTTCAATAAGAATCCTGAGCCTGCTGAATCGAGGTTGCTTCTATCATGCTCGGAGAGAGAAAAATAGAAGATCTTGACCTGTGTCTCCTTGTCAAGCCCGTGATGCGGGCACCGCCTAAGCATGATATGAAACCTTTCCCAGGTCTCAGAGTAGGTCTCTCCTGCTTTCTGGGTGAAGTTGTGGATCTTCCTGATCATGTCATTGGTCTTCTCGGGCGGGAAGAACCTTTCAAAGAAAACCTCCACCATGTGGTCCCATGATTCCACATATTCATCGTCCAGGTTATGCAACCACTCTCGTGCGTTTCCCGCTAGAAAACTCGGGAAGAGCTTCAAGTAAAGAACATCTTGTGGAAATCTATCTATTTTTATCATATCACAATTCTCCACAAATTGACTTATATGCGCGACTGGGTCTTCATTCTTGAGCCCATGGAAAGCATTCGACTTCAAAGAAAACCTCCACCATGTGGTCCCATGATTCCACATATTCATCGTCCAGGTTATGCAACCACTCTCATGCGTTTCCCGCTAGAAAACTCAGGAAGAGCTTCAAGTAAAGAACATCTTGTGGAAATCTATCTATTTTTATCATATCACAATTCTCCACAAATTGACTTATATGCGCGACTGGGTCTTCATTCTTGAGCCCATGGAAAGCATTCGACTTCAAAGAAAACCTCCACCATGTGGTCCCATGATTCCACATATTCATCGTCCAGGTTATGCAACCACTCTCGTGCGTTTCCCGCTAGAAAACTCGGGAAGAGCTTCAAGTAAAGAACATCTTGTGGAAATCCATCTATTTTTATCATATCACAATTCTCCACAAATTGACTTATATGCGCGACTGGGTCTTCATTCTTGAGCCCATAGAAAGCATTCGACTTCAAAGAAAACCTCCACCATGTGGTCCCATGATTCCACATATTCATCATCCAGGTTATGCAACCACTCTCGTGCGTTTCCCGCTAGAAAACTCGGGAAGAGCTTCAAGTAAAGAACATCTTGTGGAAATCTATCTATTTTTATCATATCACAATTCTCCATAAATTGACTTATATGCGCGACTGGGTCTTCATTCTTGAGCCCATGGAAAGCATTCGACTTCACCAAGTTGATTAATTCCGGATCAATCTTGTATGTCAGAAATTAACCGCCTACTTCTTGATCGGCCCCTTGGACGCGGATGAAGAAGAAGCTTTGATCTTCTCCCATATTGTCTGTGGCTCTGCCATCTCTTCTTGTTCGGGTTCCGAATCTATATCCTCCAGATGGTCTTGATTATAATCTTTCTCGATTTCCAGTCCCGGCAACGAAACCTCTGGTGCGTACCGTGTGTAGTCGGTGCTACGCGTCTGCACCATGCACAGTACCTGCAAAGTATAAATTTAAGTTCAGTACAGTGCTTGACGATTACCAATATTTAGAAAATAAACTATGAATTTTTGAAGTGATAAAAAAATAAAAATGTGGCCTAGAGTGGCCGCTTGCACCTCTCGTAGTGCCGACAATTTTCCGTATCCCCGGCAACGGCGCCAAAAACTTGACACGCTTTTTATGTGCTTAGAAACACAAGTGTACGCGTCAATGTAATATAGGCCTTTGTGAGGCCCGAGTCGAACTCAGGGATAAATGAATTGTCAGAGACTACTACTAACTACTCGCAATCATCTAGACCGATTAAAGAGTTGGAAATTGTTATTAAAATTAAAAGAAAAAGAAAATAAAACAAAACAAAGCAATCGATTAAATGTTTGGTTTAATCAATTCAAAATGAGATCTTTAGGATTGCGGTTTCACCACGGGTTTTCATTGTATTAAATTCTATGTAGATTTCCTACTCAAGGCATCAACAACCACATTAGCCTTCCCCGGATGGTAATCAATCATACAATCGTAGTCCTTGATTAATTCCATCCAGCGGCGTTGTCTCATATTGAGCTCATGCTGAGAGAAGATGTACTTAAGGTTCTTATAGTCAGTGAAAATCTGAAACGTCTCTCCATAAAGATAATGTCTCCAGATCTTTAGGGCATGAACTACAACAGCTAACTCCAGATCGTGTGTCGGATAATTCTCTTCGTGTTTCTTAAGCTGTCGAGAAGCAAAAGAAATTACTTGTTTATCCTGCATCAACACACACCCTAGTCCATTCTTAGAAGCATCACAAAAAACTATATATCCTTTGCCTTGCTCAGGTAGCACAAGTATGGGTGCACTTGTCAACTTCTCCTTCAACAGTTGGAAAGATTGCTAACACTTATCACTCTAAACTAAAGGAACATCTTTCCGGGTCAACTTAGTCAAGGGTAAGGCTATGGAACTGAAATTCTTAATGAACCTTCGATAATAGCCTGCTAACCCCAAGAAGCTTCGAATCTCCGTCGGCGTCTTCGGTTGTTCCCACTGTAGAACAGATTCTACCTTTGTAGGGTCAACACGAATTCCCGAGGCAGATATCACATGTCCAAGAAAAAATACCTCCGGTAGCCAGAACTCACACTTGCTAAACTTAGCATACAACTTATGTTCTCTTAGCAAGGTCAAAGCTTGGCGAAGATGCTGCTCATGCTGCTGAGCATCCTTACTATAGATCAGAATGTCATCTATGAAGACGACAACACACTGATCAAGGAAGGGTCGAAAAACTCTATTCATGAGTTCCATGAATGCAGCTGGTGCATTGGTTAGTCCAAATGACATAACCGTGAACTCATAGTGACCATATCTTGTCCTAAAGGCAGACTTGGATATGCCACTATCCTTAATACGGAGTTGATGATATCCAGACCTCAGGTCTATCTTTGAGAAGACGGTTGCACCACACAACTGGTCAAAGAGATCATCAATCCTTGGCAGAGGGTACTTATTGTTTATCGTTACTTTATTGAGTTGTCTATAATCAATGCACAACCGCATTGACCCATCTTTCTTTCTAACAAACAAAACCGGAGCACCCCATAGTGAAGTGCTTGGTCAGATAAAACCTTTCTCAAGTAACTCTTGAAGCTGTTTCTTGAGTTCTGCCATCTCAGCAGGCGCCATCCTATACGGTGTCTGGGCTATAGGTTTCGTGTCTGGGATCAAATTGATTTCAAAATCAATTTCCCGAGGCAGTGGTATACCTGGAAGTTCTTCAGGAAACACATCCTCGAATTCCCTGACTATGGGAACTTCAGCAGGATTGGAACTTTCCTTGGTAACATCTACCACATGGGCCAAGAATGCATAACATCCTTGCCTCAACAGCTTATCAGCAACCATAGCTGATACAAGACAGGTGGGTAGAATCTTTCTTTCACCTTGAAAGATCCATGTGTTGCCTTCATCAGCAAACACAGCCAACTTGGATTCACAATCCAAGACAACTCTATACCTTTCTAAGGTATCCATCCCGAGGATTATATCAAATCCTTGCATATCAAATGGTATAAGGTCCACTTGAATGCAATGATCAGAAAAGAAGAGGATGCAGGGAGAACATACCTCCTACAAAACAACATACCCACTCAACGGAGTCTCCAACAACAAACTATCTGCCTTACGACTAACCGTCATATTGCAGTTACGAATCACTCTCCGAGTGATAAAAGAGTGCGTAGCACCCAGGTCAATCAGAACACATACAACACAGGATGTAGACATATCAGAATATAAAAGTTCCATCTGACCTGCCACTACCCATGGATTGACCACTACATCAGGTGGGTTCATAGCATAGAACCTTACTGTCGCCTGGTGTTGAGGTGGTGCTGATGATCCAGCTTGAGACGCTTGTCCACGTCCTCGAGCTTCTCCTTGAGATTGCCTTCTCTGAGATCCCTGTTAACTCTGCCTCTGAGGTTGTGTCACACTGACAGGCCTAGATCGGCAGTCCTTCATCAAGTGTCCCACCTTCCCACAGTTGTAGCAACTTCTTTCCAGTTGTTGTGGTCTTGGTGGTCCAATAAATGACATTGATACAGAACTGTGAGTCTCTTGTTGAGGTAGGCTTCGTCCCCTGCCTCTACTTTGTGACCACTGAGTTTGGGAGCTTGATCTGGGTGGTGGAGGGTTAGGTACAGAGAATCTCGGTTTCTTGAAATCCCTAGATGAAGAACCCTGGAACTGTGGATATCTTTTCTGGGTTTGCCTCTTCTCAACCACAGATCTCTCTATCCTTCAGACTGACTCAACGAAGGTAGAGAATCTCTCTCGGTTTTCTAAGGCAGACACAGGGGTTGATATATCAGCATTCAAACCCTTCTCGAATCTCCTGATTATTTCCTCTTCTGTGGCAGCCATGTGCGGACAGAACCACAGCAACTCCATGAACTTAGCTTCATACTCGCTAATGTTCATCATGCCCTGCCTCAATCTCTCAAACTGAGAGATCTTCTCGTCTAGGAAGGTCTTTGGAAAATATCTATTGATAAATTCCCGACGAAACTCTTCCCACGAGGACTCTATCCCAGGTCTCTTCTGCTTTTCCATGTTCCACCAGTGACCAGCACTGCCTTTGAGAAGATAGACAACATGTCTAACCTTCTCAGCCTCCGGGATATTAAGAATCCTGAAAGCCTTCTCCAACTCTGTTAACCACAGATCAACATCTGTGGGGTCGACAGTCCCAAAGTACTCGGTAGCTCCGACACGACGAAGTCACTCGAACGTCTTACCGATACCTTGTCCTTCAGGCTGGGCAGGTGCCCTAGGTGCAGGCATGGGCATCCTGTTGGTGATGTGTGTCATGGCAGTCATAAACTGTCCGAACATAGTTTGAACAGCTGGGTTACCCATATCAGCTGGGTCAAACTGGGGTGGTTCAGGTGCAGGCTGTTCTATTTCTAGAACCCTTGCACCGCCTCGAGGTGCACTAGCACTACTCTCTGCCACATACTCATCATGTGGCTCTGCCATCCTTATGTATCTTCTTCTCCTGAGGAGCAGAAGATTCTATTAGATAAGGAAGAGATACTAAGGATAGACTCGACATCCTAAGTCCTATGCCTCTGTAGACTCAGCGAACCTAGAGCTCTGATACCACTTAATTGTGGGCTCTGATCTCCAAACCACGATATAAACACGATTTAAACGTAGCGGAAGCGATTCGATTAGCAGCGGAATACCAAAAATCAGTAGAAATTAAAACTTTTTGAGATAAAGCATTGAAACCATAAAACTTCCTTCATAAAAGGAGATAAACTGTTTACATCTCAGATAATTACTTCTTGAGTAATTATATACAACATGATACAAAATCTCAAGAACTCATAACCAAAATCTCAGACCAAAAGACTCCAAGACCTGAGAGGACAGAGGACACATAGGGCTGACTCTAACTACACCACATGGCAGGCTAAATCTCCACCTGAGATTTTACTATTGCCCCTGGTGCTGCTGTTGCTGGGACTGGTCACCTGTAGACCTGTTCCTCCGTCCTCGACGTCCACCTAAAAAGTTGAAGTCTACGGGGTGAGACAATTTTACATAATTGTCCCAGCGAGAGTTATAACTCTCCGCCAGAAGCTTTATTATAGCACCTCAAAGAATAACTTAAATAGTAAAAGCTTCACAGTATTCAACATCAGATATAATAGTAAGCATGAGTTCAACAGTTATGAAATATGAAGACATTTGCACTATACAGTGTAACATAAATCAATCAACTCGTAGTTATCTCTAACAGGTGTGCTACGCTGTGGATTATGTTTTTCAAACATTACTTTTATGCCCTGTGGAGATGAGGTTTACCACTCATCCTCCAACCAATCACTGCTATGTGCCTTGGCATCATACTAGGTCATCGAATGAGCCGGATTCTCATGACCTTCACCTTCCTCAGTCAGTAAGAGGATTACTTGTAGGACATCTCGTGCCTCTACTATAATAGCTTACCAGGGTAACCTGGTCCTTCGCTATTTTAGAGTTAAAGTGGCGTTCTGTACTCTCTTCGTCATCAGGAGATTTCATGTTTATCTTCCACGGATACGGATATCTGTGCTTTCTTCGTCATCAGGAGGTTTCATGTTTACCATCCACTGATACGGTATAGGATTGTAGTGAAGGATTGATGGATTACACATCTACACCAAACACCTACACTAGGATGTAAGGTTCTACACATCCATATACCCCACATACTCAAAAGTATGTGATCCAGGAGTTCCCTTAGGAAAACCTGTTTCACCATCATTTGATCTCTGACAATGATGGATCTATGATCAGGGCTCTACATTACACTTGATTAGTTAGGTACATTCAATATTCTTTTAACATCATACATTGTTCTTCAAACAATAACATTAGCATAACAGCTATGAAATGAGAATACTAAATGTAACAAGCCTAACTCTCATCAATCATCATATCTCAATACATTCATCACAAGTCATCTCTAAAGCATGACCTTGATGGTAATTATGGCTCTCACAGCCCATTTTAATCCATAAGTTGCCATTGACAATGCATCAGGATATATCACTATTCATAAAGCTAAAGCATGCTTTCAATGAATATAGTTTCATAATCCATACCTGGATATGATCATCATCTCATGACAACCTGCATGGTTAGTTCAACTGATAACAGTAAACAATTCATTCTAGAAGTTACACTTTCAAACTTTTAGAAGAGTCAAGTTCCCCAATATTCATCAATCAGGGTTTACTATTCACAATACATGTCCTCACCCTAGAATTAGGGTTTACTATTCACCTCATGGCGAATTGAACTCATATCATCATCATGTATGAGAAACATCATCATTAAAGCTCCTAGATAAGATTAAAATTCACTAAACATCATAATTAGGGTTTCCATGATCTCACATAGGTGGATCATACCCTAATCATGCACATTCATGTGTATTGAAGGTACTTTACTTAAGTTTCCACTATAAAAGGGGTACTTTCTCTCTCTTATGATACTTCCTCTCTCCTCTTACTAGTAGATGGTGATAACACCACTCTAGATCAGGTTGGGTTAAGTCCTCATTGACTAGCATAAGCCAAAACATCATTAACATGTGATTAGGGTTTTATTAGAAAAAGGTATTACTCAATTAAACCCCTCAAGGGTATTTTGGTAATTTACCTCATGATCACCATCATGGGTCAATTCATTAATCACTTAGTCCCTTAATGTTCTAAGCTACCATTAGGGTTTAGATTAGATCACCATTGAACCAATTACAACTTCAAGTGATTATGTATAAATAACCTTGAAAACCTCCAAACGGTTTCAACCTTCAACCACCAAACGGTTTGAAACTGTTTGGGTGCGTTGACCGTTTTCTAGATTTGACTCCAAGACCGCATGACCTCAAGGTCATTTGCCCAAACCGTTTGGGTGCGTTGACCGTTTGGGAAGGTTGACTTTCCAAACCGTTTGAGCTTATGCGGTTTGAAACCGTTTGATCAACTTGTCTTGAGATCGATTGGTCCAAACGACCTTGAGATCGTTTGAGCCCAAACGGTCTTGAGACCGTTTGGACCCAAACGGTCTTGAGACTGTTTGGCCTTAAACGGTCTTGAGACCGTTTGGTCGAAATGGGCTCAAACCGTTTGGATCTCCAACATGGTTCAAAAGTTGCAAATGTTTATGATTAAGTATGTTGAAGCCCTCAATTGGCCAAAGCCATGTTAACCACTTAAAAATTGAGTCAACTAGGATGAGCCTCAATCAATTGGACACCAAATTAACCCTCAATTGAAAGCCAATTAGGGTTAAGTCCATCTCAATTAGAGTTTCAAATCGGATGGTCATCAATATTCAACAATGTGAATCAATTCAAGGTTGAACCTATCAATTGACCTCCAATTGGGCCCAAACTTGGACCAAACGGTCTTGAGATCGTTTGGATGACCTCCAAACAGTCTTGAGACCGTTTACCCAAGAATTCATCAAAATCTAAGTTGATGTGATAGGGGTTGAACCTTAATTAAGTCACAAATCAGCAATTTGATTATTTCAATAACCCACTATAATTGGGCCCTCAATTGATCAAATTACCTTAACCCTAGACCTCCAAACGGTCTTGGGTTGACACCAAACGGTCTTGAGACCGTTTGGATGAGTTCCAAACGGTCTTGAGACCGTTTGCCCATCCATCCTTTGGACTCTAGTGAAAATTCATCAATGTTTGATCTATTGAGTTAATCATTACATCATTTGTTCTCTGGGTACATATGTGGGTGGTTATTTTCCATTTACATTGATGTACTTGGAGAACTTAGGGGAAATTCTGCTGAAAGTTTCTTCAAAAGTAAACATACATTATACAGTTACTAGTGAGATTAAATATTCAAAAATGGGATAGGTGGTACACTTTAGTCTAAAAGTAATTAACTTCCTATCAATAAAAACTTACAACTTATAGTATCAATATTAAACTCTGAGTTCTATAATTAATTTTAATGTGATATAGAAAATGGATCAAAGTTGGATTCTATATAGAATCGTTGCAGTCCAGAGTTTGTCAAAGGTCTTGATTAATTTATCAGATTTGCTGAGGAACATAGGAAACTACCTACATATAGGCTATATTGTCCATGTAGAAATTGTGGTAACAATCAGAAAGTTGATACGACTGAGGAAATTAAGAATCATGTCATATGCAATGGGATCATACAAGGTTATAATGAATGGTATTGGCATGGAGAGAAATTTAATTATGGATCATAAAATGTCGATACTAATAGTTGTGGCATAGAAGATATAGATAATGATGATAATGGGCATCCTGTCGGTGATGTGTGTCATGGCAGTCATAAACTATCCGAACATAGTTTGAACAGCTGGGTTACCCATATCAGCTGGGTCAAACTGGGGTGGTTCAGGTGCAGGCTGTTCTATTTCTAGAACCCTTGCACCGCCTCGAGGTGCACTAGCACTACTCTCTACCACGTACTCATCATGTGGCTCTGCCATCCTTATGTATCTTCTTCTCCTGAGGAGCAGAAGATTCTATTAGATAAGGAAGAGATACTAAGGATAGACTCGACATCCTAAGTCCTATGCCTCTGTAGACTCAGCGAACCTAGAGCTCTGAAACCACTTAATTGTGGGCTCTGATCTCCAAACCACGATATAAACACGATTTAAACGTAGCGGAAGCGATTCGATTAGCAGCGGAATACCAAAAATCAGCGGAAATTAAAACTTTTTGAGATAAAGCATTGAAACCATAAAACTTCCTTCATAAAAGGAGATACACTATTTACATCACAGATAATTACTTCTTGAGTAATTATATACAACATGATACAAAATCTCAAGAACTCATAACCAAAATCTCAGACCAAAAGACTCCAAGACCTGAGAGTACAGAGGAAACATAGGACTGACTCTAACTACACCACATGGCAGGCTAAATCTCCACCTGAGATTTTACTATTGCCCCTGGTGCTGCTGCTGCTGGGACTGGTCACCTGTAGACCTGTTCCTCCGTCCTCGACGTCCACCTAAAAAGTTGAAGTCTACGGGGTGAGACAGTTTTACATAATTGTCCCAGCGAAAGTTATAACTCTCCGCCAGAAGCTTTATTATAGCACCTCAAAGAATAACTTAAATAGTAAAAGCTTCACAGTATTCAACATCAGATATAATAGTAAGCATGAGTTCAACAGTTATGAAATATGAAGACATTTGCACTATACAGTGTAACATAAATCAATCAACTCGTAGTTATCTCTAACAGGTGTGCTACGCTGTGGATTATGTTTTTCAAACATTACTTTTATGCCCTGTGGAGATGAGGTTTACCACTCATCCTCCAACCAATCACTGCTATGTGCCTTGGCATCATACTAGGTCATCGAATGAGCCGGATTCTCATGACCTTCACCTTCCTCAGTCAGTAAGAGGATTACTTGTAGGACATCTCGTGCCTCTACTATAATAGCTTACCAGGGTAACCTGGTCCTTCGCTATTTTAGAGTTAAAGTGGCGTTCTGTACTCTCTTCGTCATCAGGAGATTTCATGTTTATCTTCCACGGATACGGATATCTGTGCTTTCTTCATCATCAAGAGGTTTCATGTTTACCATCCACTGATACGGTATAGGATTGTAGTGAAGGATTGATGGATTACACATCTACATCAAACATCTACACTAGGATGTAAGGTTCTACACATCCATATACCCCACATACTCAAAAGTATGTGATCCAGGAGTTCCCTTAGGAAAACCTGTTTCACCATCATTTGATCTCTGACAATGATGGATCTATGATCAGGGCTCTACATTACACTTGATTAGTTAGGTACATTCAATATTCTTTTAACATCATACATTGTTCTTCAAACAATAACATTAGCATAACAGCTATGAAATGAGAATACTAAATGTAACAAGCCTAACTCTCATCAATCATCATATCTCAATACATTCATCACAAGTCATCTCTAAAGCATGACCTTGATGGTAATTATGGCTCTCACAGCCCATTTTAATCCATAAGTTGCCATTGACAATGCATCAGGATATATCACTATTCATAAAGATAAAGCATGCTTTCAATGAATATAGTTTCATAATCCATACCTGGATATGATCATCATCTCATGACAACCTGCATGGTTAATTCAACTGATAACAGTAAACAATTCATTCTAGAAGTTACACTTTCAAACTTTTAGAAGAGTCAAGTTCCCCAATATTCATCAATTAGGGTTTACTATTCACAATACATGTCCTCACCCTAGAATTAGGGTTTACTATTCACCTCATGGCGAATTGAACTCATATCATCATCATGTATGAGAAACATCATCATTAAAGCTCCTAGATAAGATTAAAATTCACTAAACATCATAATTAGGGTTTCCATGATCTCACATGGATCATACCCTAATCATGCACATTCATGTGTATTGAAGGTACTTTACTTAAGTTTCCACTATAAAAGGGGTACTTTCTCTCTCTTATGATACTTCCTCTCTCCTCTTACTAGTAGATGGTGATAACACCACTCTAGATCAGGTTGGGTTAAGTCCTCATTGACTAGCATAAGCCAAAACATCATTAACATGTGATTAGGGTTTTATTAGAAAAAGGTATTACTCAATTAAACCCCTCAAGGGTATTTTGGTAATTTACCTCATGATCACCATCATGGGTCAATTCATTAATCACTTAGTCCCTTAATGTTCTAAGCTACCATTAGGGTTTAGATTAGATCACCATTGAACCAATTACAACTTCAAGTGATTATGTATAAATAACCTTGAAAACCTCCAAACGGTTTCAACCTTCAACCACCAAACAATTTGAAACTGTTTGGGTGCATTGACCGTTTTCTAGATTTGACTCCAAGACCGCATGACCTCAAGGTCATTTGCCCAAACCATTTGGGTGCGTTGACCGTTTGGGAAGGTTGACTTTCCAAACCGTTTGAGCTTATGCGGTTTGAAACCGTTTGATCAACTTGTCTTGAGATCGATTGGTCCAAACGACCTTGAGATCGTTTGAGCCCAAACGGTCTTGAGACCGTTTGGACCCAAACGGTCTTGAGACTGTTTGGCCTTAAACGGTCTTGAGACCGTTTGGATCCAAGCGGTCTTGAGACCGTTTGGTCGAAATGGGCTCAAACCGTTTGGATCTCCAACATGGTTCAAAAGTTGCAAATGTTTATGATTAAGTATGTTGAAGCCCTCAATTGGCCAAAGCCATGTTAACCACTTAAAAATTGAGTCAATTAGGATGAGCCTCAATCAATTGGACACCAAATTAACCCTCAATTGAAAGCCAATTAGGGTTAAGTCCATCTCAATTAGAGTTTCAAATCGGATGGTCATCAATATTCAACATTGTGAATCAATTCAAGGTTGAACCTATCAATTGACCTCCAATTGGGCCCAAACTTGGCCCAAACGGTCTTGAGATCGTTTGGATGACCTCCAAACAGTCTTGAGACCGTTTACCCAAGAATTCATCAAAATCTAAGTTGATGTGATAGGGGTTGAACCTTAATTAAGTCACAAATCAGCAATTTGATTATTTCAATAACCCACTATAATTGGGCCCTCAATTGATCAAATTACCTTAACCCTAGACCTCCAAACGGTCTTGGGTTGACACCAAACGGTCTTGAGACCGTTTGGATGAGTTCCAAACGGTCTTGAGACCGTTTGCCCATCCATCCTTTGGACTCTAGTGAAAATTCATCAATGTTTGATCTATTGAGTTAATCATTACATCAATACTTAATTGCAATATGATTTGGTACCTTTGGACCTTCAATTGGTCAACTATTCTTGACCCCAGACCTCTAAACGGTCTTGGGTGATCCCCAAACGGTATTGAGACCGTTTGGATGATTCCCCAAACGGTCTTGAGACCGTTTGGGCTAATCAACCCAAAATCACTAATTAACTCATTGGAATTTCAGCACTGATTTCAATTAGGATTTTCCCTATTAATCAACCTTCAACTCATAAATCGTTTGGAATTAATCCATCAAATTTGGTGAGTCATTAATCAACATCATTATTAACAGTAATCCCAAACGGTCAATGCTTGGTCAACCATCTTAAACGGTCTTGAGACCGTTTTCCCAAAAAGGGCAAATTAAATAGATTGAAAATCAGAACTTAATTCAATTGGATTTGCTAATTGATTTGCTTATATCTCACGATTCCTTTGGAGTTAACCCCTAAATGTTTGTGGGTGATCAGCCTACATAATTATGAACAGGATTCTCATACGGTCGTCACTTGGTCAACTGGACCAAACGGTCTTGAAGACCGTTTGCCTCCATGCGACCCTGAAACCGTTTGCCCACCAAACGGTTGTGCAAACCGCATGGGCAATTGGTTAGGACCGTTTAGTAAAGTGGAAATCTGTAGATAAGCATAGGAATTAATGCCCTTATCTTCTACCTCAAGAACAGTAGCAGTTCTTCACGATTTTTCTTGCAAGGATGCAAGGGGAGATAGGGAAGAAGAAGAACTAGCAACTATATGCATAGAAAAAGATGTATAATCAAAGCATAAGGTTTAGAGTTATAAAACCCACCTAAAGGTTGTCCCTTGAGCTCCAAGCTTCCAAGCTTCAGGTCTTTAATGGCGTCTTTGAGCTCCATAGGTCGGACAAGGTGAATTCTCCAAGGAAAAGTTGGAAAGGAATGGCTAGAAAGATAAAGCTAGGTGAGCTAGCCATGAATTCAACCTTGAAATCGAGTTTCCTCCATGAACTCAAGCAAAAGGGATGATCCAAACTTACCTTGAACTCCCTGGTCGTTCTCCTATGCTCCAGATCTCTGCCTTAGTCGGTTTGAGAAAGGGGGATAAGTGAGGGAATGAAAGAAATGTTCCTTTGCTTGCAAAGGAAGTGATATATATATATTGGGTGAAATTTCTCCATAAAGCTTCTACTTTATCCCATTTCTCATCTAAGTCCTTCCTTTCTTCTTTGCTCCTCCCTACCCCTTATTTCTAAAGACAAACTCCTTCTAAGGTCAAGAATTGAAGGCAAAGAGGATCCACCCATCACTAAAGCATACACATAAAAGGGCTATTATACATACACCTTGATTATTCAATCACAAAGGTGTTCTTTATTATATGATTATTCAAATGAAGTGCCCTCTTCATCATTTCTACTCGAAATGATGAAAAAAGTTATAAAAGATATTTTAGATGATGTATTTTACAAGTTGCACCCCTCAAATTGGGTAAATTGCACTCTACACCAATTTAGGGTTTTCAAGTACAGGGGTTGCTTCCACAGCTGCACCTTGGTGCTCAAGCTTGGGAAATCCCTCAAACTTCATCATAAACATCCTCGTGATGTCTCAACATCAGAGGAACATCTCAACATGTGCAATTTGCAAGTTAATCCCTTAACTGGGTAATTTGCACATAGATCCCTATATTACAAAACAATGCTACAACTTTATATATAAAGGAGCAAAATTGAAATATATGTTTCTGAGGGACTTAATTACATGCCCAAAGTTAATCACAAGGATTTAATTACGTATTTAGGCAAAACACCTAGGGTTAGTTCATAACCCAGGTCAGGGATGTTACACAAATGTAGGAAAGAAATCTCGAGTTATCTCGAGTTACATCAGGAATAAGTGATAGGGAGTCAGTGCGCTGACCGAGTTGCAAGCAACCATATACAACCAAGCACACATATATATGGTTTATTGGCCATAACCACGCTATACATCCACCACAAAACTCGTTTAAGGGAGACATGCATTGAGTGCATTCATATTACATATCATATATGTATATTGGGATTCGTGGATTTAGGATTGGACATTCATAAAGCCAATTTTATTTGCATCGCATGCAATAAATGAAGGCGACAAACCAAAATCGATCACATCAATAATCCTAAAGTATAGAGTAGTTGACGTGGCTTTGATTCCACTGTTGGGTTTTAGGGGAGACAGAGAAGGCACCGAAAACAAAAAATGTTCTTCTCCCAAACCTAGAATAAAGGAATCATGTCAATGTCTATAAAATAGGAAGGATGGTTTGTAGAGATATACCTTGTCCCGAGGCTTGCTCGGCGACTTTACCTCGCAACTTGCGTGGTCTTCACCTCCGATCTTGGACGGTGTATGTGTAGCTCCTGGTCTGATTGGGACTGTCAGGATTGACAGCTGTCCTCCGAGCGACAGAAGTCTCCCGTCTCTGAAGTAGTCCACATGGACCACCTGGAACTTCGATTTCCTTGTCCCAAAAGGAATATGAAGGAGTCGCAACCTCCTGTCGGCGTACTAGTCACCGACACATTCTCCTGCAACCAGATGCCTTTTTGTAGTTGTCTTTTCCTCGTTGTGCCTCCCTTATCGGGTAGCACTTGCTCGAGCTCTCTCGGTTACCACAACCAGAGAGAATGAAAACTTTGCAGAGCAACTGGTGTTTTGAGTTGTTGTTCTTGAGAAGCCCCCAATACCCCTATATATAGGAGGGTCATGGGATAGGGTTCTCTACCCCAGGCAATGCGAGATTAAAGGAGGAGTATAAGGGTTCTCGATTTTCCACAAAAACAACCAACTGTGCCAGCTAAACCGATTGTTTCAAACATGAAATGGTCGGTTGGGGACCTGAGCCAATCGATTCACACCTGAACCGGTCGGTTGGGACACCTGAGCTGATCAGTTCAAGCATGAGCCGATCGATTTATATTCTTGGTCCAACCTGAATTGAATTTCTTGTTTGTTTCCAACTAATCAAATATTAGTCCTGGTCCAAATCAAATTTGTACACGTGAAACAAATATGTATTTGCAAAAAAAAGTCTTCTGACTTTCCAAACGATCTCGGTTGGTGACATGGATCGACTAGTTCAACAATTGAGCTGATTGTTTCATTGACACATGAGCCGATCGACTCACCACTTGAGCCGATCGATTCATCAACCTCAGCCAATCGGTTCAACCATGTGAGCCGATCAGTTAGGGAAGTGGACTGTGCAAATCATTCAATTGTAGTTCCAATCAATCTAATACACTAATCAATCGCTCCAACACCTTGAACCTTGTGATATTAAGCTATCAATTGATTGAGTGTTTAATTGAACTACTAAACTCCTTTAGTAATCAATCTAAACATCATTTGTGGATAAACTCCTCTTCCAGGTTAAATCCTATGTGTGTGACCCTGCAGGCCCATCTCACGTTGGCAGTGTAAGTCCATAACACTTATGACTTCACAAGCAAAGAGCGGTGCCTAGTCGCACATCAGTGCTACCCAATTGAAAAAGAAAGTTGGAGAACAACTTTCAATCCTACAATCCGTGAATGGTGTTACAATGAATGTATAATTCCTTTGTCACTGATATCCCGAATGAACTCAAGGCATGGAACAGTCATCCTTTCAACATTCATTCACTTTCTTGATCTCAGAGTATATTGGAGGAGATATGTATGACATCAATATCACATACTGATTCACACATGCGTGTGCATGCCTATCTCAATCCTACTCATCAAGTGGCCATGGATATCAGACTCCCTCGGGAGGGAAAAATCCCATATCTATCACTCACCCCTCAAATGTGTCAAATCCCACCCAATCATCACCTTTATAACAACCCATGTTTCAGGACTGTGTTTGATGATGTCAAAGTGTACCCAACGACATGTGTTGAGTGTAGTGATTTCAAGTCAAAGAATCACACTCACCACCATCACTGTAAGAACTGACTGTGACTACCATGTGATGGTTCCATGTGTCAAACTCATGGTGGGTCTGTCCGGTAAACTTGTTCTCTAACAAGTACCTATGTGTTTGGTTTGATATCTCCATATCATGACTAATGAGATTATGTCATCAACCAACACCATAATGTAGTCTTGTGGGTCATTGTTGTCTATCTACCTTCCACAATGACATCTGACTAGGGACATAATAAGAATGTACAAACTCTTAGCATCCGTATGATCTCATCGTTCAGGTCCTCAACCTGAAAGCATACATCATTGAGTATTGTCATTCTCTAGACATTCAATCTATTCTATGATTACCACATATGACTGAACCAGAAAGAATTGGAAGCTTGCCTTTGATCTTTATCAAATCAATCTTAATATATCCCACCAATCATCCCATGATTGACTCTTAGGGCATACATACCAACAGACTCCCACTTGCAGTGCGAGCCAATCACCCTTGAATCATATTCTTGGTGATCTTCAAACATGTCCCACATGTTACTGTGCTCTAGTGCTAACATAGTGAGTTATGGCAACACCTTGCCAAAGTCGGTATTAATTGCATGTCTCTCATCTCTTCGATGTACGACACCTGTACGAGATGGAGTTGCCATAATATGCGATCTAGTATTCCTTTGCTAACCTTTAGCCACATTGCATGACCAAGTACTCCTTACTTGTCGTCAAAGATCAGAATATCTATAAGTTCATCTCATGAACTTCTAGATCCATATGGTATCCACTGTTGTTCTCTAACACACAGATATGCAACATTTTCCTTTTAAACGACTTTATTGAAACGTTTACATTTATCAACAAACATTTCACCTTTATATATATCCCATATATATTTTGTGATTAATTTTCTGTCCTCTTCGGAAGTTCGCATCAGTGTAACTCTTTACAGTGAACCCTTCCTTATTTCCATAGAGCTAGTACTTATCAAGTAATTATCGAGTTCTTATGGTATTCCAGTAACCCTTATTGGAACTAGACAGACATCCACTCGTCATGTCACACATACGAGTTATCAGGATGAGCATATCATATTGTCATGTCCTACATACAAGATGATGAATGCATTTTATTCTTGCTATGTCCTATACATGCAAGATAATGGGATGATTACATACATGAATGATCCATATCTATTCTTAGTGCTCCCATTCTTAATAAGAATTGGACACTTGGCCTTGGGATACTAACTCCATGTAACATGGACAAGTTTTCTCCCGCTGAATCTGTGCACACTGAACCCTTCAGTATAGATTGCCAATGTATGCTTTCTCTTTTTAGGTCAAGAGGTTTTTCGAGAACTATCTCTATAGATCTCTATTCCTATCACATAGGAAACGTCTCTATCTTTAAAGATAATTTCCACTTTGGATTTCCATTCTAGGACATTTCCATTTCACATCAACATGTGGAATGTGAATATGCTCCCACTAAATCATAGATCCCTTCTTTATCTTTGTCATATCAGTCAAACTCTTTGACTATATTATCAAAGTAAAGATCACAGTTTTGAGTTGCTTGTACTCAATCAATCACATTGATTAGTCCATTGTAACTTATAGACTTCATTTGCATTAATGGATTCATAAACCTTATAGGTTGTGTCACGTACACATCCTTGTTTTATTCCTCATAGGAATGCAGTTTTAGTATCCATATGCCAAATATCATAGTCATTAAGTTGCAATCAACAAGCATCATCTTTCTCAAAATGTTATCCATGTGTCTTAACACTTAAGACTCATTCGCACTTATGGATTTCATCCCAATGGGTGCTACCATCAAGTTCATACCTTTTAGTTCACATGGAAGTCATTTAGGATGTAATGGTCATAAACCATAACTCAAAATCCGATTCCTAATATTCATCTAGATAGTTTATTCATCTTATGACCAACTCATCACATAGATAATCGAGGTGTATCTATCATGGATATAAGAACTCATAACTTCTTGTGATTCTTAATGTCCTTTATTAGTGCGGGGTATTCTTTATTTAAGAAGAAATTAGTTATTTGATAATCATCCTCTAACTCCTTAGAGTATGACTCCTTTTGATTTAGACATCACCATGCCTTAATCATGAGTTCACTATGATACACTATCATAATCACTCACAAGGTTCTGAAACATTTGGTTCAAGTATTTCATTCATTGATCTCATCAAGAATTAACACTTTACCAAATTCGTACTTCATCTATGGTATTCTTGAACACTTCAAGATATTCATATTGGTATTTCTCTAAACACCTTTTGAAGTATTAGAATTTGCTCCAATAGTTATGTAAATACATCACATGTATTATACCTAATATGATAATCATTCTCCCACTACCACTAGTAAAGATTGATTAATCATATCTAAGAGATTCATGTCTCTTACTGGTTCTCTAACCAAAAAGAGTCTAGACTTATCCATCATATGGAATCTAGAAATGAATTTCACATGATTTATGGTAATTTGATTGTTTGAGTTATCAATAACCTTTTGGTATCACTTTATCTTATGCATACCAAGTACCACAAGATAAACAACGCATTGCCACAAAGATTGAAACATCAACTTTATTAATTGGCATCATTGTCATACAATATGCAAAAGTAATGTGTTTTTATCTATTGACAAATATGAAATAGCAGTTCATAACTCTATTACATGCCTTTAAGGTTAAAAATAAACTAAAGTACTCCTATCTATGGCGGCAATACTTGCTCCATGTATTGGGTGCTTTACACTTTATATCTTGGTATCATATACCTCAAAAGTGTTACAAGTTTATTTCATGACACCTTCAGGTGGAGATGTCTATCGCCTCCTTCTTTAGTTCTTCCAGATAGAGTGGACAATTCCTTTTCCAATGTCCTAGCTTTTGACAATGGTGCCAATTGCCTCTCTTGGTCACGTCTCCCTTGGCCTTGAGAGTTGAAGATGACTTGGGCTGTTGGCTAGCATCAGAACCTTTCTTAGCCTTGCCCTTATGCTTGCCCTTGGACTTGCCTTTCTTTTTGTTGATCAACAACATAGACTTAGGCTTGTCCTTCTTCATATGTGCCTCGGCTGTCCTCAACATGCCTAACAACTCTGTCAACAGCTTGTCAAAGTTGTTCATGTTGTAGTTCATCACAAACTAATTGTAGGATTCTGGAAATGATTGTAGTATCACGTCAGTAGCTAACTATTAGCTCAAGGGAACTCCCAGTCTCATCATGTTCTCCACATACCCAATCATCTTGAGTGTGTGAGGACCAACTGGATCTCCTTCTATTATGACACACTTGAACAACACCCCAGAAACATCATATCTCTCTTACCGTGCTTGATCTTCATACATGTTCTTGAGATGCTGAATCATCTCAATGACACCCATGTTCTCATGTTGTCTCTACAGCTCGTGGTTCATGGAGCACAACATCAAGCACTTTGCATCAATGGCATCTTCATAATTCTTCTTATAAGCATTCCTTTCTGCCTTTGGTGCGATAGGAGCAGGTTCCTCTAGAGCTGGAGTATCCAGCACATAGAGCTTTCGCTCTTGAGTGAGAACAATTCTCAATGTGTTAAACCAGTGTTGGAAGTTAGTCCCATTCAGCTTATCCTTTTCAAGGACCGATCTCAACGAAAAGTGATTGTTATTTGTTGTCATTTATACTACAAAAGGAAACATATGTAATTTAGTTCAAAACTCAATTTTGACTTATTTGATTGATTTGAAAGGTTGATGATATAATTAGGACTTTAATTAATTATCTCTCCCACTATTTTTATTTAAATTGATAGTCCTCACCATCAATTCAGAAGATTGCATCGTACAATATTCTAGTGGGTCAAGATCCATATTTCATCAAGTCATGAGTCAGCTTTGGCTGATCGCCCACAATCTTGACTATTTAGGTAGGCCATCATGCCAATTGCATCATATGCAACTCTTGATGAATGAACATGTGCAACACCTTGCCATGAACATTCCGTGCCTCTGGGCTTAGACGCTCTAAGAATCACCATTTAAGTCTAACCCAAAAGCCAACACGATAAACATGCACCCTCCTTTGGCAGAACCTACATGTTTACCCTTCACACTTCCATGAGATAGAAGACGCACCATGCTTTGGCGTAACCTAAGCTTGGTCGATAAAGTTTTCATGTGTGTCTCTAATGGAAGGCATAAAAGACTTAATATTTAGATGAGGGATTTGGTTTTATAGGTACATATACATATCCAATCACCACAATACATAGTACATATTATATACATGCTATATCCCACAGAAAACATGTGAAATGATAAAAGTAATGATTATGGCCATCCTAATGTGATTCCTTGAGCCAAGAGGAATCACAATCATCTTGGTCTACATCACATGAAACCTATCCATGATGAAGTGCTATAGCCGTCCTAGTTGATCAACTCATGACATGAATGACCTGCTAGTCCTGGCTGGTTGTCTTGGTGCCACCAGTCGATCGGTTGGCTCCTCCAACCGATCAGTTCGCCTGGTCATCATGCATCTCCTCAGGTCTCCACCCGATCATCTTGCTTCTCGAGCCGATCGTCTGGATCGCCAACCGATTGGTTCACGCCTTGAATCGATCATCTCAATCGTCGTCACATTGTCCTCTGTTCTTTGACATAACAGGAAATATAAAAAGATCTATCCTATTTACATTTAAATTGGGAAACCCAGAGTTATATTTAGGGGAAGCAAAGGTAGGAAAGAAATCTCGAGTTATCTCGAGTTACATCAGGAATAAGAGATAGGGAGTCGCCAATCACACATATATAGGGTTTATTTGCCATAACCACGCTATACATCCACCACAAAACTCATTTAAGGGCGACGTGTATTGAGTGCATTCATATTACATATCATAAATGTATATTGGGATTTGTGGATTTAGGATTGGACATGCATAAAGCCAATTTCATTCGCATCATATGCAATAAATAAAGGCGACAAACCAAAATCGATCACATTGATAATCCTAAAGTATAGAGAAGTTGACATGGCTCTGATACCACTATTGGGTTTTAGAGGAGACAAAGCAGGCAGCGGAAACAAAAAATTTTCTTCTCCCAAACCCATAATAAAGGAATCGTGTCAATGTCTATACAATAGGAAGGATGGTTTGTAGAGACATACCTTGTCCTAAGGCTTGCTCAACGACTTTACCTCATGGATTGTGCGGTCTTCACCTCCAGTCTTGGACGGTGTCTGTGCAACTCCTAGTCTCACCGGGACTGTCAGAATTGACAGCTGTCCTATGAGCGACAGAAGTCTCCCGCCTCTGAAGTAGTCCACACGGACCACCTGGAACTCCGATCTCCTTGTCCCATAAGGAATCGGAAGGAGTTGCACCCTCTTGTCGGTGTACTAGTCACAGACAAACTCTCCTATAACCAGTTGCCTTTCTGCAGTTGTCTTTCCCTCGCTGTACCTCCCTTATCAGGTAGCACTTGCTCGGGCTCTCTTAGTTACCACTACCAGAGAGAATGACAACTTTGCAGAGCAACTGGTGTTCTGAGTTGTTGTTCCTGAGAAGCCCCCAATACCCCTATATATAGGAGGGTCATGGGACAGGGTTCTCTACCCTAGGCAATGCGGGATTAAAGTAGGAGTAGAAGGGTTCAATATTTTCCACAAAAACAACCAACTGTGCCAGCTGAACTGATTGTTTCAAACATGAAACAATCAGTTGGGGACCTGAGTCGATCGGTTCACACCTGAATCGATCAGTTGGGACACCTGAGCTGATCAGTGCAAGCATGAGCCGATCAGTTCGTATTTCTGGTCCAACTCGAATTGACTTTCATGTTTGTTTCCAACTAATCAAATATTAGTCCTTGTCCAAATCAAATTTGTATACGTGAAACAAATATGTATTTGCAAAAAAAAGTCGTCTGACTTTCCAAACGATCTCGGTTGGACACACGAATCGACCAGTTCAACAATTGAGTGGATCGTTTCATTGACACATGAGCCGATTGACTCACCACTGAGATGATCGGTTCATCAACCTAAGTCGATCGGTTCAACCCTGTGAGCTGATCGGTTGGAGCAGTAGACTGTGTAAATCAGTCAATTGTAGTTCCAATCAATCTGATACTCTAATCAATCGGTCCAACACCTTGAACCTTATGATATTAAGCTATCAATTGATTGAGTGTTTAATTGAAATACTAAACTCCTTTAGTAATCAATCTAAACATCATTTGTGGATAAACTCCTCCTCCTGGTTAAATCCTATGTGTGTAACCCTACAGGCCCATCTCACGTTGGCAGTGAAAGTCCATAACACTTATGACTTCACAAGCAAAGAGTGGTTCCTAGTCGCACATCAGTGCTACCCAAGTGAAAAGGAAAGTTGGAGAACAACTTTCAATCCTACAATCCGTGAATGGTGTTACATTGAATGTATAATTCCTTTGTCATTGATATCCTTAATGAACTCAAGGCATGGAACAATCATCCTTTCAATGTTCATTCACTTTCTTGATCTCAGAGTAGATTGGAGGAGATATGTATGATATCAATATCACATACTGATTCACACATGCGTGTGCACACCTATCTCAATCCTACTCATCAAATGGCCATGGATATCAAAATCCCTCAGGAGGGACAAATCCCATATCTATCACTCACCCATCTAATGTGTCAAAGCCACCCAATCATCACCTTTATAACAACCCATGTTTCAGGACTGCGTTTGATGATGTCAAAGTGTACCCAATGACATGTGTTGAGTGTAGTGATTTCAGGTCAAAGAATCACACTCACCACTATCACTGTGAGAACTGACTGTGACTACCATGTCATGGTTCCATGTGTCAAACTCACAGTGGGTCTGTCCGGTAAACTTGTTCTCTAACAAGTACCTATGTGTTTGGTTTGATATCTCCATATCATGACTAACGATATTATGTCATCAACCAACACCACAATGTAGTCTTATGTGTCATTGTTGTCTATCTACCTTCCACAATGACATCCGACTAGGGACATAATAAAAATGTACAAACTCTTAGCATACATATGATCTCATCGTTCAGGTCCTCAACCTGAAAGAATACGTCATTGAGTATTATCATTCTCTAGACATTCAATCTGTTCTATCATTATCTCTTATGACTGAACCAGAAAGAATTGGAAGCTTGCCTTTGATCTTTATCAAATAAATCTTAATGTATCCCACCAATCATCCCATGATTGGCTCTCAGGGCATACATACCAAGAATAAGTACCTCTAGGGTCGGTTTTTCCTTTTAACCGACATTGTAGGCCCCCTCGTTCGACAAAATTGTCGACCGAATTGAATTTTGGATCCAGTTTGCCTTCACCCATGTATAAGGACCTCTAGGGTCAGTTTTTTCCTTTTAACCAACCCTAGAGGTCCCCTCGGTCGACAAATTTCTCGACCGAGGTTCTCTCAGTCAACAAAATTCTCGACCGAGTTTGAGTTTGAGTTTGGGTGTTTAGGGTTTTGGATCCAGATTTCCTTCGTGCATGTATAAGCACCTCTAGGGTCGGTTTTTTCCTTTTAATCGACCCTAGAGGTCCCCTCGGTCGATGAATTTATCGACTGAGGTTCTCTTGGTCGACGAAATTCTCAACCGAGTTTAAGTTTGGGTGTTTAGGGTTTTGGATCCATATTTCTTTTGTGCGTGTATAAGTACCTTTGGGGTCAGTGTTTTCCATTTCACTGACCCTAGAGGTCCTCTCGGTCGACAAATTTCTCGACCGAGGTTCCCTCGGTCGATGAAATTCTAAACTGAGTCAGATTTTGGGTGTTTTTAATTTACCCGACATGGGCATCTCTTATCTCTTGGGTCGCTTTTTTGTTTTAACTGAACCTACAGGTCGGGCGCGGGGATATACATGAACCTTTCATTTTCACTACCGAGACATACTATTTCACGCTCTCCCACACCCCCAAAGCTCCCCTACCACCGAGACCTTGTTGCCACCCCGCCGATACGTCATTTCTGCACCACCGAGACATCTTTTCCGCACCGCCGAGGCCTCGTTGCCGTAGCATCGAGACCTTGTTTCCATATCGCACCGCACCTCACCAGGTCGTCACCTCTTCCACGCTTCCATAAAGTGTCACCGCCTCTTCCACGAAGGTCGCCGCCTCTTCCAAGCAAGAATTTCTATAGGTAAGACCCTTTATATAGGTCTATCTATGCCCACCGCAGTACCACCACCACGACCAAGGTAGCGTCTAGATCCACTCTCAGTCGAGAATTCGTCAACCAAGAATCCACCTACACACGGTGTCCAAGTCCACTCTCGGTTGAAAAATTCATCGACCGAGAGTGGACCTGGACGCCGCACGCAGGTGGACTCTTGGTCGACGAATTTTCGACCGAGAGTGGACCTACACGCCTTTAACTGGACAGTTATATTGTTTTTCTATTTTATATGATTGATAACCCAACCAATAATAAAAACATGTATTTTTTCATATGTAATCATTATATAAATTCTAGAAATTAATATGAGATTAGACATGTGTACTCCTAGATTGACACTTTAGGGTTTATAGATGAGATCATCGATGCATGATGTTTAACTTAATATGTAAATATGACAATAATACAATTATGCATGTATCAACTTTGAAACCCGTTCAAAATTTACTCATTAGGAGTAAATTTTGGATAGACCCCGGTCTGGGACTGTTTTTGGATATTTAATCTCACTTAGGATGTAACTGTATAATGTATGTTTAGTTTTGAAAAAAAATTTAGTAGTATTTCCTCATTTGTTCTCTGGGTACATATGTGGGTGGTTATTTTCCATTTACATTGATGTACTTGGAGAACTTAGGGGGAATGCTGCTGAAAGTTTCTTCAAAAGTAAACATACATTATACAGTTACTAGTGAGATTAAATATTCAAAAATGGGATAGGTGGTACACTTTAGTCTAAAAGTAATTAACTTCCTATCAATAAAAACTTACAACTTATAGTATCAATATTGAACTCTGAGTTCTATAATTAATTTTAATGTGATATAGAAAATGGATCAAAGTTGGATTCTATATAGAATCGTTGAAGTCCAGAGTTTGTCAAAGGTCTTGATTAATTTATCAGATTTGCTGAGGAACATAGGAAACTACCTACATATAGGCTATATTGTCCATGTAGAAATTGTGGTAACAATCAGAAAGTTGATACGACTGAGGAAATTAAGAATCATGTCATATGCAATGGGATCATACAAGGTTATAATGAATGGTATTGGCATGGAGAGAAATTTAATTATGGATCATAAAATGTCGATACTAATAGTTGTGGCATAGAAGATATAGATAATGATGATAATGTCAATGATGAACCGATTCAAGATGACCCGATTTAGGATGATATGGTTGATGAGATTCTATGTAGTTGTCGGGACAATGTCATTGATCCACCTTCTTTATTTGCAAACATTGTCTATGATGCTGAAAAACCATTATATAAGGGTTGTACAAAGTTCATGAGGTTGAGTGATGTGATGTGATTATATACTCTTAAAGCTCAAAACTGGTGGAGCGATAAGAGTTTCACTTCACTGTTGTCTTTGTTAAAGGAAATTCTTCCTGAAGGCAACGACCTTCCAATTTCAACATATGAAGCAAAGAAAATAATGTGCCCAATGGGAATGGAGGCTAAGAAGATTCATGCATGTCCAAATGATTGTGAGTTGTTTCAGAAGGACTATAGTAATTTGATAAATTGTCCAAAATGTGGTGCGTCAAGATATAAGACCACAAATTCAGCTAAGGCTAAAAATGGCTCTCTTGCCAAGGTGATGTGGTATCTACCAATAATACCACAATTTCAACGCTTATTTGCTAATACAGAAGATGCAAAAAATTTGTCTTGGCATGGGGAGTTAAATGCCAATGATGATGGTGTCCAACGACATGCATCTGATTCACACAATGGAAGAAAATTGATTCATTATACCCTCAATTTGGTAAAAAACCAAGAAACTTAAGACTTGGACTCTGTACAGATGGAATGAATCCCTATGGTACATTAAGCAGCCAACATAGCACTTGGCCTGTTATGATTGTTATATACAATCTTCCTCCTTGCTTGTGTATGAAAAATAAGTATGTCATGTTGTCAATATAGATATCAGGGCCCAAGCAACCTGGAAATGATATTGATGTTTACCTTCAACCTCTAATTGATGACCTAATGAAACTATGGGAAGAAGGTGTTATGACATATGATGCTTCATGTAAAGAGATCTTTAGTTTGCATGCTATGTTATTTTGCATGATTAATGACTTTCCAACTTATGGAAATTTGTCTGGATATAGCATAAAAGGATACAAAGCATGTCCTATTTGTGAGGAAAATACTGATTCAATCTAACTGAAACATGGTGGTAAAATTGTATATCTTGGTCATCGGAGATTTCTCCCACCAGTGCATCCTTATCGAAGGCAACACAAAACCTTTAATGGGTCAATTGAGGAATGAAGTGTTCCTAAACCTATACCAGGAAATGTTGTATATGATCGGGTGAAACATATTGTTAATGAATTTGGAAAGAGTTCGAGTAGTCGTACTCTCGCATGTGACAAATCTCTATACAAGAAGAGGTCAATATTTTGGAATCTTCCTTATTGGAGATCTTTGGCAATTAGACACTGCATTGACGTCATGCATGTTGAAAAAATTGTTTGTGATAGCATCATTGGTACACTATTGAACATATCGAGAAAAAGACTAAAGACGACTTCAAATCTAGAAAATATTTAGAATTAATGGGTATAAGAAAAGAATTATCAGTGGAGATCAGGGGTCACCACACATATTTACCACCATATTGTTACACTTTGTCAAAGTAGGAGAAAAATACTTTTTGTTAGTGCTTGTATAATATTAAGGTTACACAAAGATACTCTTCGAATATTAGTAGATTGGTATCAAAGAAGGATCTGAAGTTGATAGGTCTCAAATCTCACGATTGTCACACCTTAATGCAACAAATTTTACCTGTGGCTATTCGATCTATATTGTCGAAGCATGTAAGGTTTGCAATCACAAGACTCTATTTCTTCTTCAATGAAATATGCAACAAAGTGATACATCCTGATACTCTCGATAAATTATAGAAAGATGTAATTGTTACCATGAGTCAGCTTCAAATGTACTTTCCTCCTTCATTTTTTGATATCATGGTTCATCTTGTAGTACATATTAAAAGGGAGGTGAAGATGTTGGGTCCAATTTTATTACACTGGATGTATCCATTTGAATGCTACATGAGTGTTTTTAAAGGTGATGTTTAGAATCATTATCGTCCTGAAGGGAGTATTATTGAGTGTTATGTGGCTAGGGAGGTGATGGACTTTTGCAATGAAACTTCTAGCGATCTAAAAAATTCCCATCACACTGAATCTTATTGTGGCAAAGGAACTCTGGGAGGACGAGTGAAATGAATCAGTCATGAGTTGTGGGAACAAGCACATTTGTATATTTTACACAACATCGATGAAGTTTGTAGCTACATCATAGAACACAATGATCTTATCAAGAGAAATCATCCGCGATCCAGTTCAATGTGGCTCGCAAGAGAGCATAATCGAACATTTATTAGGTGGTTTGAAGAGAAAGTCCTTAATCAACTATTTGAATCACCAAATAATGTTGCTGAGAACATAAAATGGCTCGCCTTTAAGCCAAAAATGGATGTCATGTCATATGAAGGTTATGACATAAATGCATTTTCATACTACATAAATTATCAAGATGAAAGTAGTGTAGTTCAAAATAGTGGGGTCATTATTGAAGCTTGTTCATTGTATTTTGCTAGTACCAAAGATAAAAGACCACGCGAAGCTGAGATGTCAAATTACATCATTATTGAGGACATATGGGAATTGGACTATAAAAATTTTAGAGTGCCTATCTTTAGGTGTAATTGGGTTGACAACAACAAAGGATTTTTATTGGATGAGTTGGGTTTTAAATTGGTTAATTTTGAAAATATTGGTGGGAAAGATGAGCCATTCATCATGGTAGACCAAGAAAAACAAGTATTCTATATTGATGTCCCGGTAAATAAAAATATATGTCGTTCTTCATGGAAAAAGATAATTTACTATAGATCCTATAAATGAATAAAAATACTACAAAAAGTATGATGATTCCAACCCATTCTCAGTTGGTTTGCCAAGTGTAAATGTTGAAGATAACACCGATGAATACTATAAACATCAAGACAATGCTGAAAGAATTTTACTTGACTAACAACTCAACCAAAACTAGAGGCATGTATTCTTTGAATTATTTATTTTATTATCATTCAAGCACGCAATCTTTTAAATATACATCATATATCATTCAACCACTTGTGCTTTTATTATCACTTATGTTTCTTTTATCATGTATACTTGCAGGTTCTAAAATGGCAAGTGAAGAAGAACATTCTGAGCACGAGCACCATGAGGATGGTAGTGGTGATGCTAAGAAAAGTAGAGGTCCCACACTAATGCGTAGGCTGTAGGAGCTTAGGGCCAAAGGGGAGAAATTGACAGTCCAGTTTGATGTCACAGGAGCACCTATTGGGGAACATGCTAGTGCTTTCAAGCATTACGTAGGGGCGACCGTGCACAGTAAGGTGCCAATAGATATAGAAAATTGGCATGATGTTTCTAATGCCTTAAAAGACCTCCTATGAAAAGATATATCTGTGCGTGGAAGTGATATTGTTTTAATATGTTTTTGTTTATTGATTCTAATTTAGTTTGCTTGGAAAGACATATCCTTTTTAAGACAACATTATTGTTTCTTTTGCATGTATAGGGTGTTTTTCATCTAAATTAAAAAGATCACAAGAAAAAAGTGCTACAACATTATAGTGTATGATGGAGGGCTTTTAAGACATATCTCAAAAGGGAATTTATAAATAATCCTAAATAAAAGAAGAAAGCAATAGATATGTATATTTTTATAGATCCTGAGGTGTGGGAAAGATTTGTTGTACCTGGGAACACAGAAGAGTTTTAGGTCATAAAGATTGTGATGTATTGTATGAATCTTTAATTTTATACAATTAAGGAGGAGAATCTTTTTATATATGTTTGCCAAGTCTAAATTGCAATACCTAATTTTAAATGATCATGCTATTCACGAGGCCTAAAAGGAAAGACAGGCCAAAAATGTGCATGACCATAGCTTGGGGCCCGGTGGTTATGCCTTCTGCCGCCAACTACAAGAGAAGCAACCCTCTTCTGGAGAAGAGTCTAGTACAACTCAAGCTGAGCATCCACCCTGACACTTTAGTGGATTGATGCTAGAAATAATCCAGCAGGTGAAATTGTCAACCCTGCAACTAAGGAGGTGGCACAAAAGATGGTAGGTTTATCCCAACTAAGTTAAGAGTAACTCGCACAAACTTAGATTTATTTATATCTAATTGATATTCTGATTTAATAATTTTATTAACTATGAATAGATTGATCTCCATGAGTAAAGGAAGGAAGGAATTTCATCCCAACTGGCCACATGGATGAACTATCAGTTGCTCTTGGTACGAAGGAGCATCCTGGCCGTGTTAGGGGATTAGGAGCTGGCATAGGATTCAAGTCTTATTTTGGCCCTTCATAATCTAAAAGAGGTTGTGTAGGAGGTCTTACACAAGAGGAGGTTGGAACATTAGTAGCACATAAAGTAAAAGAAATAATGTCTTCATTTCAGCCTACTCAACCTTCTCAACCTATTCATATTGTCCATCTCTCAAGTGATGAGGTGCAAGCCCATGGTCCAGTTGTAGAAGGTCATGGGAGCACTCCCAATGACCCACCACAACAATCTACAGTAAGTTTTTGTTCTATATGTTGTGTTATTAGTATGATATATATATGGTATATATATATAGTTGTAATAGGTATCTGGTTTACTGCTTCGTATATAACTTATATTATTTCAATTCTAGGTTGGTATGAACTATAAACTTATAGTGGAGGTTCCAAAATATAATGTTGTGGCAGCGGGCAAGGTATACAACCTTGGTGGTACATTGCATTGCCAACAAATTACTGATGACAATTGTCGTGTGTCCATCCATCTTGTGTATGACGGAATGGGGGACAAACCACTACCCATACCTAATCATGAATATAGTACAGTTGAAGAAGTTGAGGGTGATATGGTGGGTTGGCCTAGACACTTGGTTATTAATGACAAGGTATACCTTAATTCTACCATATTTTTCATATTTGACTGCATATATGAACTCGTGTAATATAAGTATGTAATTTAATTAACAAGTTTGCAAACCAAAAAGTAAAAATTCTACTAGTCATCCTCCTAAGCCCAAGCCATCTTTTATTCCAGAATCCACATTCGATGAGTTGGGAAGTAAATGTAAATGTTTATGTCGATACTTAGCCAACCAAAGCTCTGGATTACAAATGTTGATCAATTTAACAGAAGATGCAACTGGGAGGGACTTTGACAGTTATATTTTTCTTGATGATATTATAGATTTGTTCTGATATGATTGGCTGAATACTTCGATAATAGAAGTATGGATAAGGTAAGGATCTATCAATATAGAAAATTCCAATACACATTTTTAGCTTATTTCTATATATGGAAATAATTACAAATGTTTTACAGCCATGTATATACCGAGACCACAAACTTTGATATAAGAAATGTTGGATTCTTTGTTCCTTCAATCACTAGTCAAGTGGAGACACATATTGAGGATGTGAATGAGTACTTCTCTACTACATTCAAATATTTTTCTTGTGAGGGGAAGGAAATTATGCTAATTCCTTTTAACATCTAGTAAGTATTTTTATTCAATATAATTTTAATAATGAATAAAATTATTTATTTTAATGTTTGTTTTATTCTTACTCAGAGCTAGACATTGGGAATGAGTGGTGATTGTCCCAAAATTGATGACTCTTTATTATCTTGACCCAATGGGTAAAACAACAAGGGGTCACAAATTGAAATTGCCAGCTATGGAGTAAGTATAAATTTAGTCAATGCTTCAACATGATATTTCTATTTAGAATTTCTATTTTTCCAACTATCATTTAATTGATAGGGGTATAAAGGCTTTTCATGCAGCTGGAGGATAAATACCCACAAAATTAAAGACATTAAATTTGAAAAATGTCAAGGTAGATACTTTGACAACTGCTTAGTCGTATATGTATTAATTTTCAACTCTTATATGTCAACTCGTATAGTCTTATCTCAACTCCTATTTATAGTAGTTGACTAACATTAAGTATAATTCATTATTTGTAGTGTCCTATACAAAATAATGACTGGGTTTGTGGCTACTATGTAATGA
This sequence comes from Alisma plantago-aquatica, assembly GCA_963693085.1. Taxonomy (NCBI): domain Eukaryota; kingdom Viridiplantae; phylum Streptophyta; class Magnoliopsida; order Alismatales; family Alismataceae; genus Alisma; species Alisma plantago-aquatica. The sequence continues at coordinate 988,989,452 of OY856409.1, read as the reverse complement.
AATATATGCAAGCTATTGTCAAACAAGCATCACATGACATTCAAACTATAGATAAGGAAATAAAGAATACCATCACAAATTTACAAGTGATTGTAGTCATTTTATAAAATATTAGCATGTGCATTTTCTGTTACAAATCTTTACAACTCAGCCTTACACACGTGAGGACTTAAATGAATTCTGAGAAGAATGGTCAGATGCTTTTCTAAATGAAGTCAATATAGCATTGGATTAAATATGTCAGCTCCATTTATGTATGTGGTTTTAGTACTCTTTCATATTTACTTTTGTATCTGTTAATATCATCTCAGACTTGCAATCTATCATTTTGTAAATTATGATGTGATTATGTGTAACTCAATTAAATATATGAATCCTTTTTGTTATGAATGTGTGGTTTGGAATGGTGACAGCTGAGTATAAATGCTCCCCACTCCTAGAATATATGAATCTTCTTGTTCTCATGTTTAGTTTCTGCAAATTTTTTTTTAAAAATTGTAACTTCTAGCGTCGGTTTTCTTATATAACTGACCCTAGAGGTCTGGTTATCAACCTCAATCTGTAGACCTTCTAGCATCAGTTTTATTAAATAACTGACCTAATAGGTCTTCTATAAGGTTGGTTATTTATAAAAAACCAACCCTAATGATTGAATAACCGACTGTAGACACTCCCTCGGTCGACAATTTTGTCGACCGCAAACCTCTTGGTCGACAATTTTCTCGACCAAAGGTCTCTCGGTCGACAAATTCATCGACTTGATAAATATCTGATGCTTTAGACAGTACTTTCTTGGTCGACAATTTTCTCAACCGAAATAATCTCAGTCAAAATATTTTTCGACCAGACAGTTTACAGGGTCGGCTTTTTTGGAATAATCGACCTTACATGATCTTCTTTCTCGTTTGAAATAATTTCAGTCAAAATATTTCTCGGCCGAGATAGTTTAAAGGGTCGGCTTTTTTTGAATAACCGACATTACAGGCTCTTCTTTCTCGCTTGGGTCATATTTTTTACAACCTCTTGGGTCGGTGTTTACTCTGTAAGGTCGGTTTTCTTTGGTCAAGAAAACTGATGCTATAGAGCAAATTTTATAGCGACAATCACTTAGGGGTCGGTTATAAAGTGACGCTACGGGCTTAAGAAAACCGACGTTGTAGACCATTCTTGTAGTAGTGCACACACACATATGTATATATATATGGTTGAATAAATGTCCTCAATGTTGTTTTTCCTACTCCATGCTAATCTATGAAGTCTCAATGTGCTCAAAGGGATTACTACTCTCAAAGTTCATCTGGATATCGACACGGGGACCATCAAGGAGTTAGGGGAATGGAGATCTTTCTAATCTACACCTCGCCCTCACAATACGTTAAAAAGTTTTTAATGATTGATATGCTTTTCTGAATACAAGGGGTGCCAAGAGTATAAGAACACAAAAATTGTTTGGGAGGTTATGCACCAAACACAAACCGGTGGTTGTGGCCATCATGGAACCTTTTCTTAGAGCGGCCAAGATGGAAGAAATCATGTACATTATCTATTTGGACAACTACTTTTCTAACGAGGATGAGAATAGGAGAATCTATCTCTTCGTAGATGAGGCTCTTAATGCGACAATCCATGCATCCCACCAACAACATTTTACTATCCCATGGGAAGCCAATCTAGGAAAGAAAACCTTTGTGACATTTATATATGCTAGATGTGATTGCAAAGAAAGGCATAGGCTATGGAGTGAACTACAAAATATTCAAGATACGATTGAGAAGGATCCTTAGGTGATCATAGGAGACTTCAATGTTATGAGATCTGACAGAGAGAAAAGGGGTATGCATAGCCCGTATCATAGGGCGATGGAGGAGTTCAATGAATGGATCAACCAGTTGGATATTGAGGAAATTCCATTCGAAGGAAGTTCCTTTACTTGGGTTAATAAATAGAAAGGCCAACCTATAGTATGGGAAAGAATTGATTGAGGGTTTGTTAACTCTGGTTGGGTAGAGCGATTCTCTAGCATCACCAAACACCTCACAAGGGATAAATCTTTGAACCACTGCCCTCTATTGCTTACTGACAACACTAAAAAGTCAGATAGGAGACCGTACATGTTCATATTTGTTAAAGCATAACTCATGCACCTGGAGTTCCTATCGATTATTGAAGAGGGGTGGAAGATGTGGGGATGGGCAGAACCATCGACTAGACTATTCCTAAAGATGAAGAACTTAAGAAAGAAGTTAAAGATGTGGAGTTGAGAGGTCCTCGACAATCTCACACAGAAGCAGTTATACCTCGAAGACGTTATTCATCAAACCCAGATTGCATATGGCGAAAGTCTAAACTACAATTTGTTCAAATCTCTCAGGAAAGCTGAAGGAGAGCTACAATAAATCCAAGACTATGAGGTGGAGATTTGGAGGGAGAAATCCAAGATTAGCTGGCTGAATGATGGGAAATGCAATACGAAATTCTACAACGCCATTATTAAGGGGAGATGCAAGAAGAATAGAGTCACTAAGCTCTGTGAGGAGAAAGGAGGTTTTATTGATGATCCCATCCTGATGGCCAAAGAAGCAGCTAGGAGGATGGCTGGTCTATTTAAAGCAGATGATAATAGTGACACCATTCTTGATGAGCATGGCTACTTCCTTGGAAATACCAAGAGGTGATCACGACGGAGGACAATTTGAACCTAATGTCTACCCCAGATGAGGATGAAATCCTAAATACCCTCAAGGAGATGGACAATGGCTCGATGCTAGGGCCTAATGAGTTTTCTGCTACCTTTTTCATTGCTTCCTGGTATATTGTCAAACAGGAGGTGATTGACACCGTTAAACTCTTCTTTGAAGGGAAATACCTACACCAGAGCTTTTTCTGTAACACCCTCATCCTCATCTACAAAGTGAGGGATCTATAAAGGTTGGATTGTGATTTTAAGCCCATTTCGTTGGAAAATGTGATCATGAGACTACTTGCACACATAATCAACAATAGATTGATAGATGTCTTAAACAAGGTGGTCTCTGATGAGTAAGGGGCCTTTATTAGAGGATGGGATATCATGAACCATATCTTCTTGGTTAGAGAGTTGATCAATGATATACATTGCAAGACTCATAAGAAAAACATTATTATAAAGATTGACATGGTGAAGGCTTATGATATGGTCAACTAGAGGTTCTTGCGGGAGATCTTGAGAAAGTTTGTCTTCATGAAGGAGGTTAGTAACATAATAATGTCCTTCTTCAACAAATCGTGGATCTAAATTTCTTTGAACGACATCACTAAGGGATTCTTCCAAATGTCGAAGGGTTTAAAGCAAGGAAGCCCACTATCCTTGACTCTCTTCATCCTCTTTGAAGAGTGCCTGATCAAAAGAGTAAAGAGAGAAGTGAAGAAGGAGGTAGCTGGCAACTTTGTGGCTTCCATATAGGTGGAAGTCCCCCTATTATCATGTTCATAGATGACCTGATCCTATTCTCGTCTGGGGCTTCAGCTTCCTCATATAGGCTCATGAACCTTCTATACCTTTATGAGGAATACTCGGGATAGAAGATCAATAAAACTAAGTCTTGCTTCATGATTAGCAACAAATGGGTACTACAAGTAGATGAGATCGAAGCTATTACAGGCATGAAATAGGGAATGAATATGGTTTCATATCTAGGCGTGCCTTTGGCTATCGACAGACTAAAGGAAAGACAATTTGAAAGTGTTATTGATAAAATGCAAAGCAAGATGGTGGGGTGGAAGAGTAGGTTACTCTCTTTTAACAGGTAGAGTGGTCTTGATTAGGCACTCCCTTACCCCGATGTCTATCTATTTGCTCATGGCGGGGCTAATACATACCAAGATTCTAAACAAGCTGGAGAAGGTGATGACAATGTTCTTATGGAGTGCCAGAGACAGAGGGAAATAGAAAGCTTGGGTGGCCTAGAAGTACATCACTAAGCCAAAACAACTGATGGGGTTGGATATCCCCAACCTTAAAGAGGTAAACGAGGCCTTCCTCATCAAAGCATGCTGGGAGATCCACACGGGTAAGTCCATTTGGGCATAATTCTGTAGGAGGAAATACTATATAAGAAGAACACACCTAGATGAAGATCATCCTGGTTTGAGTAACCACCCATATCCTATGTGGAGAAAGATCTAGAACCTTTTCCTGAAGGTTATACTGGCTCTAAGGTGGTAGCTTCACAAAGGTTGGCTATCCTTCTGGTTTGATTCATGGCACGAGGAACCCCTTCATCACTTTTTGAAGCATCACAGAGACATCGATGCTCATATCCAAGTGAAAGATTTCTTGATAGAAGAGGAGGGATGGGATTGGCATACTCTACCACTTATCCTCACTGAGAAATGTTTACATAGGATAGGGAAATCCTTGTACCAGATCACTGTTGGCAAGGACAAGCCAATCTGGGCCCACAACCTTATTTGGAACTTCTCCATCAATTCAGCAAAGAAGATGCTGAGAGGTGAGGAATCATTTCTAGGGGAGCATTTGTAGCTATGGAGGGAAGATGTTCCAACTAGAGCGAGTGTCATTGTCTGGAAAGCACTTCGGTGAGCCCTTCTAACTACCAGAAACCTTCGAAAGTGTCAGATCCCCTTGGCCTCGAAATGTTGTTGCTACTTTGAGAACCTAGGATAGGAGGAGGACCGCCACTTCATGGTAAGAGGAAAAATTGCCCAATTTCTATGGAACAAAGCCAGGAGCATCCTTAAGACCGAGCAGATGATTCAAGGTGATGCAATGATAGAGAAGATGAATAATCAAATGTTGTTGATTGTAGCTAAAGGTTCGGCTAAAGGATGGCTTGCTGGCTTTCTTTCAATGGTGATCCCCTGGATCATCTAGAGACATAGATGTATGTCCAAATTTGAGGGGGTAAACATGAATAAGGAAAAGGCGTGGTCTGAGGTAGAAGACCTTTACTCCTTTTAGAGCAAAAACTAGATCTTCAAAGTCAATCTCAAAGACAAACAATGGAGTCAGAGATAGAACATCCCATTGAGAAACACCAGAAAGAGGATGAAACATTTGGAGTTTTTTAAATGGCAGCCTCCGGACATCCATAGTATGAAGTTGAACCTAAAATTTCATGGCACCAAAGAGGGAGGAGTTAGAAGAATAGGATGAATGGTGGGTGTGATTCAAAACCATGCGAGTTGCATGGTGATGGCCTTCAGGGCTGGGATACAATATGAGGATCATTTTGATTTTGGATTAAAATCTCTAGTTGTGGGTTTGAAGCTTATCAGGGATGCTCATCTAAATGTGGGACAACAGTACCTTATACAACATGGTCTGGTCCAAAAGGAAACCACCTTGGGGTTGGCCACATCTTACGGGACCGTCATGGAGTACATTAACCATGCGATGATTAGAGGTTCGAGGATTCCACAGGAAGGCAATGAGGTTGCTATGGATTTTGGTAGAAACACATACCTTGATAATGAGTCTGGTTTTCTCACAAGCCCTGCACCACACTGGCGAGAGTGAGAAGATTTATGATGAAGGAGAGATGGAAAATTCCTTACATCTTGCACAGATGGAAGATTGTGGATATAGAAGACACATGATAGTTGGTATATACAGAGGTATAATTTTTTTGGTTTGATGCTTGGTATCCATGTATAGGTAGGCATCCCTGTGATAGTACCATGGATGTTTGGTTAAGATCTTGAGTTTGATGCTTGGTGGATGCATCATATGTTCTGTATCGGCCTTAGCACCATCCTTTGTTTTTTTGTGAATTGTCCATCAGAGGAATGTGGAATGAATAGATGAACTCTTGGCTTCCTTAAAAAAAAGCTTCCGAGTCTTGATGAAGTTAAAGAGGCCATCATGTATTGTGCATTATGGGATTCACCACTTTATGCAACATTGAGTAGGTGGTTTGGAAGGGTCTTTCTATTTCTCATTTGCCTCCATGGAGGCACTGTAAAAACCTAATCCTAGCTTGAGTATTTCACTCTATACGGGAGGGTTATCCTACATGTGCTTCTAAATATGCATACACAATTTGGTGAGATTGTTGGTGAAATTTGCTACCAGAAAAAAGTCATCAGTTCAGAGGGAGAGTTGGGAAAAGTTGTCTCTGAATAGGGAATGTACATCCCTTGCTCAAGGGAAGCACAAATTATTGTTGATGCTTGTAGATACTTTATATTAATCAAGTTGATCATCTTCTATGTCACTTTCTAGTAGGTGATGCATGTCTAGACTAGGTTGGAATGATGGCAATGGCTGACCCACCCTGTGTAGACTGTAAGTTGACATTGTTTGTAACCACCAAGCAAATGTTATCTATTATTGCACAACCTAGTTGAATGGCTCATAATATATCATGCTCTAGAGGGAGTAGAGATCAGTAAAAATGACCACTCCTTGGGTTCCAAACCTACTATAGATAGTGCATGGAAGAATTTCTTCAAATACCACATAATGAGATTGTGCATGTGGGAGGCCTTTTCTCAAATGGGGAAGAAAGGAAGAAGATCAGGGAGCTCTATACATAATTTTCTAGCATTAAACCTCTCACTCAAGTGATTCCATCTTTTAATTTTGCATTTGTTGAGCCAATACGTGTTCACATCTAGAAAAATAGTGATGCAAGTTTTTGTGCATGAACAGATTCTCTAAGATAGATTGCCCTAGGTTATAATCGTGTTTGCAAAGAAATGGCACTTTGCTACAAGTGAAGTAGATGATTTGTAGCATAAAAAAGGGTTTGAACCTAAGAGACAACATATTTAAGGAACCACCTTGATCCAATTTTGAAAAAATACACAAAAACCAATTGTTGATGATGATTATAAGATACTAGTTGAATTGAAGATTGCAATGTAAGAAAATAAATTAAGTAAGGGATGATAAAAATGATTAAAGAACACCTAGATAATTGGATTTGACCACCATCACCCACATACTAATCATGACCATCACAACTCCATAGTCACAATAATCATGACTAGGACTAAGTCTCCTTTCATAACACAAATTGAATAAGGATTGAGCTCCCCATGACTCATGACAAAATCATCTTGTGGGATTCCTTCCATGATAACATCCATAATCCTAAACATCTACTCAAGGATCTAATCCTAAGTTTTGTGGTCTCTACACTTATGATTATACCAAACTTGCTAATTGAAATATCATCTCACCAAGCTAGAGATTAGGAAATGAATAAAAATATGATAAATTAAAAAATTGATCACAATTAAGAAGACAAAGTACGAGCAATGTGGATACTCCCCAAGCCCCAATGAGAGAATCTACTCACACATTTACATAGAAAAAGCACAAATATAAGAAGAGAGAGAACAAGGTATGTCATCAAAGAAGAATAACAGAGAAGCCATGAGTTTTTTACTACATCAATCCACTCCAGCAACAACAAGTCTAGTGATCTTTGGAATGATGATCAACTTCCTTAATTTCTTATTTGGACTCTTGCACTTAAAAGTGACTCTAAACACCCCTAAAAGATAGGTCACCTCTTCCTTTATTCAGATGGCTCTTTTTACTCCAATCAAGTTGGCAATTGGGTGTTTTGCGCCTATCTTCCATGTTGGTTGGGTTATTAGGAAGGAAAGTTCACCAAACAGACACTACACAACATGTACAATGGGCTTCTAGTCGGATCAACTGTGAGGGGGTTGTCCCATCATCTTTTTGAAGAGTGTCTTGGAGAATGAATTGGCCGGTCGACCCATGAGGTGGATCGATAGATCATTTGGTCACCCAAAAGTGTTGATGGCTACTCAGCTTGGAGGTACGTCTTCAGATGGTCTGATCAATGAAGTTGTTTGGACAATGATGCTCTTGTTGGGGGTGTTGTTATAGAGATGGATTGTCCAACCAAGAGGGTGGGTCAGCTTACCATTTGGTTTTGTAAAATCCTCAGAGTTCACTGATCTTGAGAACAAACTTCTGATGTCGATGAGTAAAGGAGATCGACTGAATTATTTCTTACCAATGGATAATCCCTTTTCTGTTATGTCTTGGAATGTCAGGGGCATACATAATAAGCTCCCTGGTGTTCGAAAGGAAATACGGAAACATAGACCTGATATTCTGATCATTTTGGAGTCCAGAGCGGAGAGTAAAGAAATTCCTAGAATAGTGGAGTATTTGTGGCTGGATGATAAGTTCATAGTCAACTCTGGTTTCTACTCTTACACGAGGATTATTATTTTGTGGCAGAATCCTATTTTTAGTATTACCAAAGTGGTAGAAGGTGATCAGTTTATCCATAGTTTGGTATCTGTGTCTGACGTTAGTTTCAATTTGTCAGCTATCTATGGTGCTAATGTGGATGAAGACAGATCTAAGCTTTGGAGTTCTCTTAACTAGGTGCAAAGTAGTGGTCGCCCTTGGGGGTTGATAGGGGATTTCAATGTGGTGAGGAAAAGTTCTGAAAAGGTGGGTAAAAGACCTCCTTCTCGTAGGAGTATGGAAGAGTTCAATGAGTTCTTGGTGGATACTAGTTTGATGGAAGTATCGTTTAAAGGCAATTTTTTTACATGGGATAGTAAAAGTAAGTCGGGTAAAAGCACCTTTTCTAAAATTGACAAGTTTTTGTGTGATGCCTTTCTTGCCCTTTTCCCTTCTCTATGGGGTGAAGTGATTCCCAATATAGTAAGTGACCATTGTGTTCTTGATATGCATCTTTGTTCAAGCAAAAGAACTAAAGCTCCTTTTAGGTTCATTAATGTGTGGATTACTCAGCCCGGTTTCAATGATGTGGTTCGCAAGGCTTGGGAATCGGATGTCGGAAGGGGGGCCCCAATGGTGATGGTGTATAGGAAGATTAATAAGGTGGTTACTGATCTTATTAGTTGGAGTAAGAAGTAGGTTGGTAACTTTTCAGAGTTGTCCAGAGAGTTGGAAGATAAGGCTATTGCTTTACAGAGATTGGTGGATACTCAACCGTCTAATGAGGAGCTTCAGTTGAAACTTATAGAGGCTAAGAAGAAGGCAATGGTTGCGATGAAGGATGAAGAGAGCTTTGTGAAACAAAAATCTTGGGTGCTTTGGTTGAAGGAGAGAAACAAAAATACTAGCTTCTTCTATGCTTCTTTGAGATCTAGAAGAGTTCATAACAATATTTGTCTTTTGTTGGATGGTGATAAGGCTATCAAGGAATCTGAGGAGATCATGGGACATGTTGTAAAGTATTACTCGTTGGTGTTTAATTCTGCTGATCATTCATATTTCAAATGGATGGATTCTTGGTGTCTTCCTACTCTATTCGTGACCAACTTTGATATGTTAAGGAAGGAGGTGACAAGAGAGGAGATTGAGAAGGTTGTGAAGAGCTATAATGGTGAGAAGGCACCTGGCCCGGATGGTTTGAATGCTTTGTTCTTTCAGACATGTTGGGATATAGTTGGTGATGAGGTTGTTAAGGCCATCCTTAATTTCTTCAAAACAGGGAAGATGTTAAGAGAGTGTAATAAATCCTTCATTGTTTTGATTCCTAAGATTCCAGGGGCTTCTAATCTCAAGGATTTTAGGCCGATCTCATTGTGCAATGCTATTTTAAAGTTTATCACTAAGATCTTAGCTAACCGGCTGAGTGAGGTCCTACCTAATATAATAGATCTCAACCAAGCAGCTTTTCTGAAAGGAAGAAGTATTGGGGATGCTATTCTGCTAGCTAATGAATTGCTGAGTTCTTTTCCTAATGTGGGGAGTGAAAAGATGCGTGTTAAGTTTGATTTATCAAAGGCTTATGACATTGTGTGAAGAGACTATCTTTTATTCATTCTATACAAGATGGGCTCTCGAGTTGTTGGCTGAACTGGATTTCCACCTGTTTTGAGACGGCTTCGTTTTAGGTTCTGCTTAATGGTTCTCCTTCTGCATCTTTCAAGGCTAGCAATGGTGTGAGACAAGGGGATCCTCTGGCCCCATATTTATTCATTTTGGCGATGCAAGGTTTATCTTCTCTGATCAAGGCCTATGTTAAAGAGAATCGTGTCACTCCTTTGATGGCCTCTTCGGATTTTGGGGTGTCACATATCTTATATGCGGATGACTTATTGATGTTTGCAAAAGCAAACCATTCTAATGTGCAGGCGATTTTGGACATTTTTAATCAATTTGAGAGCAAATTGGGTCTCAAGCTTAACAAGTCGAAGAGTCAGGTGTTTTTTAGTAAAGGGGTGGCCAATGCTGCTGAATTTAGTGAGGTATTGAAGATTCTGTGTTGCTCACTTCCAGTGCGATATTTGGGTTTGCCTTTATTTACTGGAAGACTGACCAAATCGTTATGTGCACCTCTGGTTGATAAGCTGAGGAAGAAGCTTGATGTGTGGAAGTGTAAGCTGCTTTCTTTTTCTGGGAAAGTGGAGCTTGTTATATCTACATTGTCATCCTATCCTATGTTTTGGACGGCTGCCTTCCCTCTACCGAAGTGTGTTATTTTTGGATATGGAGATGATTATGTGAGATTTTCTTGTGGAATGATAGTGACAGCAGAAAGCATATGCACACTATATCTTGGGATGATATTTGTGTCCCTCGATCTGAAGGAGGGCTGGGTTTCAGATCTATTGAAGATTGGACAAGAGCTGGCCTGTCGAAGAACTTGTGGGATGTTGCTAGCAATAAAGAATCGTTGTGGGTGAAGTGGGTTCATAAGAGATACATTCGGAACAGTTCGGTGTGGGCTGTGGTGAGTAAAAATAACTCTTCATGGCTTTGGAAAAGATTACTCAAGTATAGGGAGATTCTTAAACATAATATAGAATTCTATTTGGGGGATGGTAGCTCTTTCTTGCTATGGAAGGACCCATGGCTGCCCAGCAGAAAAACCTTGATGGAGGTCTGTGATCACTAACAGATTATTAGATTTGGTAAAGGCGCGCTTTGCAGAGTTAATTCTTGCTATGAGGGTGGTGTGTGGTGCTATTCGAAGATTAGGGGCAGTGAACATGTTGTTAAGGTGCTTAATGGTCTACCTAAAGCTAGTGTTGGTGGCAGGGATAAGATTAAGTTTAAGAATAGAGATGAATTCAAGATTAAATATGGCTGGCAGATCATCAGAAGAACCAAAAATTAGGTGAACCGGTCTAAGTGGGTTTGGGAGAGCAAGGTGCCTAGGGATTGGGCGTGTTTTCTGTGGAAATTGTTCCTAAAGCGCTTGCCTAGTAGCGAGTTCCTGAAATGGGTGGGATTTCAGTTTGCTTCCCGGTGCTCTATGTGTATGAATGATGAAGAAAGTCTGAGTCACATGTTTTTCAGCTGCTCCTACAGTGTTGAAGTATGGGGATTTTTTAAGGAGGAGTTTGGGGAAAGCCCTATAGGTATTGAAGACCTCATTAAGTTCCATGGTAATAAAAAGTTGACTGCTATTTCTGTTCTCTACCAGTTTTGGATTGAAAGGAATTTAAGACTATTTGAAGGGAGAGGCTACAAGGGTGCCAATCTATGGAGGAAAGTGTGCAGTGATACAAAAGGCCTTCTTTAGATGGGTTTGTTATTTTCTTTATATCGGTAGTAGGTGCTAGTATAGGTTTTGGTTCCTTGGTCCTTGTACAAATATGTTAGTTTGTTGGTTAGTTTGCTTGTGCCTGGTTGTGGGCGTTCTTTCTTTAGTCCTTGGACATTCTGTCCTGGGCCTATTTTGTATAGATTTTGGGTGGTATTGAATAAAGGAGTAACACGCCGTTTACATCAAAAAAAATCTTTAATGGTCTAGTTGATCGGTCGATCTAAGGACCTGTTCACAAGATTAGCTAGAATGATATGTGTTGTATAGATCTATTTTCCCTTCTGATTTCTTTTGAACCTCAAACATGAATCTGGAGAAGGACTTTCATCATGCTCTTGAGTCAAATTATTCTTTTACCTTCATAAGAGTGAGATATCTCATCAAAATTACTAATATTTAAGTACAAAAGCAAGAGAAATATACTAAGAAAAATCTAGTTGAATTGGGTAAAATTAATGTAGAAAATGCAATTAAATCATGATGAATATGCATTCATTACATAGCAATGAGGGCAGTGTCATGTAATGTGTGCTTCTAACCATATAGCTTGAAGGAGTAGGTGTAATCATAGTTGGTAGTGTAGTGCTTGATGAAGGTGGAAAGGAAATTAATGGTGATCTCCTCATAGATGGAGCAGATTTTGAGGGGGGAAGAGAGAGATGTAAGAATTGCACAAAATTCATTTGATGGTAGGTCAACTCCCTTCCTTATGGAGGGTGTCTAGGCATGTTCACTTTGGCAACTTCCCTCTAACAGTATCTGTAGTGGTATATCATTTCTTCTTTTTGGGGGTGACTTTCAACTTTTAGTTGCCTAGTTGAGGAGTGATACATGAGGCAGAGAAAGGTGGAAGGAATGTGTCATGCCCTCAAAACTAGTGCATGGTTGTAGTTGTGGTGGTGGTTTCTTTGAGGAGGAATTCCACTATGAAGGATAAGCATGAGCCGTTATGTATAAATATCTTCAATCATTTGCTAACACTCTTGGATGCTAGGTATTATAGTATTATAGGATAGGTATTTGTATCCCCTATGTATCATGCATTTCTAGACCATCTTCAACCCACCTCTCAAAAATATGGATACCTCCTATTGCATTTGGCTGGTGGAATGGGACTAGAGAGAGTGGGTGTACCTTTCCTTTCCTCTTCCTTCCCCTTATTTTCTTGGAGGTGAATGTGTTGATCTTCTTGAATCTTGAGGAGCCCCTAACCAAGCTATTTGGATAAGTTGTCCAAAGGTTCCTCCTTGTGTCCTAGTCATTGTGGATGCATACTAATAATGAGTTGACCGACTAGAAGAATGGGTTGGGAAACTATAGTGATGAGTCCACTAACTAGTTATGTGGACAACGACCCTACTTGATGATGATACAAGCAACTGGATAATTGATCTCAAGACTAGAAGATGAAGATGGTGTTTGATCACAACTCAGTCAAGTGATTGAAGGAGCAAGTCACTTGACTGGTGGGTGGGTTGATAAACTAGAGACAACATGTTGGGTGACTTGTTTGTTGCGTTAAAGTGGGGACAAGATGAAGTGGCCAACTATAGGTGGAGGTGATCTCCTCTTACAAATGAACCACCCAGTTGGATGACACATGTTAAATGAATGAACACATGGTGGTGGTGACAAAGGATGAGATGGACAATGATGGTGACAGGGTGCATTGAGTGTGTCACCCAATTAGAAAAGAGGATAAATGGGAGAGAGTTGGACGGCTGTATAAGTTGAAAGAGTGTGGCTTTTCTTGATCAAGTGTCTGGGAATGATGGAGTGGTGGGGTGAGCTAGAATCTAGTATCATGGAAAAGGTTACAAGCTTTCACTTTCTAGGTCAAAGGGGAAACGAAATGGTTGTGTTGATTCTCTTTTCCCAAAGGGCATATATATAGATCAAGGGATTCCATGCACTAGACTAATAAGACAAGTTGGTTGACTCAGTACTTAAATATGTGTTTACTTTCCCATGACAATCGCCCACTCACAGAGTGAGTTTGCTGACCAGTTACGATTACAATTCTTGTAAATTCTACATCAAAATGTGTTGCTTGATAGGCAGAGTGGGTCAAGAGACCGAGAATCCCAAATATGTGTCCTCTTACCCAAACAAGTCACCTGACTTGTAAGGTGAGTCTGTTGACCGGTAATGATTAGAGTTCGCTATGATTTTTATGTGGAACTAAGTCACTATTTTTGTTACCTGGGTGGTTCAACAAGCTTGGTTGAGGGATGTTGTTGAAATGACCCCCAACAAAATGACTAACTCACCTTGTGGATTAGTCGTTCGAAACATGAGAAGGGCAACGTCATATATACCAGTCAAAAGACTATCTTTCTCAGCCACCAAATCACCTATAGTTGAAGCTTGGAGAATTTGGGACGTCCCTAGTAGGCCTTCTGGATGGCCAATCTCCTGATTGTGTGGATTATAATCTCTTTCTTCATATTTTTGTCTTGTATCCAGTAGTATGTATGAAACTAGATGAAGCCTAGTTGTAACTACAAAATACATTCAAAGGTGATGAAATATGAATGAGCTAAATGCAAAAATTGAACTACCTAAACTACAAAAATCAAAAGTTAAACTAAGATAACCATCAAGTGTCCTCCCAAAAAGCTCCTTGTTTTAAGTCGTTGGCTTGACTCATGAGTGTCAAGTTTCATTTGGGTCTGTGAGGGGAAGTGGGTTTGCTTCCCTTGCTTCTAGATCTTCACTAGTATACTAGCACTTCAACCTTTGGCCATTTTTCATAAATTCTCCTTTGACCTTGTCACACAATGCAAAGGTCCCAGGGGGTTAACCTGCTTCACTAAATAAGGTCCATGTCAATGGAATCTTAGTTGCACTGGAAAATATTAGAATCTTGAATTATAGACTAGCACTTGGTCACCCATGTGGATGTATTTTATCCTCAAATGGTCATTATATCACATCTTGGTTCACTCTTTGTAGATGTGTGCATTCTATAGGCAGTCAATTGGAGTTCCTCTAGCTCCTACATTTGGACAAGTCATTTATCTCCAACTAAGCACATATCAACTTTGACAAGATCGATTCCCATCTCACCCTATCTCCAGCTCAAGTGGTAGGTGGTAATACTTCCTGTAAATAAATAAGGATGGAGTAGTATCCAAGGGGTCTTTAATGTGGCTTGGTATACCCATAGCGTGTCACTCAATTTGGTAGACTAATCTTTCTTTATACAACCTACTATTTTCTTTAAGAAATAATTTGCTTTTTGGTTTGTAACCTCCACCTTCCTGATGGTTTGTTGATAATATGGGGATACTACTCTATGATGAAACTCATATTTCTTCAAAAATATTTTAGAAATTATTCCATAACATGTGAAATTATATCAGATATCACAATATGAAGTACCTCGTACCTAGGAACGATGATCTCCTTAAACAATTTTTATAATGGGTTTCAAATCACTAGAGATGATGAGAATTTCCTCCACCCACTTGAATGCATAGTCCCCTTCTACTAAGATGTAAGAGTAACATCAAGAAGAGGGAAATAGATCCATGTATTTTACTCCCCACACATGAAAATTTCCACCTGTTACCAAAAAGTCAAGATAATCTCATTCCTCTCTTTGATATACTCCATGTTCTTTGACACTGATCACATTATAAGATTAAGTTGTAGGTGTCCTACAACATTGTAGGCCAATAGAATCCAATATATAGAATCTTTCTAGTAGTCTTTTACATGCTCATGAGTCCTCTTATAGGGACATAGTAACATTGCTCAAGAATAAGGTGAAATTTCTCCTCTATCCCACATCTATGATAAAGACCATAGAAATAGATGTGAAATAGGTAAAAGTCATCCTAATGATATCTCTTAACATTCATGCATGAATTTATTATTAGCATTTATTGTATACTCAAGATATAGAAGAATTGCAATAATATAATTATCATGGTCTACAAACCAAGGGATAGTGGATAGGATCTTCACCAAATTGTCATCTAGCAAGGAATCATTAATCAAAACAACATCACTATCAGTGTAATAAATTGAACTCGGTTGATCAGCCATAACATTCTTTCTTTTTTATTAGTCTCAAATTTCAATATCAAACTCATGTATTAGAAAGATTGACCTGATCAACCTGGGCTTGACATCCTTCTTAGTTAACATGCAACAAATAGTTGCATGGTCAGCATAAACAATCACATGTGACTCTATTACATAAGATTAGAACTTGTCAAAAGAATAGACCATGGTGATCAACTCTTTTTCAATTTTGACATAGTTGCATTTTTCTTTTTCTACCATCTTAGAGGAGTAATAAATCATATGGTGCCTCGTGATAATCCATTTCCTAAAAACTACTCTTGGATTATAGTCTCTTGGATCACACAAGATGTCAAAAAATTGAAACCAATCATATGCCCAGATTATGGGTACAAAAATGAGAGCGACCTTCAAAATGTTGAAATTGTCCATGCAAGCTAAATCGAATGTGAATTTAGCCTGCTTGAGAAAATGATTATTGAGAGGCTTTTCAATGCTCAAAAAGAACTTTGTAAATCTTCTATAGAATATTGTCTGTCCCATTAATGCTTTGACCTGCTTGGTGGTGATAAATTTTCTATGACTTCAATGTTAGCCTTATCCATCTCAATTCCTCCACTTCTCACTATGTGTCCTAGAATTATGCCCTCCTTCATTATGAAGTGGCAATTCCCCCAATTCAACACCAATTTTTCTTCTTCACATCTATCTAGATGAGAAAAATATGATTTAAATATGAATTGAATGAAACTCCATGGACATAGAAATCATCCATAAACACTTCCATGATTATCACCATTTAAACAACATAGATGGTTGCCATATGACACTGAAAAGTGGTTGAGGCATTGCAAAGCCCAAATGGCACCCATTTGAATGTATATGTATTGATAGGGCATATAAATGTGGTCTTCTCCTGGTCATCTAGGTGGATTTGTGTTTGATGAAACTCAAAATACTCACCAAGGTAACAAAACAATCTTGATATCTAGACGCTCAAGGACCTCATCAAGTAAGGGTAGAGGGAAGTTATTCTTCCTTATGTCTTTGTACAACTTCCAATAATCTATGCACATTCTCCACCCCATAAGTCTGTGAGTAGGAATCAGGTCATTCTACACATTCAAGATGCAATGGTGTCTCCCTTCTTGGGTACCACTTGAATAGGACTCACCCATGGCTATACGGGGAGGGGATAGAGGATCCCATAAACTAATAAGTTTATCACTTCTAGTAGACCAAGTTGTTCATGTTGTGGTTCAATATGTAATGAGGGTCTCTATATGCCTTGTATTCCTCCACCTTGGGGATCTCATACATGCATATAGACAGACTGACACATGCAATATTTTTCATTTTGTACCCCAAATCTCCTCTTCCTGAGCTTATCAAAATTCTATCTTCCTATTCTACGGTAAGGTTAGAATTTATGATGGTCCAAGGGTTTGGTCATTGAAGAAACTACTAGTTGGATCACCACAGTAGTAGGTAAAAGGTAATTGAATCCCAATCTCTAACATAAAATGTATGGCATGATGAAGATTCTAGTGCCATGATCTGTTAATCTCTTCTTGAGGGTGTTGTCCACTATGTAATAAGAGATCCTGAATGAACTGAGATCCTTTTGCTTTTTTGGAATCTTGTTTTAGTCAATATCTAAAGTTGTCCTGACCAACTTAATATTTTCATACTCTTTTTTATTGTATTCCCTGGTTAGAATAGTCTTAATACACTTGGAGCAAGTAGGAATTTCAACAAGTGCATCTAAGATTGTGATGGTGACATGAAACTTTTTCATAGCTTACTTGAATATCATGAAATGACCATCTAGATTTGTCTACTTCAAGAACTTCTAATAGGGAGGGTCTTAGATTGTATACTTAATCTCAAGCTCAAATTTCTTTTCCTATGTCTTCCTTGCATCATCTAATTTTCCCTTGTCTACTTATACCTCCCACTGCCCTCTACCATGTCTATCAGTATACCCACATCCACCTTTTATATTTCTGGCTTGTTGACTATCACAAAATCACCATCATCAATAGAGTTTGGGGCTAGTGCAATAGGTGTTACCATTGTCTTTGCATATAAATTTCTTAAATGGGTATAAATAGCTTCCAACTTCTCTAGGTTCTTATGATTGTATTTTGATTGTCCAGCAAATGCACCTACAAAAGGCATATAGTAGCAATGAGTTGATCCAACTGAGACATGATAGAATTCTAATGAGCTTGCTGGTTAGAGATCATACTATGTTGGGATTACAAAAATTTTTGTGTGGTTGAGAATTTTCCTAGACATATGGAAGTGCATTCCCCTATTGGCCAAGTGGCTATTATTGGGGGACTTGGTTGGGATTTTGGAACTTGTACCCTTGATATTAGACCCAGTTTTGGAAATTTCCTCTATAGTTTTCCTAATTCTTGAAGCTTTTATGTTTCTTAATTTGGAACCCAAGGGGATCCCAAACTTGGTTGTTCTCCTATTTAACATAACTGAGAAGCATTTTCTACACCTATTATATTTCCATACTAAAACCTTACACAATTTCTACTTTGGTTGGAATTGTAGTAGTCTTTCCCATGATGCTATAAATAGAGTTTAAGTCATCCACTTGATTATAAACACCTTGGGCATGGGCGTTTTTCACCATGATGTCATAGAGTAATAGACACCCAAGAGTAGAGTGGTCATTACCCTACAATCTTCACATAAAAGATTTGCAGATTTCACTTGTTGTTGGAGTGGTTATGACTGCCCTATCCTCTAATAAGCATTAATGGAAGTCTCCAGGTTGTCTTGCTTCAAGTCTAGTTTCTTCAAAGACTCAGAAATGGACTTAAGCTCAGAACTATCTTTTATTTTGGTGTACTTGAGAATACTACACTGTCCTCTACCTAAGTGAGACTAATTTTAATATCCGCATTCCACAACTTCTAAAGTATTGAAATTTAGAACATGAAATTTCCTATATATGAGGAACACAAAATCTTTCTAGTCTATTTGACAACACCTTGGTAGAATGTATTAATCAATGACACATTTTATTATCCATGGTGTGGGCATAAGTGCATATTTTCTCTAAAACGGTCCCAAGAATCAACATGGGATTCACCTAGGACCACAACAAACAAAGTATTTTTCCTCTTATCCTCTAAGTGAGTTAGGGCGGGTTTAGCTTTTCTAGAATATTTTTTTGCAATCCCTAACAAGGCATGATATTATCTCCCACAATGGAGTGTCACTAGCTCATCACCTTATCTATCATGGAGTACTTGAACATCTGAAGTTTACCATCATCTTCAAAGTTGCTCCCTTCTTGTTAAAGACACAAAGATCTATGAACCACATAGAATGATATATATGATCTGCATCCTTGTTTTTGGAGAAGGTGTTTCTCTACATCATGGTAACCCATTCTAGATGGATATTTAAGTGAGGATCCATCATGGTCGTTGGACCCAAAGGACCATCATTCAATTTAAGGATCAATAAGTCCCTAAGATGCTATTGACACTCAGCCTGAAGGGATTCAACATCTCTCACTCTAGTTTATTCTATAACTATGATCATGGTCTTCAACATAATTGTTTTCCATGGGGCAGCAAGAGCCTAGTTCTCTCAGCAAGTAACTTCTTATTCAACCCTGCCTTTATTATCTCTATTAAAATGGTGGAAGGTCCTCTTTATTTCCAAATCAAAATCTAGAAATGTAGAGTCTACACTAGTAGAGTGTCTCTTAAAATATATTGTAACTCAATAAAAGAGCAACATGATTCAAATGGAAGTGATTATATAATTCAAGTAGGTAAGAGTTCACATCAACTGAAAAAGGAGCATCCTAATTGATCTCAATGATATTGTTTCATTGTTGTACGAAGTGGGACCCAAGAGGGGATCCAATCCTCGCTTAATTTGAGGAATGAGCCCATCTAATTGAACACAACAACATATATGCTTATTATAGGTGTATTTTTCATTTCTCAAATGAATGGTATACGAGAATAGAAATGGAACAAATTAACATGACTATAGTTAATTCATAAGATTAAATAATAATCTCCCCTTTGGGGTTTACATGAAAGAAACAACTTCATCATTAGGAAGAGGGATGTCCAAACTATCTCAACTCCATCTCCTAAGAGTGAGTTGCACTAAGCGAAGTTCATGTCATCATTTCCACTCCTCCATGTCGCTCAACTAATGGGTTGGAAGGATACCCCACAAGAGAAGACAAAAGTAGATGTCTTGAACATAAAAAATTTGGTATAAGCACATAAATATGGGCTAATGATTATTAGGTAACATGAAAACAATAAAATTGTCAAGGATTCCCAAACCAAAGGGGGAAAGAACATCAAAATTGATATCAACGAGGCATTTAAAGAAGACAATTAATAAGATATTTCTTGCCTTAAACATTGTCACATCAATAATAACACAAAAGATAAGTAGTTGCTTTCTAAGAAATAGTTAGACTAGCATATATATAAAAGTAGGGTAGAAACCCATACATTCTAACCAAGGGATGGGAGGATTAGAACCTCAATGCCAAATAAATATAGATTTTACAAGAGTAATAAAACATCAGTGCATGGAAGGGGAATGAAATCAGTTCTTAATATCATATCCAATAGTGGAGTAACACCCAATGCCTAAACCACCATAAATGAAGGGGAATAAAATGTAGTTCCTAAAAATATGGTCTCATTACTTCTATATATGACTAGTCGATCAAACATGCAAATAGGATGGGCAAGATAAAGTACAGTCATGCTCAAATAAGGAATGAGAACATCTAACAGATGCCAACTGGGTTAGAGGATCTGTAAATGAGTACTCAACTATCTTAATAATTAAATTACAACATAATGCCATGAAAAATCCACCACTTGAATTCTTTTCGTTAAATCTCTTTGACTAGGGTTTCCACCTAGAATAGTATGAACAGGACACAAGTTAGGATTCATCAAGCATATTTAACAAAATAAGAAGATCACAAGATCTATTTTAGTAAGGTAGATGCAAATAGGCCATTCAAAACATGAAAGACAAATTCCAATATACTTATATGTTATAGAGGTTCAAGAGAGAGAGAGAAGAATGTAATTTCTCAATATTACTCATAGGGACTGCAACATACCTCATGTCAAGTTTGGATATGTTGAATTCAATTATAGCTCCACATCAGAATCACAATTCATATATTAAACACATATATGAAATTAGGATTAAGTTTATTAATTACATAAACCCTAAATCATCTTTTTATTATTAATAAATTAGGTTATCAAAATCTCATCATATTTTACATTACATTTTCCTGAATCCATAACATATCTTACTTTATTTTTGACTTATACTTTATTACTTGTAGATTTATAAGTTCCATACAATTAGAAACAACCTAAAAAACCATATTTTTATAGTGTAGAATTAGGTTATGAAAAATGCATCATTATTTAGAGAATAGTTTTTTATTTCAAAATTCATTTTATTTTACTTTTATAAGCTACATTATATAGTTTTGAATTTTTAGACATTATTGTATTTTTTCTTACATGAAAGGAAAACCTAGATAAAAGACAAATTTATCCTAATATCAAACATCAGAAGCCTGGCGTTTCACATGAAAAACTATAATTTTATAGTAACCATCATGCACGACTCAACAAAACAAAATATGAAAAAAGATAATAACACCCCTAATCCAAAACAAAGACAAGACATGTGAACATGGTATATCATGTAAATCCTATGAGAGATTCATTATTTTTGTTCTCACAAGGAACTAGAGAGTAGTACAAGGAGGGCAAGAAATGATCACACGAACTTGAGCATCTCACCTCCATAAAATAAGATTGAGAGCTTACCCAACCCGTTTTGATCCCAACCATCCTGTTAAGTAGGGTGAACAATGAGAAGAGGGTTAAAGGCCACTCCTACCATCACAGTCAGAGATGGAGCTCTATGACACAGGATCAGGACAATGCTCATATAAACCAACATAGAA
This sequence comes from Alisma plantago-aquatica, assembly GCA_963693085.1. Taxonomy (NCBI): domain Eukaryota; kingdom Viridiplantae; phylum Streptophyta; class Magnoliopsida; order Alismatales; family Alismataceae; genus Alisma; species Alisma plantago-aquatica. Next base: position 988,967,885 of record OY856409.1, on the reverse strand, counting down.
AATGACTGTGTAAACAAAGTTTTATGCTAAAACAACCAAAAATAGAGAAATAAGATGTTAAACCAATGATCATGAGTTGGGATAATATCAAGGATATCATGAGTCTAGATAAATAGAGGGACGCAAAAGAGAAGCTAAAGAATTACCAAGAACAGGGGTAACCACGTGTCGATGTTAACTTCTTGGACCCACTAGGGAAGTATGTGAGTCTAGGTATACTGCGTGAGCTCATCTAGACAATGTCATGGACATATGATGAGTCACATTAGCCTAAGTTGGCGAAGACAACTCATTGAATCCCATAGGAAAGGGAGGAAAATGTTGGTCATGGGTTGATGTCAGGAAGGTCTCCTAGTGATTAATTAGGTTCCAACACCAAAATCGATTCGAAGAAGTTGTGATGGTATGAACTGAAATGAGTTGGGGAAAATGTCCCAATAGTCCTAAGATGCAACTTGCATTGGAGGAGGCTTCCTATGTGATTGTCATTGCTCAAATAAACATTGTATAGATGTTATAGTTAGCTATTAGGGCTCTGTTAGCTCCCCATTTGGGCACTTTCTTGATAGGGCAAGAAAGGTGTGTTTTTTGGGTTTGAACAAAATGGGAGAAAGAGATGAATTTTATGGAAAAAGAATCATGGAGAAAAATTGACAGATACGGGATATATGGGCACAAGAAAATTGGAGAAGGAAGTCAGTTTTATGGTCGTATGGAATGAGAAAACTTAGGTAGGAGATTGATGCTTCATTCCATGATTCCATTCTTGCGACTGAGAAGATAGTCTTATTGGGAAAGGATCCCATCTACTGTGGCAAATTAATGAATTTTAGAAACCTTAATTAAATATTATTTGGACTAAAGTGAGATTAAATGCATATTATTTTTTTCTAATAAAGTTTGGGGATCAACAAATTTCTTATTAATACCAAATTTGGTACCTAGAACAATGTTAACATTTAGAATCAGATTTTTCCATTAGTTTCCACATTTGGGTTCATTTATTGCTTTATTTTTTATTCTAGAGTTTACCTTATATATTCTATCCTAGATGATATTAAGGCATTTATGATTATTGAATTAATTCCAAACTTAGCATTCAAGCAAATTGGGACCTAAGGAATGTTTTGGAATTAGATTTTAGTAATGAAGTTACCTTTAATGAGCTACAACACAAGTATGATTTAGGCAATTTATCTTTGTATAGATTATTATATATCCTGTTTTTCATCAATAATCATAACTAAGAGTCCTATGAGTTACCCTTTATTATTATGCATGAATTAGGCTATACTTCTCAATTACCACTTAATTTCAGTAAAGCCAACATTAACTTATTGTATATCATGTTACTCTTATGCTTTAATATCTAAGTCCCAACTATAGCTTAAATTCATATATTAAGCACAAATCTTCTTATTTAGCAAGTATGTGTATTTAATATTCCTTAAGGTACAAACTAGTGTATTAGGGTTTATTTATATCCTTGTTCAGATAAAAATAAATCTCTACACATATAATCATCAAATCCAAGGAATATTTATGGTTTCTAGAGTAAAGATGATAGGTTTTGGTATGTTACAACACTCCATTCATTTAAGTCATCCATAAAAATTAGACATCGTTACACTAGCAACTAACTATTCTCCACCATTTAAAAGGTCTAACCAAATAACCCAAACTAAACAAATCTTAAAGGTATCATGGTTACATATATATCTTTTAGTCAAGATTATTTTATGTGTTTGTGATGTTCATAGATCATGCCTCCAATTCAAAGGTCTTACCAACATAGGGTTGAGGTTTAGGTTCTTGTGTTTCTAACCTAACAACCCTATAATCATCTAATAAGTCACAAGGGACAACATTCTACAACCTAATGGATTAACAAAGAGTAGGTCCATGAAATATTTAATACAAGCCACATCTACCCAGTCATCATTACATTCTCAAAAATAGGGTTTGATATTTTTAAGACTAAGATTTTTCTACAACATTATTTATTTTTGACTTATCTCAAGAAAATATCGATGAAATCAAAATAAGTATTTTGTACATATAATATTATAACGGAAAATATTTTTTGGCTGTAAGAAATAATTGAATGTAAAAAAAATAGTGGAAAAAAATCAATGAGTGAACAAAGTCATACATTTCCATATTAAGATATTACTATCCAACTACTTAACATCCTCATTACTCAAATCCATCCCAAAGTCAAAACTCATAACATCCAAAGAGATATATCACAATTAATTTTACACACTAGGGTATGAGATTATGGGTCCATGACATTACCATTCAGTCAAATCCTTTTGTGCTCCTCATATAACTCCAAACCTTTTTTTTTTCATCACCTCAAAAACAACTTAGGCAACTTCCAGGGACACTTAGAGGGTTTCCATGTAGGGTAGGGTTTCTACTTAGGGGAGATAATATTGAAATATTGATAATCTGACTATCAAGGCTCTAATACCGTCTTGTAAGGAGTAACACTTGAGAGGGGATCCACTCCTCACTCAATTTGAGGAATAAACCCATCTAATTGAAGAACACTAATAAGTATGATGGAATAGGTGTATTCTCATTTCCCAAATGAATATACAAGATTAGTAGAGGAATAAAATATCATAAATATATTCAATTTATAAGATTACATGATAATCTCCCACATGGGGTTTACATGAAAGCAAAAACTCATCACTAGTCAGAGGGATGCACAAACTAGCTCAAATCTATCCCCCAAGACTGAGCTCCACTAGGCCAAGTTCTTGTTGTCATGTCTAGACCTCCATGTCCTTCACCTAAGGGGTTGGAAGAATACCCCACAAGAGAAGACAAAAGTGGATGTTGTCAGCATAAAAATTCCAATGTGAGCATATAAATAGAGATTGAGAAATACAAGGTAAACTGACAACAATAAAATTGTCATGGCTTCCCAATAGAAGAGGGAAAAACAACATCTAAATGGTTACTAAACATATCAGCTAAAGAAGATAATCAATAAGACATTTCAAATATTAAAAATCACACATCAATAACATCATAAAACATAAGAAGTTGCATGGTGAGAGATAATACAACTACATATACTAGAGAGTAGGTATGAACTCATTAATTCCATGCTAAGGGGAAAGAGGACTAAAACCTCAGTGCCAATAAATATATATATATTTTAGGAGGAATGAAACCTCAGTGCATGGCAAGGTGAATAAACCCCAGTGCCCAATATTATATTTGGTAGGACAATAAAACCCAATGCCTTGTAGGGGAATTGAACATAGTGCCTAAAATATGGTGTCACTACTTCCGATTATGACTACTAAATCACATGTGCATATAGGACAAGCAAGATAAAATATAGTCATGTATTATGACTACTAGATCACACATGCATATAGGACAAGCAAGATAAAATATAGTCATGCTCAAATAAGGGATGAGAACACCCCACAAATCCCAAATGGGTCAAATGACCCATAACTAGTACTCAATATCTCCACCTTTAAGTTACATCTTAAGACCATAAAACATGGACAATTTGAAAGTTTGGGCCTCTTTTAGTTCAATCTCTCATATTAGGGTTTCTACATGGAATAATATTAACAAGATACAACTTATGACCAACAAGAATATCCAACTCAATAAGATGACAAGATTTATTTCAGTAAACTAGATCCAAATAGGTCATTCAAAACATGAAAGATAAATTGCAATATAGTTATACCTCATAGAGGTTTAAGAGAGAGAATAATGAAAGTAATTTCTTAATGTGACTCATAGGGAAATGTAACATACCTCAAGTCAAGTTTAGATATGTTGAAAGTCAATTCTAGTTCCATGTTGGATTCATCAGACAACTATTAAACACATACATGAAATTAGGGTTAAGTGTATTTTAATTACATAAACCTTGAAAATCGTATTTTCATTATCAATAAATTATGTTATCACAACCGTGTTAAATCTTAGGTTATATTCTATTGAATCTGCATGATATCTTACTTTATTTTTTGAGGTAAAAACACACACAAATACACAATAATGCCCCTCCTCCAAAACAATAACAAGATGTATGAACTCAATATATACCAAGTAATTATTGTGAGGGATTCATTGTCTTCATTCTTGCAAGGAATTAGAGAAAAGGAAAGGGGATCTAAGAAACAATCACACAAACATGAGCATCTCACCACCATAAAATAAGATGAAGAGCTCACCTAACCTGTTCAAATCCCAACCATCCCAAGAAGTAGGTCAAACAATGAGTAGAGGGATAAAGGAAACTCCCTCCATTGCAATCAGATATTGAGCTCTATGACATCGGAACAGAGGCTATCTAAGTATAAACAAACATAGGAATGGCCATGTAAACAAATCATTATGCCAAAACAACCAAAAATAGAGGAAACATGCCAATAAATAGGTGACTGTAAGTTGGGAAAATAGCAAGGAGACTGTGAGACAAGATAACTAGAGGGATGTGAAAGAGAATCTAAAGAATTATTGAGAACAGAGGGTAACCATTGGTTGTGTTAATTTTTGTGGATCATAAGGGGAACATTCGTGGGCCTAAGTGTACTACACAAGCTCCAATGGCCAATGCCATTGACGAGTTAGAACAACCTGAGTTGGGGCAGCCAACTCATTGAGTCCCATAGGAGATGGAGGCATCGGTCGTCTATAGAGTATGTAGGAAGGTCTCATAGTGTCTAATTGGGGTACGCCAACCAGAACATATCAAAAGCAGAGGTGATGTAGCAATTGAAAAATGAGTTAAGAACAATGACCTAGGAGTTCAAAGATGCAATTGGCATTGGAGGAGGCTTCCTATATCGTCATTTGTGCTCAAAAAGCCATTATATATAGCTTATAGTTTGGCATTGGGGCTTTGTCATCTCGAGTTACCTAGGAGGTCAAGGCCCTATTTGGGAACTTTCTTGATAGAGAAAGAGTGGGGTAGATTTAGGGTTTGAAGAAAATGGAAAAGAGAGACAAATGTAATGGAAAAAATCATGAAAAAAGACCAAGAAACGAGGGATCTATAGATGTAAGAAAATTGGAGAAAGAGGTTAGATTTTGTTTGTTGTGTGAAACATGCAAATTGAGGTAGGAGATAGGTGCCTCGTCACACGATTCCAATCATGCAGTAGAGAATATAGATGCATTAGGCAAGAACCTAAGATAGAATGGCAAAGAAACAAATATGAGAAACCTTATCTAATTATGGTTTGGACTAAAGAGAGATTAAATACATATTCCTTTTTCCTAATCAAATTAGGGGAGCAAAGAATGTCCAATTAATATCTAATTTGGCATCTAGACTAGCTTTGACATTTAGAATCCGATTTACCATTAATTTCCACTTTGTGATCATCCAATACTTTATTCAATATTTATAGTTTACCTTATGTTTTTGTTCCTAGATGAAAGTACACATCTAGGTCTGTTAAATTAATCTCAATCATGGACCACAAGGATATGATTTTGGAGTTAGATTTGGGTTTTGAAGTTTCCTTTATGTGTTATAACACAACTACAGTTTAGCTTATTATCTTCACATATATTATTACATAACCTAGTTTCATTCCATAATCATGACTTAGAGTCATGCTAACTTCACATTCTTATCAAAAGAGTTGCCTTATTATGATGCACAAATTTGGATATTTTGATTAGTTACCTCCTAATTTCATTAATTCCAACATTACATGATTGAATATTATAATATTTATATCCTTTTATATTAAGTCCCCAATTTATCTCCATTCTTATATTAAGCCTGAATTGTCTTATTTATTTGATATGTATATTTAATGTTCATGAAGGTATAAAATAGTGTATTATGTTTTATATATCCTTTTTTGGCCAAAATCAAAGCTCTAAACATATCAGAATAACATACAAGGGATTATGGTATCTAGAGTCAAGATGTTATGGTTTCGTATGTTATAGTTGTCCTTGGAAGTTGTTCTTTGGTGAGTGACTTATTGCATAGGAAAATCCAGCTTAGAAAAATTCCTAGACTTTTACTTAGATTAGGTACAATAGTTACCACCCTAAGAGGAAAAATATTATTATAGTATAGCGTCAGGATCAAACTATTGAGAGAATGCTTTGAAGATGATGTAACTGAGTTAATAATAAATGCATTGGGGCAGAGTGGGTTTCACCACTGCCTACATACTCTATCTTATACGATACATTACTCATCACTATTAGTACTCATATTTGGGCCAATCAATTATGTATCCTTGCACAATACGAAGTTCACAATATAGATTTCCTTGAAGGATACCAGACGCGGTACCTACAGATCACTAACCCAACACCCAAAAGAAAACTAGTCTTAATATAATCCAGAGTTTGATGTTTATCATTAGATATTTTGATCCAAGATTTCATGATCTCTATGTATTATATATTAATAAACATGCATATAGGGTGATCGATTGAATATGCATGCAAGAAAAGAAATTAAAAAAGCATATATTCTTTAGCCATGGAAATTGATAACATGCAAGTAAATTAAAAAATCATATATTCTTTATCCATGGAAATTAGATATTTGATCCTAGATTTCATGATCTCTATGTATTATATATTAATAAACATGCATATAGGGTGATCGATTGAATAGGCATGCAAGAAAAGAAATTAAAAAGTCATATATTCTTTAGCCACGGAAATTGATAGCATGCAAGAAAAAGTACATGTGACACGAATAATATCCATGCCCCAACAAGGAAAATTAGTATCTCAGGACAAGGGTAAATATAGGAAAGAAGACAAAGTAAGAGAGAAAAGAAGCGATGTCACATAACATAAAGATTGTTTTTGTCGTGGTCTTTGTCTAGAAGGTCACCAACTCTAGCAACACAAAAGTTTGACAAGAGTGTAGGAGGAGGATGCCACTCTTTCCTTCCACTTAGAAAGAATTTTTCCTAAGTCTAGGTAGCGTCCTTCTCATTCAGTTTGAAATTCCTTTTATAAGAGTATTCCCCAATCCTCAAAATTACTCAACCAACGACCCGATGATACTCTATTTGTATACAATAGGGTTGCACTAATCAACCAATTGGGTGAGATGCCACCTATATTTTGGACGGCCCAAACCCCAATCATCCGGTTGAGGCCCACTAGTACATTTTAGACTTCTGGAGTCACTTTTCTTAATATTGATTTTTTTAAATAGATGCTACATGCATATAGCATCGATTGTTATAACAAAATGTCACTACTGGTCAAGTCTTGCCAATTAAGAAAAAAGCACGGATATCAATTTTACTATAACGTCAGTTTCTTTGCAAAGAGCCTACGTCTAAGATAACCCATAGAAGTCAATTTTTCATTAGAACAATTTTATTTTGGTGTGTTGCATCATGTGTAAAAAAATGACAAAATCCTTCCTGACAAATATTTTTTTCTACAAAAATATTATCTTCGATATTTACATTAGAAACCAATGTCATAGGTCAAGTACCCCGCCAAAATTTTTTCTTCCAAAAATCCCTTTTCATCGATTGTTTCCTGAAAGAACGGAAGACAAAGGGTTCCTTCCATAGGTCCTACAAAAAATTATTCTGCCCAAATTGATTTATGACATCAGTTTCTTGGTGGGCAATCGATGCCTAAAGTCTAAGTGAAGCTGGCATTTTTTATTACAGATAAGTACGTGTTATAGGTTTTTTAGTGCACAACCAACAATAGAGATTAACCTATAGCATTAGTCTTACACATGCAACCGACGACATAGGGCTTAGCGAGGTTGGAGTTTTTTTAATAGATATAAGTATATATGAAATTGGCTTTTGTAGAAGATAATTGACGACATAGATTGAATTGTGTCATCAAATTTTTATTACAACCAATGACTAAAGTCTTAGGCATCAAATTTTCCTAATAATTGATGCCTAAGTCCACCTAATTGCACCCCTATAATTTCTTTTCCTCCCATTCTCTGTTTCAATATCAATACCTAGCTATCTCTCATAATCATTCCACCGTGAGGTCTGTTATTGTTGCCACCATGGTCATTGCCTATGTTGCCACCACTTGCCTCTACGATCACTTCTTAAGCTGCCTTCATTTTCTTTGTAGCTACTTCCATCTTATACTATAGTTTTTGATGTCATCCTCCATCTCTAATGCCAATAGTGGTTCTCCAGCCTCATCCGCCAACTAGTGGTGCTCCCTATACCTCTTCCAACCTACAGTGCCAACCATCACTCACCAGTGGTCCCATCCACCGCTAACCAGTGGTGCTCCATCTCTATCACTCTTCCTGGCTACCAACCCTACTGCCGCCAAGACTACTACCCTTGGTTTTGCTTCTTAATTATTGAAGTCATCATCGAGACCATTGTTTCTTACATCCTCTTCTTCTTGCTTGCAATTGTTTCTCACACTGTGAAGGTCCTTCTTCTCCTCCTTCTCTTTCTATACTTCCATTATTTATTGAATGCATTATTTTATAATTGTTTGTTGAGTGCATTCCTATATAATTGTTTGATTAACTTGATATGAGTTACACATTGATATGAATTTACCTATTTTGATATCAAATGAATGATGAAAAGTAACTAGGGTTTAATTTAAAAAGTGGAGAAATCACACTTGTATATCTAGAATTCATGTATAAATACTTGTATAATTTGGTGTATTGCTTAGTTTGAATGTTTTTCAATTTATTTCAAAAAAATCCCATTTAAGATCTCATTATTTATTTAGTTGTTTTAGGCTCAAACCTCATCATCATACACAAGTCATGTGTAATTAAAGATTTGCATTCATATAAAGTGTCTACAAGTTGACTGACCCAAATACTTCCTCCAGTTGGAATTCTCTTAGACTAATCAAATAAGCTTATAAAGATGTGATCCTTTTCAAATTTATTGCAAGAGAATGAAACACATTCTTTTTAATGATGCGATGCAATCATGATAATCTAAGATCCACAATTACATTGGATAGATTTTGGATTCTTATGACGTCCCCAGATTTTCTAAAACTTAATCTAATGTGTGACATCCAAATTGAAACATCACCTCAGTGAGACTATAATATAAATACCCCACACTAGGCTAAGAAGAAGAAAATTAGAGGAAGTAAGAAGGAAACAATAGTAGCACATGCAAATCAACAATAATAAAAACATACAACACATGTCCACCATTCAACATATAATTACATAATGAATTGGTACAACATTTGATATTACATATTGAACATCAAACTCACATATACATGTATTACCACTAAACAACACGATCTTAAGACAACATGTCCACCTGTACATCAGCTCGCCATACAATCCTCGACTATCCTGCTTCTTTAAGATCGTAAGTATGCTTATAAATCATGTTACATGTTAATTGATCCTAAAATAATGAGAAAACCCTAACTTGATTAATACATATAACCTAGGGTTAACATGTGAATATAATTAGATGCAACATAATATTTAGAAGATCTATACTAAAATGGAATATAATTGGAAAATAGGATCAGATAGATAACCACATGAAGATGAGACAAATAATGATGCATATATCCTAATGACAAAGCTAAACCCTAATGGACAAAAATAGGGTTAATGATGATGAGAACCTAATGATAGTATGTGATCTTATCTTAACTAGGGGTTTGACCAAGATATAGTTGGCATGATGACATATCTGACATCAATGATGTGTGGATTAGGTTTTTCTTTCTTCAAGGTACGCCATTGCCTCTTACTTGGCTTATTATACCATATGCTTGTTTTATATGCGTAGTAAATACTTGGCATATGATATTGGATGAGATGATTGTTCTTGTATGCTATCTTGCTTGATTTTCCTTACTTATGGCTATGAATACATGAAACATAATATATTTGTTCCATTATATGAAAGCACTATATCTCTTTGGTAAGCATAGTACTAGTGAGTGATCTATCTCTTTGGTAAGAAGATCACATGTACAATGATCTATCTCTTTGGTAAGAAGATCATAAGACCTGAATGCATCTATCCGATTGGTAGGTAGATGCACGAGCATATAATGGAAAGTGTGCCTAAAACATGTGTTATCTTTTAGTAATAAATATCTTTGTGCAAGTATATGCCTTTCTTATATTTTTTATTCTTGCCAAGTATTAGTTTTATCTTATTGCAAAGCTTATTGATTAGAGCTATATAAAAGACACGTAGGTCTACTCAGTACAATATTCTTGAATATTGTGCTGACATGTACCACATGTAATCTTTGGTTTAGGTTGTGGTTGTATGCTCTTGAAGAACCAGGATGCTTGAGAGTTGTATGGCGAGATGATGTCCAGGTGGACCTGTTGTCTTAAGATTTTTTTGTTTAGTGGTAGTCCATGTATATGTAGAAGTTTGTTGTTCAATGTATAATATCAAATGTTGTAACAATTCATTATGTAATTATATGTTGAATGGTGAACATGTGTTGTGTGGTTTTATTATTGTTCATGTGCATGTGCTACTATTGTTTCCTTCTGACTTCCTCTGATTTTCTTCTTCATAGCCTAGTGTGTGGTATTTAAATTGGGATTCTCACTGAGGTGAGGGTTTCAATTTGGACATCACACATCAAATTAAGTTTTAGAAAATCCGGGGACGTCACAATCCTACTACTGGGAAATAAGAAAAATTAAAAAAGATAGAAAGTTAAGCAAGATAAAGCCATGACATCACCACCAATCTTGCATTCGACTATGTCCTCATATTCAAAACTCAAACTAAGAGGTGGATATATTGATGTTCAGTGTGCCAGTGGTGGTGGATGTGCTGATGGGTTGTGGAGATTCGGCTGGCATGTACAACCTTCTGAGTTGGTGCCACTGACACGCATACTGGTGGTACCGAGATATGTTTGTACTTTTTCTTCTTAGATCTTGATGAGTTGATACCATCGAGAAGCATCTCAGTGGTACCGACGATCCTTTCCTATAACTCAATGATTTTTTTCTAAAAAATCTTAATGTCATTAATGATGCATGAATGTATCACGCAAACCTCTACCTCATAAGTACTCAGTGCCATTAGTAGCGGTGTCGATCGTACCAAGATATTTAACAACTTTCCCTGTTGATTTCTAGATAGTATGTTGGTGGTATCGATAGGGTTTTTGGTAGTACTGATAGGGGTGTCACTGGTATGAATAAGTGTGTCAATGGTATCGAGACTGTTAAAACCTACACAACCCACAAAACACATCAAGGTACCTTTATTGCATTAACTAAACATCCCACATACAAATTATAACTAATGAAAAGACCTAAACAAAAAGTAAATAATTGAAATGAAAATGGGTCCCATGAGTGCCCTTGTTTCATGTCCTAGTCTTGACAAGATAATTTTCTTCAACCTGGGTTGTCATGAGATTGTTGCAATCACTCATCTAGTAGTCTCAACTCCACTCGATCATCATTTATCCCTGGTGTCAAGTAGCATCTACTCATGACAATGATAACATTCATCATATCTTGGAACAACCTTCCTCATAGGATCTCATATACTCACACCTCATGCATATCCATGACCATAAAGTCTACAAGATAGATGAATTTTTTGACTTTGACTAAAACACCCTCACATATCTCATATGCCCTTCTAATCAATTTGTATGCCAATTTGATTGTGATGAACATCTTAGTTGGTTTCTTCAATCTCACCATCTGAAAGGTAGAGAGAGGCATGAGATTTATGCTCACCCCAGAGTGACAGTGTGCTTGTTAGAAATGTTTGTCGCTAACAAAACAAGGGATGTAGAAACATCCTGCGTCCACTACAAAGTAGAACCTTCACCTAGTTCTTGTTGCATGGGTACCTCCTATCGAATTGGGAGATTGGGCATGACAAGGGTCAAACCTTGAAATTCCTTATCTTTTAAAGCCGGTGAAGATGGAGTGTCCTTGTTGCTTTTTGCTGACACTATATTGACCGAGGTGCATGTGTGAAAATAATGGACTAGCATTCTACATCCCCAAAGTCATCCATAAAGGCTATGGAAAAATGGAACGTTTGACACATACACCCATTCCTGATCTGGAGTGTGCTAATCTGGTGAATCCTCAATAGGTTTTCTTAAAAATAGAGACAAAATTTAGTTGATGATGTTTATGAGTTGTCTTTGTGTTCCCATGAACTTCCTACTGAATGGGCTTCTTTATGGATGCCACCTCTACATCTAATTGAGAGATTTGTTTTTCAATGTTTCTAATCTGAGTCCCTTGTTATGACTCACTAGTTTACCTAGCATGTGTTCAATCACTATCTTACTAAGTCCCATATCTTATTGAAATTGATGTGAAGGGTTTCCTTGCTACTACTGTGATGGATCCTGCTAGAAATTGTTTGGATCTGTCTAAGAGAATTTAGGATCCCAAATCCATGAGTATTCATTATTTCCCCTATTATTTTGCTACCACATGAACATGAATTCCTCCTCTTCACATCCAAGTGAGGTGCTAGAATTATGATCAAGCTTCCTTGTGAGCCTTTCCACTTAAGCCTTGGGTTTGTGATCTCTCTTGCTTCCATAGCAATGCTGATTATTGTTGGTGCTTCTCTCTCATCTCCCTAGGAATAGTTCTTGATCATGCTCTTCAAGATCTCATGACATATTATAGCCTTGTTGTTTAAGAAGAGTCCTACCATTTACTATTAAGAGTAGTTTTCTACCCTTTGTTTTGCCTACATGTATTGATCAACCTCATGATAGAGACCTTCTTGAGCATATTTTGAAATCTCTCCCAAGATTCTGAATATAAATCCTCTGGATGTTGCTTGAAGTTATGGATTTTACCCTCCAGTTTATTTTTCTTCAATGAGGGAAATATCATTTGAAGAATGCATCTATCATATCATCCCAGTTTTCTATAGACACCGGTAGTAAAGTAAGGAACCACACAGTGGCTTTATCTGACAAAGAATACTTGAACAACTTGAGATATATCACTATGTCTGGAATCCTATCCAGCTTCAACATATCACAACTTTCCACAAAGTTGTTTATGTGCTATGTTGGGTCCTCCATGTTGTGGCCATGGAATGACTCTGATTTGATTAATTCAACTAATCTGAGATCTATCTTATAGCTTATAACATTAACTATTTGACATTTGATTGTCCCTAACTGAGTTGTGGCTCACATCACTCTTAGTGTTGGTGTTGTCGTTTCCCCGACAATGGTGCTAATAGCATGACATTCTAAAATTGTGCGTTTAAAAGGAAAGTATAACTGTTGTGTAATGAGACCTATGGGGCCTGAGTGTTGAACTCATGAAAAAATTCACCAAAAAGACTACCACTAACTGAAACCTAATTATCTATGCCTAGAAAAATTTGTTGACAAGTTGTTTTATAACTAAGATCAATGGATTAAATGTAAATTAGATGAGTTTGATAAAAAATGGATGGATTCCTCAGGACAATGGTTTCACCATGGTATGCATTGCATTCAAATTTCATTTTATTAATAATTATTCACCCTTAACTAAAGACTAAGGACCTATAGAAAGTTTTCCCCACACCTACAACGTAATAAACTACCAAAACTAAAAAGAACCCACTCTCATAACAATTTAGGAATTAGAAAGGTGCATTATTAATATCTCTAGGTTGTTCTTTCACAGTCACAAGCCCTCTCCCGAGGCAAGATATGAGCTGTGTGAACCTAAGATTTTTCCAAACCCTAATACCCCTTCTGAAGTAATTAGCGGTCTTTTGTATTGATTATGATGATCAATCATTAACAATTCGACAAGAGATCATAGATTCACACCTAGAATGAAGGAAATAAACTAGCTAATAAAAAAATTGAATACAATGTAACACCGGGCTACTCCAGGGTCCTTAGAAATATGGAATTTTGCCCCGTATAATTGCAATAATCATACTAAGCAAGGAAGATGGATAAAATTGGCTAAACATTAAAAACCAAAGAAAAAACCTAGAGAAGTGGTTCTAGGGATCCTCTCTGATGAACACCTTAATCTACAACATTCTAGCTGTATATCTACCATCTATCTCCTTCATCTCCTCCTCTCCCTACTTTGTGCTCTCTTGAAACGTGATTGAAAGTGATGTTCATTTGTCTGAACTCCCTTTAGGTCATAAGTGGGGATTTGGCCTTCATTAAGTCATACTCGTTGGATCTAATGTAATTTTCAATTTGCATTGATCGTATAATTTCGATACAACTGACAAGATGTCGATGGCACTGAGTTGTGGGCTGACTTCAAATCCTTGAACTATGTCAGTACTTCCGACATGTGTGTCAATAGGACTTGGTTGTTTTCTACAAGTTCTAATTTGATTTGGGTGCTGAAATTAGAACCACCCAATGGTGTATTGGTGGTAGCGAGACAATTAAACTCAGTTACTGATGCTCTTTGGATGGTGAGTCAGTAGCACAAACATGTATCTTTGGTAGCATGGAATCCTTACTCAATAGTACTGAGAGATGTCTCGATAGAACCAAGACCTTTGGATTTCCATATTAAAACTTTGTGTCATGTCGGTACCACCAACATTCAAGTCAGTAGCACAGAGCTACCATGTAAGCACTCAATTTACCTTAAACTTTGGAAAAGTAATATAATTCTTAACTAAATGTGATAATTTAGTATGATTCGGTAGAAACACACAATAACTGATGCAATAGTGATTCACATCCTAATAATAAATAATGCAAAACATATCTCAAAATGAACAATTCTATAATGAATGCATGAAAGAATCATATTTGGAAAGCGATAAAAAATCAATGCATCAACTATTAAGTCGGTTCGCTAGTGAGGTAACCGACTCAGATTTCCTTATTGAGCATCAATAAATTTATGCCCCCAGCCAGTTTGTCGACACATTTGTGAGTCCCCTGACTAGGGTACCTTACCTAGTAAACACTGGACATTAGCCTTACTAACCAACCAGTTGATTGATTAGCAAGAATTCAGCACACAGAATTAAGGTGCTTGAAGGACAATTATTGACTTCATTGGTTGGCTTGACGACAAAACTATAAAAGAAATTTGGCTTATGAAGTGGGTGTTGACCCCCATTAATCCTATCTCGACTTGACCATGGAGGATAAGAGAAGATGGTGACACCCTTCCTTAGATTTTTCCAGACAATTAACCTCAATACAATGTTTCTCATTCTCCAGAGACTGTGACTTCAATCCTTCTACTCTAGTGACATATCTGCTTCTTCAATCTATGTCTACTACTATGTTTATTTCTCTACCATGAGCAAGTGAACCTCCTTGTTGGGGTGGCGGGAGTAGCCCTGCTACCCATATCTTGTACCTTACATTATAAATTATTATTTACATTGATATTTAGATTAATTGTTGATTGTCTATCACATGCTTGTTAGATTGATCGCCTAGCTTGTATGTTTGAGATAAGATTGGATACAAGAGATTAAAATATAAGGTTAGGATCCCAATCTACAGTGTTGAAAACTAGATTTGATCACAAAAGGGAGTTCTCTGAGGCAAAAAAGTAAGGATCCTTTAGTTCAAGGCCTTGAGCTCACATGTAATTTTATCCCTGTGAAATTCATAATCCAAAAGGATTTGGATTACCTCGGCCCCAATATCAATAGTTGTGAGAATATGTGATGAAATGTAAAGTACAGTTGATATAGGAAAAAATAGAGAAACCCAATCCATCCTAGTGTGTTTTCATTACTAGACAAATTGTTTTCTTTTAATCTTTGTGCAACTTAGTTGAAACAATAAAAAAAATCTTGGTTTTAAACAATGATATGAATTTTATTTGGACTGCTAGATTCATACTGATGTTTTATCTAGAGTTTGATATTAATCTATACTACAATGAGAGTCATCCTCTTGCGGTTAGTTATTATTGCAAGTATAATAGGTAAACATAGGGATTAATTATAAGGTAAACTTTCTATGCATTAAAACATTCCACATCAAAACTTTGTTCTATTGTAAACAGTTTAAGTTTCTCTTTTACAGTTGACATCATTGCATACATACTTGAACCTTGAACTTCTATCCATCTACCTAATCATTTCTCTACTTCTTTGTTTTAGGTACCATATCTTTTTTTGGTAATCCGAGCTCATTGTATTACTATTTTTGTGTTTTGTAATTACAGACAGATCCCATACAAGAGACTGTACATCAGAAGACAAAAATCTTCAATCAAAAAGAAAGAAACAGGGGACAAGCCATCCCAACCAGACCCTCCCAACCTTCCCTCAACTGAGACTGGGAAAGCGGCAACCCGCAACAACCTCCAAACAGGTTCAACAAACAAGAAAAACAGAACAGAATTAGAAAACTGATGATCAAGACATCTCAAACAGCCGTAACTCATTCTTAATCATCTCCCAAGCTCTAGACCAAGAGATCTCCACATTAAGATGGACACTAGCATTTCTCTCGTTCCACAATCTGTACAAGATGCACAAAGCTGTAAGATGGTTTTTCCTGCTGTTGTAATTCACCAGATCTTCCACAGATTTAGGACAACTCAGGATAAAACTTTCAGAAACAGCCAAGTTCCAAATCTTAACAATGAAATCACACTGAAACATACAGTGGTCCAGGCCTTCCTCACTGAGCTTATAGAGAAAACACATAGAGCGAGTACTAATACCCATCCTTCTCACATAATCTGTAGTAAGAAGTCTCCTATGACATACCTTCCAACCATGAATTTGGTATCTAGCAGGAACTTTAAACTTCCAAACCCAAATAAAGAAAGGAAGCACCCTACCTTTCTCACGAATAACATTCCAAATATCTTTCAGCTTAATATCAGTCAGATTATTGAACAACAGCTTATCTGACTGAGCCTCAATCGGTTTAGGAATCTCGGTCAGCAAATCATTAAGGTCTTTATGAAGTCTCGACTCCTTACTCCTCTAATCATTCCCAGAAATCAAACGATTCACCTTATTGTCCTGTGAAAAACCTAGCTTAATAATGCTTTGTCTCCCCAAGACATCTACAAGAAATCAATTACCATGCAGCTAAGGATCACCCCACAGAGAAAAATCATCACCATTGCCAATAGAAAAACTAACAAACTCCATAAGAGAATCTCTCTCCTGTATAATTCTATTAAGATGCCAAGAAAAAGCACTATTAGCACAGGCTGACCAAAAGGAACTCTTGTTGAAATACCTCTCCTGAATCCACTTGACCCATAAAGAGTCAGCTTTGCTAGCAATATTCCAAGCCTCAAAAATCAAAGAAGCTTTATTGATATCCCTAATAGATCGGAAACCCAAACCCCCTTCCTCTTTGGGTTTCACCACAAACTCCCATTTAATAAGGTGGACATTAGAATGGCTTTCAGAATTTCCCCAAATAAAATCCCTAGTCAAACGTTCAATATCGTCAATGACTGAACATGGAAGCGGGAAACAGTTGGTCCAGAACAAATGGATCGAAGAGATAATAGATTTAGCAAGTTCAACTCTCCCTGCCATTGAGAGTTGCTTCGACTTCCAGCCATCCAACTTCGACTTGATTCTATCCAACAGAGGACTACAGTGTTTCCTTGACAGCTTACCAATGAAGAGAGGAATACCAAGGTAACTTTGATTAAGATTACCTTCATTAAACCCCAGAACACCAAAGATTTTATCTCTTTCTGCCTCAGCACTAAACAGAATGGAACTTTTTTCAACATTAATCTTCAAGCCTGTCATTAAATGAAAATCATTCAGAACCTTCTTCAAAGCAATAGAATTTTCAACATCAGCCTCCATAAAGACCATAAGGTCATCGACAAAAATTAAATGAGAAATCTTCAGATGATTAGAGGCATATAGAGGTCTGATATCCCCGTTTCTAACAGCAGCATTCATAAGTTGAGAAAACGTTTCCATAACCATAACAAAAAGATACGGGGCTAAAGGGTCCCCTTGCCTCACTCCATTACTAGGAGAGAAAGCTTCCACAGGCTCGCCATTCACAAGAACCTCATAAGATATAGTCCCAAAAATCTCCTTCAACCACACAAGCCAACAATGTGGAAACTCCATAATCTAAAAAATACAGAACAGAGCTTGCCAAGAAACCGAATCATAGGCTTTAGAAATATCCAACTTAATACACATCTTCTTATTACCTCCCTTCTTATTAAATCATGAATAAGATCATTTGACAGCAAAATAGCATCACAAATACTTCTACCTTGAACAAAAGCACACTGATTATCACTAATGACTGAGGACAGAATCAGCTGCAACCTGTTACTCAAAATCTTAGTAATGACTTTAAGCAGCACATTACATAAAGAAATAGGCCTCCAGTTCTTAAGAAGATGAGTATCCTTAGATTTAGGAATAAGAGAAATGAAGGTCTTATTAGCTTCCCTCAAAAGTCTCCCAGTTCTAAAGAAATGACAAACACCATCTTTCACATCTGAGTTAATAATACTCCAACAATGCTTAAAAAACATCACATTAAAGCCATCCGGACCAGGACATTTGTCCAAATTGAGCTTATGCACAACCCCCTCGATTTCCGAACCACTAATCAGTCTGTCAAGCGCGATTTTCTGAACACCATTCAACTTAGAAAAATCGAGAGAACTCAACCTAGATGTATCAGCAATATGACCACTGTTGAATAACTTCTGATAAAAATTCTGAATATAGCTCTTAATGTTATCCAAATTCGAACACAAAATTCCATCAATCTCCAAGGATTTGATATGATTAATATGTCTTCTAACTTTAAGGGTAGAGTAGAAGAACTTAGTATTCAGATCACCCTCTTTAAGCCACTGAATTCTCGACTTTTGCCTTAACAAAGACTCCTCAGCATCCAAAGCTACATGAGCCAGCTTACGAAAACTAACAGCTTCATCTCTAAGCTCAATACAATGAGGATTAGCATCCAACCTAATCTGAGCTTCATAAGCCTTTAACTCTGCTTCCCTAGCATTATCCATAATGTTCCCCACTTTCTGCTTATTCCATTTGATCAACTCACATCTAACATTTCTCAATTTAGAATAAACCTGAAACAGAGGAAACCCCATCTTATCAGTATGCCAGCCCTTCTTAATAATATCATCAAAATCCTCTCTTTTCATCCAAGCGTTAACAAATCTGAAAGGAGCATAGATCTTCTTCATTTCACCAATCACTAACTTCATCACTTTATGATCACTGACTAAGTTAGTAATGAGGAACCCCGTAAACTCAGGAAAACTTTGCATAAAATAGGAATTATAAAGGACCCTATCAATGCAAGAGGTGGTAAATCTATCACCACCTTGATGGTTATCCCACAAAAAACTGGAACTACTTAACTTCAGATCGAATAAACCACAGTTCAAGACACATTTATTGAACTCCTCCATGGATCTTCTCATAGGAGGTTCTCTACCAATCTTTTCATCTTCCTTCCTCACAACGTTAAAATCTCCCATAATAACCCAAGGAGAGTTGACCAAGGGATAAAACTCATCTATATTGTTCCAGAGCCTGCTTCTATCACCATCCTCATTATGCCCATAAACAACTATTAACAAGAAACTTTGACCATCAGTTCTAACATTAGTATGAATGCATTGATCTGATTCACTAATCTTTGTAATAGAACAAATTTCCTCCTTCCAGAGAATGATGACCCTCCCAAGAACATGTGAAGAATGATTCGACATCCAATTGAAATCAAGAAAACATCTATTTAGAACCTTCTTAATCTTCTTCTCACGAACCCTCATCTCATTTAACACAATAACATGTGGCTTAGCGTTATTAACTTCCTCCTGAACCTTAAAGACCTCATTGTTTAGGCCTCTAACATTCTAGGAGACAATAGTTAGATTTAGATTATCCATTGGAAGAAATTTCATCCAGTACTAGGCTGGGCAGAACTTCCTTCTCAACTCTCCCCTCTTTTTCCAAGTTCTTGAACCTGTTATTAAAGGAGCTTGTATCTGGAGACTCATAAGTGGGGCTAGGATTTCTCGCCTTCGACTTCTTAGATCTTTTCGGCACTTGGAAGCCATCTATACTCAGTGGTGCTTTGCTACCCTTCACTCAGTTGTATTAGGGGGAGTGACCAAATCTACCACCCCAGAATTAGCCTCCTCATCTGGCTCAGGAACCAATTCCTCGAAGGAGTCATAAGTAACATGGAACTCCTCCACATCCGACTCATCAGAACCAGTTCCCAATTTTTCCCTGCCCCCTGTTCCTGAGATCGATTCAGTAATAGACTCAGACACCTTATCAGCAGAACCAGCGACCTTGCTCACAGCTTCAGATGATAATTCATGTACCAAAGGAGTTGGAATACTCATAGTCCCCTGAGTCACTCCATTACTAATCACAGCCACGACTTTAGGGACCCAGACTTTCTTGACTTTTTGGCTCCCAGAAACCACACACTCATGCCCATACAGATTGCATACTGAGCAGAGCTTCGGCTTCCATTCATATATGAACGAAATTGTCTTAGGATCGCCTTTCTCACTGGCAACTTCCAACGATTCTGGAAACTTCGATTCAGCATTAATGAGAACTTGTAGTCTAGCATACTCCAGACATTTGAAATCATGAGTCGCTCTATCTGATCTTAGCGGAGTACCCAAAAAAGACCCAATCCTCTCAAACATCTTCTTCTCCCATAGCTCCAGTGGCAAGTCATGGACCTGGACCCAAACCGACACCTATGTCAACTTGAATCTCGATAGTTGTTGACCCGGTTTCCATTTCAATAAGACCAGAGGTTTGTCTCTAACGAAACACGGGGGACCATCCAAGACTGAATCCAAATCTACCTGGTCCGAAAACCTGATCAAGAAAAAACCATTCCCATGATTCATGACTTCTATCGTGCCATTCAAGATCCAGATCTGACGAAGATATCGTTCAAGAGTGGGAAGGAAAGGTCTGAACCCAACAACATAGCCAGCAAGACATCGATTCCATCTTTCTACATTTCTCACTGCCTCTTCACTCGGATAGATCAAGGTTTGTCCATCAAACACTATATCCACCTTTTCCAGCGAGGTTTCTCCTTGAGGGAGCTTCTTAAAGAGATCCTTCCACGAGTTCAACTGAGCATCATTCAACAAGGAAATCTGCTTCTCCACTGATCCACCGCCGGTGGTGGCGCTCACAGTCGCCCCTTCTTTCGCACTCGCAGTCGCTACCTTCTTTCGCCGCAGACATCGTGCTTTCTTAGGTACCATATCCTATACATGTGACACTCAAGTACTATTGATTCCCCATCCTCAAGATGCTCCTAAGTTTTACACAACCTTTTATAGAATGAATAGGAAGAACAAAGGAAAAATAGATGAGTAGAAGTGATCCACCATGTGAACTAGGTCTTACTTCACAAGGAAAAAGACTTGTGTAATAGGCCATGGTTTCTATTGAAGAAGAAAACAAGTCATACGAAGTTCAAACCCTTGAAGATGGCCGACATAAGTATAATAGGGACTTTTCTATCCCTAAGGTGAGAGAGGGCCACAATCTATGATTCCACCATCCGTTACAAATCTACAATATGAGACCATTTGCAATGGGTTACAATGATGTAGAGAAATGTTTTCACTAGTATTGGAAGTCATGACTTCCAAGACCATGTACAAATATTCTAAGATATATGTGCCTTGAACAACCAACCAAGGGTCTCTCAAGATGACATTAAACTCCAACTATTCTAGTACACTTTGATAGAAAATGTGAGGAACTACTACAACTCCATGCATGAATACGATATGATGATTAGGAAATGACTACAAAGTAAGTTTCTAAAGAAGATATACCACCCCTTTTGTACTTACCAGATAAGGGAACAAATCACTCAGTTTTATGTAGTTCTAGAAGAATCATTACTTAATCTTGGGATCATTTCAAGAAACTCCTCTATCAATTCCCACACTATGGCATCCCATAGATGCATCTTATTGAAACATTCTACTGAGGTGTTGAAGAAGACACTAAACTGCTTTTGGAGGCCTCATCTAGAGGAAAATTCATGTGCCAACACTAGAAGAAAACTTGGGTAGTTATGAGACAAAGTTCTAAAAACCACTCTCATTGTAGTATAGGACACTATAACGTTCTCAATGTTTCCATGGAAGAATATAGCTCTATGATCAAGTCGACTATCAAATCTCTGAAGAAACTGGCCTTGAATAAAAACAACGTAGATACCTCCTCCAATGCCTATCAGAGAAGAAGGTAGCTACAACCACATGAACAAAAAACTAAAGGTTGCAAATCTCTATTGTGAAAATATGCTAGGGCAAATACCACTCTACCCTTGGGTGTCAGTTTCTTTATGTCCTCATGATGAAAATGTCATGGGCCCAAAGTATTTATAATAAAATATAGGAATTGAAATCCATTCATAGAATTATAGGGTAAAGGTTAAACATTTCCAACCAAACAAGAAATCATCTAAGATTTCAGTGTTGCAGTCTAGAAGGTGCAAATAATGCTTCTCATTTGCGGTTCAGACAACTAAATAACCAAGATCAAGGTCCTCCATATTTCTATATTTACCAACAATAAAATTTCAAAATCAAGGAAACTACAAAAAGGAAACTATAGAAACAAAAACAACAACAACAATAGGCGATGCAACCAAGCATAACAATTTTAGAATTCCAACTAAGAACTCCAACAACAATATGGAGACCAACATGGGGAACCCATTTCCTCCAGATCAATATAAATTTCAATCAATTAAAAGGATCATGTGGTCTCACAAATGATGTGGAACAATCAATGACTTACAACAAATGAATGGTTCCTCAAATGGCTCAACATGATACAAAATTGTGGCCTCCTATTATTTCCTTTGTAGACCAGCACAAGAACAATTTCATGAAGTTCAAAGAAGCTACAAAGAAGTTTCATGTTAACATCGCATTTGTGGATACTTTAGTTGACTTTCCTACATCTTCCAAATATATAAAAATGTACCTCACATGGAAATACACTATAGAGATGTATGAATAGTTTATTTAGACCATACTACATTAAATATCATCTTGAATAAATTTCCCATAAATTAGAAATATGTGTGTTCCTTTGGCATCAATTTCTACATTGGATACATCATTTACAATAAGACACTAGTTGATCATGGGCTTAGAATCTCCATTATGCCTCTCAATTTGTCTCAAAGGTTGGCATTCATAGATGTGTTCCAATTGCCATGAAATTTTAGCTCAGTTGTTCATATATGACAAAGTCTATGGGGATTATTGAATATGTCCCCATTTGAGACAAAAAAAATAATTGTTGTGGCATATGATTTTTCTATCATGAACATTGACGAAGATCTCTAGTACCCTCTCATCTTTGGATGGCCCTTTGTTGTAGTAACATGTACCTTGATAGTTGTGAAGGATGTGAGATGACTTGTGAGGTTATGCAAGGAGACATTAGAGATCAAAGTTTATGACCATTTTAAGGGACCCAAAACATGAAGAAGTCTTCTTGCTAGATTACACAAATAAGATCGCTCAACTCAAGTAGGCCAGACTTGACTCTTGGGATCGTCTATAAACAAAACCAATCAATCTCAAAGAAACCATGTTAGCCAATTCACAAGTTGAGCAATGCCTCCTACATCTTAAAATTTTTGAGGGGGGCCCAAAATATGAATTTGAAGAACTTAAATCTATATCCATTTTTTAAGAACAAACAACAGACCCATAGAATCCTAAGATATAGCCCTTGCTTGGAGGGATAAAATATGTAATTGTTGATGACTTACAAATTTTTCTAGTGATAGTCGATATTGATGTCACTAAGGAACAAGAAGAAATACTTTTGACTGAGTTTAGAAAAAGGAATATGTCCTTTAGGCTACAAGATGATTGATCTTGCCAAGGATAGTCTAGCTATGTAGATGCACAAGATTCCTATGGTGAAAGACTATAAGCCTTTTCGAGATCCACAAAGAAAATTGAATCCCAACACAAAGTAAGTAGTTCGCCTGGAAATGATATAGTTTCTTTGTGCTAGAATCATCTACCCCATTTTTTAATCTTCATGGGTGAGTCTGATACAGGACGTTCCAAAGAAGGGATGAATGGTGCTGAATGATATGAATGAACCAACCCTACTCACATAGTTATCATATGGAGAATGTGCATTGGTTATAGGAAGTTCAAAAAAGCACCACTCAAGGATCATTTACCCATACAATTTATACATCATATCTTAGAGAAGTTGGCATCCCAAGAATTCTTTTGCATCCTTAATGGTTACTCATGTTTTAGTACATTCCTATTCACCCAGACAACCAAGAGAAGATCATAGTTGTAATATACTCAAATTTTGTAAATTTGAATTTTATCGTTATGAATTCTATAATAATGTTTCAACATTTACTTTAAGACAATTAGAGTAATATTAGATATTTGATCAATGGTATGACTTTCACTGAATTGAAAGGATGAATCGAAACTCTAGACTTAGAGTAAGTCCTCAATTTAAAGTAAATAAAGAAATATTGATCAAGTGTGTAAATTTAGGCTTCAATTGATCAACCATGTCATCTTAAGCCTTGAGTTCTTAATCAAGAAGATAACTAATCCAATGACATTTGGAATGATAAGAAATGGGCCATGGGTCCTAGAACGCAACAAGCCAGTTGGGCCAATTAGGGTTTACATATGGGTACGTGGGATACAGAACTGGTAATTTAGTGTCAAGTGATCATAATAATAATTTGTGACAATTTAGTGGATGGATAGTCATATTAATAGATAATGAAGAAAAATCAATAGATTCCAAGAAAATATTTGTCTTAGGTAGTAAATTAAAGAATTAATAACTTTTCTCATAATCCATGTTTTGGTTTATTAATGGATGACTTAATCTCTAGTCCTATTTCCATTGCTATATAATGGGAGATTATCCTTAAAATTGGGTTTCAACATATGAGTGATGTGGCTTATAGAATTAGTATCATGAAATGGAGTTAGTCCAAAAGAAAAGAAAAAAAGAAAAAAGATACTGAGTCCCTCATGACTCAGATTCTCAGATCCTGGGTAGGTTTGCTAGTATGGAGCCATCTTCCCCACCTAAACAATATATGGTCACACAAAATGGAGGAGTCAATGCCCTGACAACCTCTCTTTCCCTCCACAATTAGATGAGTGACATGATAATACTTTTGAAAGATCGAGAGCTTGATATGGACCTAGCCAATCCACAGGTTGGTATTATCAGCAAGAAAGGGGATAACACCCAAATACCCAAAATCCCTAGAAGTTGGATATATTTCTAAACCATTCCTATTCCTAAACCTTGGCTATATAATGGGTCTTTGGGAGCTACCACAACCCAGAGAACATGAAATCTCGCCCAACTGCATGCACGTAACATTGATAACCCCTTTCGTTAGATCTTCAACCTCTTCGGTGGGACCTACACAAATGAGGAAGTGAAGGCCAAGGAACCTCACTATCTGAGATTATGAAAAGATTGCTAAGAGGATTATTTGAGACATGCATACCTGTACCAATCCTTAGACCAAGAAACTGTGAGATAAATCCCCTCCTTTTTCTCTTGTTACATTAACCATCCATGACCATTATATTGTACTCTTAGTAGCTATCTCCCAAACCTCATGGCTCAATATGATAGTTTCCCCAAGTCTTGCATACCCACTCGGACATAGTTTAAATGCCGTGTGGCCTCTTCCATGATCTGATGACAAGAGTCAACTTGTTGGTTGACCTCGGCCATGGATGGAGCATCTCCCTGAGTCACTCAAGGGGGAAGATGATATTTGAGGTCGTTTTACAAGAATACTCAAGAATGTATGACACATATATGTTAAAGCAAATGGGTAATAAAGTCTTTTTGCCTTTTATCATGACCCATCATGCATGACCCAAGGTGCTAAGGTGGTCAAAGCCCATTGGACCAGGCACGCCATGCAGCACATTTAGATCATCTGATGTTTTCTGACATGGCTTTCTATATAATTGGCACATTAGTGAATAGTTTTGAATATATGTGGTTAATTATTTGTATCTCTGATACTGATGAACCTATATATGAAATTGAATAGAAAAATGAGTAGAATATGAGTAAAATAGAATCATAAATTTAGTATGGTTCATGTTCCAAAAGTATAGCTAATACATGAATGTAGGGTAATTACTACATATAAAGCCTGTATTTGATAACTAACATGTTGAAAATTTTTACCCCTTTGTCATATAAACTATTCTTGTTGAATAAAAGGGGATTCTAAGAAGATAGCAATGATAATGATGTAAAATTAGGGTTTCTAAGTCAATAATCGCATACAAGCGGAATTAGGGTTATTAAATCAATGTTATAACCTATTATGATCTAAAGCCACATAATTTGACATAGTTGCTCATGATGACATGATATCTTGAATCTAATATTAGGGTTGCACTTAATGTCTAAGTAGGGTTTACAGTCCTTGGAAACCATGATGTAATGAATTAGGGTTACCCTAAACCCTAGATTAGGACCTAGGTTAGGTTTAATCGGTATAATATAATGATGACAAATTAGTATTAAAAATACATGCATATAATCAATTGATTGTGAATTGCTTGAATGCCCCTTGATAATTGGATTACAAGGATACAATTACATGGTTCTCCAATAAGGTACATGGTTGATTATGAGTACATGCATTATCGACTGTCAATGGTTTGGTGGATGATTTTTGAATATTGATATGAGGAATAAACTATTAGATGTTTATAAACTTTATCACACAATGAAACTGGAATATTTTAAACCCTAGGTTACATGTATCAAGGAGTTCTAGACATACATCCAAGAACAAAAAGTTATAAAACCCAAGATAGCATACCAAGAATAGGTTAGAATATATAATGAAAACACAACTTCATATGTGAAAATGATTCATTGTGAGCATTATAAGTTTTTACTATACTTGCACATATTTTGGTTGCACCACATGCACATTATACCAATATATTGATCAATGTATTTGATTGTCAGCATTTTCAGTAATTGTCATGTATTTAAAGATATGACGATTTAGAGATTCAGATGAAATCATTTATAGATACTAAAGATAAGTTGATGATTAGCAAGAAAATTTTAGTATTTCTTCTCCTTTTAAAGTTATTTTCTTTTGAAAAAATTCATGTAACTCCTTAGAGGAGCCTTGTTATACATCTTGCAAACAATATTTGTTCGATTAATGAAAATGATTCATTATTATTTATTATTTGTCGAATATGGATCCTAAAATTTTAAATATTGACTCTCAACTTTAAGGTCCACCTTGATTGGGGGACACACAAAAGTGGGGGTCATTATATTTGGTATCACATCTAGGTTTATTAAATAATATTTGATAGTTTATAGTTTCAAATAATCCATAGAAATATAAGGAAAATTATTAGGGTGTTACTAAGGGTAATGGTGTCTAGAAAGGATCATGGGTTTTGAGGTTGGTAATATTTTCATCTGCACCATTAAGTTGGTATACGGGGAATCCCTTAGACAATGTGATACCTTCCTGGATGCAACCTAGGGTTGCTTGAATAATATTTCCCCTATGTTTTGACATCTCTAATTTCGTTCACTTCTCATATACTTGCTTAATAAACCCTAAAATGCACTTCCCTGGTCATCTCAAGTTCAGGTTTCTATCTCAAGTAAGAGTTTTGAGAAGAAGTAGGATTTTGATATCCTCCTCCAATCAAAATATAATGTTTTCTTAGAGAAATAGATGTTAAAAATATGACATGTAGTTTATGTCCCTCTAGTGAGGCTAAACCTTAGAATGGCCTTAGTATGGGAGAGAAACCTAGTCGTCCA